>CM060274.1:7042646-7085442 GCA_030684275.1 Acipenser oxyrinchus oxyrinchus | reverse complement strand
TCATTTATTTGAAGCTGTTGGAGAATACTTCAATGCTGTACTTCTTCCCTTTGTAAAGTTGAAGGAATAGGTCATTGGAAATACATCATAGAGAAAGCAGTGATTGGGACTCAAATGGGAGCCAATGCATCTAACTTCTTGGACTTTCAGTCAAAGAAAATAAATGCCAAACATGTAGAATGTTTTTTTTCTGGAGAAATATATATTTGAAAAAAATGCGCTCAGGAAGAGGCATTGGGGCAGTTTACAAGCAAAAACTGAAAAGCGTGACAACAGATCTCTCGCGCTTTTTTGGTCATGACAGTTCTGCTTCCACGTTTACATGAGAGTTTATTTTAGAGAGAGAATTTAGTCGTCCAAATGCAAACGACCTCATTAATAATAAAATAATGGGAGGGTTTATTTAAATATCACCAAACGTGCTGAAAAGAGATGCTGCGCGATAAAGGATATCGTTCAAATAATGCATAGGGGTTTACATGAGGCTTTACGCGCTAGGCAGAGATGAAGAGAAGGTTACCCCCATCTGTCTAGAATGCAAAAGGCTTGCAGTTAAAACGGTTCATGCTGCCAAGAAGAAGAACATTATAATAGTTATTACTATTATTGTTTAGAATTAGTTATTCTAGAAAGGGTAGAAGTATCATGTGTACAAAAACCAACAGCACTCACCAATTCCCATTACTGCTTTTCTTACGCTTCTTAAGCTACTGATGTCCTTTCACACACCCATATATATATATCAGTCTTAGCCAACTGCATAACTGTTAATGTGCTAAACAAAAGTATGCGTTCAATAATCACAAATATGCATTAATGTGGAACAAATATATTAAAAACAACTCATGATGTGTTGGTTTCAAACACAGGTACTTTGTTGAAATATTAAAATCAATTATGCAGAATATGTGGAAAGTTACACAAACACTGTTAATATAATAAATATATAATGTGTGTATATTTGCTAATTAGTTATAAGGGTATATAAAATCATAGGCCTACTTACAACATAGTTGCGACAAAAATGGCTGGATGGAGAAGACGCAGACAAACACTGGCTAGATTAAGTCTTGTACGGGAAGAACTCCTTCAGACCCATGCAATGTTTTTGCAGGAAAGGAATCGTGCATCTATTGCTTTCTTATCTAGAGCTTTCTTTCCAGCAGACACCCTCATCCACTTCGTTCCTATGTACAGGGCGCATCATCGTCCCTCTGTTTGGTGGGAGGAGGTTGTGCTTCACGAGTCTTTCTCTGATGAACAATGGATTGAAACATTTCGGGTCATCCGAGCTACATTTGATCAACTGGTGGAACTTGTACGGGTGGACATGGAGCCGTCACCAATACATGTCCGTACATCTGTGCGCTGCAGAAGCGAGTGGGTATTGCTCTGTACAAACTTCTCGGACCGCTGATTCGGCAGAACGGGTGCCCACCTCAGCGGGAGCTGGGGTAGGCACCTGCAGTTCTCTTGTTATTGTGTGCAGAAATTCGGCGTGCAACGCAACCACCTCTTGGTGCTGTTGATCAGCGTTGTCCAGCCTTTCCAGGAGTTGGCTGTATTGCCGATCCTGCCTGGCAGTGGTGCGTGCAATCAGATGGTACATCCTTCTGTACTCCAGACGCATCAGACAATGCTCCTGGATCAGCAGCTACAGCGTTCAAAGCAACTTTAATTAAAGAAGAGCAGTTGTGAATTGCTTCACAGCTTTTGTTTTACATGTGCATTGTAAGAATAATATGTGAAAAACAAAACAAATTGCATATGCGCACACACTTAGCCTGACATGCGTAAAATGGCTTGATATTTCCAACCATTTGTTTTTTCACAAATTATTATTAGGATTCACATGTAAAACAGAAGCTGTGAAACAATTCACAACTGGTCTTCTTTAAATTAAAGTTGTTTTGAAAATGCTAGCTGCTGTGGTTGGGGATAGACGCTGGGACAGTGGTGTGTATATGCGATATGTTATTGTATTCACAAATTATTCTTAGGATTCACATGTAAAACAGAAACTGTGAAACAATTCACAATTGGCATCCTTTAAATTAAAACTGGTTTTGCAGCGCAGGGTGCAGTGGTGATGCGGTGCTCAGGATGAAAAGACACAAGACAGTTCACGGTAAAACAGCTCTTTATCTGGCTGGGTTGTGCGCCGGTAACACTTAAATAATAAGCATGGGCTCTACACAGCAATGTGTATCGCTCCGTGCAAAACAATGGGTTCAGTCCCGAAATAATACAACACGGTATATAATACACACACAAACTCACTTAGTACACAGGTATTTTCTCATAGGTCTTTGCGTAACCATAACACAAGGAACAGATCGCTCGGCCACATCCCCTGATATACCTTCAGTCACACCCACTTTGGTAGTGAGTGCAATCACGTCTCCTCCAATCCATGACTGATACATTGCCTACCGCAAGGCTGACTTCTATTATTGTGGCATCATCCCCTTTGGCCAACTTCAGACTGACCCTGGAATGAACTGTCAAACCATCCAGTCCGGGGCACACTGTTCCTGTTATACCGTGCTCTCACAGGTCGGTAGGGAGATTGTTGACTCAGATTCATTCACTCTCTATCACAGTGTGTAATTCAAATTTTGAATTTATGAAAAAAGTAGGTGCGCCATTTATACTTTGGTTGAATATTGCAATTTTCCAGTTATTTGCCTGTTTTAAGTGCCAATTTGTTTTGAATATAGGACTGTAGCAGGGCAGAAGATCCCACTACCCATACAGAAAGAAAAAAAAAAAGGGTGGTCACACCAAATATTGATTTGATGTAGATTTTTCTTCTGTTCACTCACTTTGCATTTTGTTAATTGATAAATATAAACTATTAACATGTCTATTTTTGAAAGCATTCTTACTTTACAGCATTTTTTCACACCTGCCTAAAACTTTTGCACAGTACTGTATATATATATATATATATATATATATATATATATATATATGAACGGGAAACATGTTAAATATATTAATAATATATTTATAACCTTACCATATATTTTCAAATAAATATATGGCTGTGAACAGGCTGGCTGAAGGGGTGACGTCAGGCCAGAAAGAAACACACACGCAGACAGGCAGTACTGTGGTTGAAACTGAGACGCTGCAGCGTTCAGTGCGTTTAATGAAACAAATAAAAGATTTATACCAAAACAGCACACGGCACTTGAGACCACAATAAATACACAAACAAAACAGACAGTGGACGAACACTAAACAAGTACGGTGCTGGTGCTTCCAGCACTCGTAGCAATTATTTATTCTCTTACTTTTTTTATTCTCCTCTCCACACCCGATCGCAATTATATATATTCTAATTATATATATTCTATTTAATTCAAGAATGATGTTGGGATGTAATAAGTATCATTCATTTCTTATTATATATTAAATATATTTTTGTTCTGTATGGGTATATTTAACTTATGTGTAATAGAATTGTGGCATTTCAGCATGCTTTTCCTTGTCATAGCATGGATTAGTTTATTCAGTAAGTGAGGCGACAGCATGATTCATTGCTAGACTATAAGGAAATGATAGGATAGCTGTGTCCCAGAATCTCGCTCTTTGATCTGAATGAAGCCCCTCCTATGAAATGACGCCTCGGACAGCATCACAGCCCAGAGGCCGGGTGATGCAAAGGAAGCAGAGGAAGAAGCAAGAAAGGAGGGAGGTAGGTCCCAGCTTTTTAAAGGTTGGTGTAAACCAATGATGGGCTGTGTCATCAATAGCAGCACACCTTTATAAAATGAGTTTGGACTACAGGTGTTCAAAACAACAAGTGTCTACTGTTAATTAAAGGAAAGCGATTGGTGTTTTATAAAGAAACATCACTAAATGCACCATGTGCAATGCTTCTCTCATAATCCAGTCCCTGCTGGATTCAATAACGTAGAATGACTGAAAAATGTAGTGGTCTGTCTCAGTACTGCACACCTTTAAAAGAGTTACTGTGCTTCTAAATACATAGCAGATATTGTTACAGAACACCCTGCAGTGCTTACAAGAAACACACTATGTTATCTGTGTTGGATCCTGTGTGTGGGAAGTGTTCCAGTTTCATGATCTGGATACACTTATTTAAAGAAGAAGTAGCGGAGTTCTGAAAAATATAGCTTATACATCCCCACATGCTGCTACAACTGTGTAAATATAGCTTATACATCCCCACGTGCTGCTCCAACTGTGTAAATATAGCTTATACATCCCCACATGCTGCTACAACTGTGTAAATATAGCTTATACATCCCCACATGCTGCTACAACTGTGTAAATATAGCTTATACATCCCCACGTGCTGCTCCAACTGTGTAAATATAGCTTATACATCCCCACGTGCTGCTCCAACTGTGTAAATATAGCTTATACATCCCCACATGCTGCTACAACTGTGTAAATATAGCTTTTGTATCCCCACATGCTGCTACAACTGTGTAAATATAGCTTATACATCCCCACATGCTGCTTCAACTGTGTAAATATAGCACTATCGCAAATATAAACCTTAACCTCTAGGTACATATAATAGCATCTCTATCATCACTATTCTGCTTGATAAGAATATATGCAAGGTTAAAAGAACCATAAAATCTTCACCCCATCATAATGAAAAAACAGCAGCACAAACTCAACTGCTGAACTCATTCCTCTCTTTACTGGAGTAGAGAAAGCCCAGTGAAAGTTTCTAGAAACGCTCTGATTGGCTTGAAAAGGACACCATCCCATGCAATGTTCTGGCCATGGCTCTGGATCTAACTAGCTCATTATACTGATCTGTATGGATTGATGGATCAGCAGAGCCTGGTTACCCTGGTTATGCAGCCAGCATTATTGCACAAGTTGAAGGTGTTTTGGCTGTCGAAGTGCACCAGGTGATGCGGATTGATTATTTTATTTAGGCAACGCTTTGGATAGTAAAGTTTACAGGATCGGTGTGAGTTCAATCTAATGAGTTCAGTGGTGGCTGGTTCAGCTCAGTGGTGGCTGGTTCAGTTCAGTGGTGGCTGGTTCAGTTCAGTGGTCGCTCTTTCAGTTCAGTGGTGGCTCATCCAGCACAGGCACTGTAGTCTATGCAGGTTGAAGCATTAACGAAATGATGTGTTTGAACTGACCATGGCACATAAAATTAAAATGTAATTATAGACTATAGGTTTCATTCAGGGCTACAGTATGACTTGTGTGGGGGTGGAGGAGAGAAAGAGATGTATTCCAGGAGGGTGCTGCAGGACTACATTCCCCAGAATGCCATGGCAGTGAGTCAGGAAGAGGTTCACCTGGCTCTAATTTTAATGAGGGACACCTGCCTGTGATTAGCAGGTAGGTTTTTAAACAGGCTTGTTTAGGGCTGTCTGTGTGAAACTGAGGTCTGTGAGTAAGGACCAAGGACCAAGGACCAAGGACCAAGGACCAAGGACCTGTGTGGTCAGAAGAAAAGGTACTCTGTGAACCTCAGTGTTATGTGAATTGTACAACTGTGTGAAAAAGTGTTTTTGCAACCAGTAAACGGCTTAGTCGTCTGGTTTCTAGTTTAGGGATTTAAAGAAAAGTTTAATTAGCACTTGTGGCAATGTGGCCACGCCCTTGTGCGTAGTTTGTGTTGTATGTTACGTGTTGTGTGTAAATGTTGGTGTATAGCGATGGCTGCACGGGATATAAATGGGTGTGTGCAGCACGAGTATTTAAAATGTATAATTGTAGTTAGGCACGAGGATTGCACATCACTTCACGTGCAGATAAAATGTGTATAATGTGTGTCACGGGATTGCACTTAATTAATTCACGTGCAGTTGTACCGAGATTCCAATTGAATGATTGACTAACAATTGAGTCTCGGTACAACTGCATAAAAACAGCATTTTTTCACTCACTCAGGGTTGGGTGTTCGGTGAGTGGAGAACGGGTGTGGAGAAGAGAAAAGGAAAATAAAATATAGTAAAAAGAATAATAATAACTATTTCACTCACCGTGTTTGTTTGTCTGTCCATTTTTGTTTACCTGTTTATTTTGGCCGCAAGTGCCGTGTCCTGTTTTTGTGTTCTGTTATTTTGATTATTAAATGCTGAGCACGATCACGCGCTCAGCTTCATCAAAACCCCAAATCTTTGTCGTTTATTTCCTGGCTCTGGTCTGACGCCACCCACTCCGGCCGTCTTTGTGACACGTGGTGTCATCGTGGGATTGTCAGCGCCTCCTAGACTCAGACCAGAGCAGGAGTACCGTGTGTTTTTTTTTGGAGAGAAAAAATGGATTTTTTTTGGAGAAATGGGAGGGAGGAAAGACGCTAGAGAGGAAGCAACAGCAGCACCCATCCTGCAGGCCAGTGACAGAGGAGGTGATCGACTGGCTGCTGGATCAGGAGAAGCAAGGGGGGCCCAGAGTAACATCAGCGCAGCAGTTGCAGGCGGTGTTAAAAGGTGCCCTGCACCGCTACTAGCAAGGCTGTTATCCTCTCTAGCCCAAAGGGGAGGAGCCCGAACGCCCTACGTCTGAGTGGGAGGAGCTCGAACGCCCTACGCCTGAGTGGGAGGAGCCCGAACGTCCCTACGCCTGAGTGGGAGGAGCCCGAACGTCCCACGCCTGAGTGGGAGGAGCCCGAACGTCCTACGCCTGAGTGGGAGGAGCCCAAACGTCCCACGCCTGAGTGGGGGAGCCCGAACGTCCCTAAACCCAAGAGGGGGAGTCGGTGGCCCACAGCCCAAAAGGGAGGAGTCGGTGCGTCCACAGCCCAAGAGGGAGGAGTCGGTGCGTCCACAGCCCAAAAGGGAGGAGTCGGTGCGTCCACAGCCCAAAGAGGGGGGAGTCGGTGCTTCCATAGCCCAAGAGGGGGAAGTCGGTGCTGCCACAGCCCTAGGACCCAAGCTGCCAGCAGAGGGAGAATGCCTGCTGGTTCCATCTCCACCAGCAGAGGAACAATGCCTGCTGTCCCCATCTCCACCAGCAGAGGAAGAATGCCTGCTGTCCCTGTGTCCACCAGCAGAGGAAGAATGCCTGCTGTCCCCGTGTCCACCAGCAGAGGAAGAATGCCTGCTGTCCCTGTGTCCACCAGCAGAGGAAGAATTCCTGCTGTCCCCGTGTCCACCAGCAGAGGGTGAATGCCTGCTGGGTTCCCATCCACCAGCAGAGTGTGAATGTCTGCTGGTATCACTTCCCCCACAGTCACCACCCAGAGGAGAGGAACAGGAGCTGCCTCTGCCTCCACCACAGTCCCCTGCAAGAGCGGGAGAGCCGCACCAGTCCCCTGCAAGAGAGGCGGAGCCGCACCAGTCCCCTCCATCGCCAGGAGACTACACGCTGCTCGCACCTCCATCGCCAGGAGACTACACGCTGCTCGCACCTCCATCGCCAGGAGACTACACGCTGCTCCCACCTCCACCGCTTCCTCCACTAGGAGCAGAGCAGCAGGAGCTGCCTCCGCCACTTTCAGGAGCAGAGCAGCAGGAGCTGCCTCTGCCTCCACCACTACCAGGAGCAGAGCAGCAGGAGCTGCCTCTGCCTCCACCACCTCAACCGCTTCCACCAGGAGCAGAGCAGCAGGAGCTGCCTCTGCCTCCTCCACCAGCGGAGGGTGAGTACCTGCTGGTTCCGCCTCCACCGTTGTGGGAGGACTGCTTGCCCCTCCCACCTCCACCAGCAGAGGGTGAATACCTGCTGGTTCCGCCTTCATTGTCGTGGGAGGACTGCTTGCCCCTCCCACCTCCACCAGCAGAGGGTGAATACCTGCTGGTTCCGCCTTCATTGTCGGGGGAGGACTGCTTGCCCCTCCCACCTCCACCAGCAGACGGTGAATACCTGCTGGTTCCGCCTTCCCCAACATGGGAGGACTGCTTGCTGCTTCCACCTCCACCACAGGGAGTACGGTGGCCGGAGCCCCAGAAAGGGGAGCTACCGGCTACAAAGACAGGGGGAGAGGTCAGGAGACCACTTTCCCCAGCAGCAGTTTCGCTGCAGGAGTTCTTGTGGCCGGAGCCCCACAGGAGGGAGCTACCGCCACGAAGAAAGGGGGAGAGGTCAGGAGACTAGCATCCCCAGCAGCAGTTTCGCTGCAGGAGTGGACCAGCATGCTGTCAGCCGTGCCACTACCGGCAGGGGTGCTGACAGCATTGCCAGCCATGGCCCCACTGAAGCCTCCCTTCCCAGCCCGAGACTTTGTCCTGGACTGCTGGGTTTTAAAGGGGGGAGGTGGCCGTTGAGGCCATGTGTGCTGCGCACAAGGGGGGGTATATGTGGCAATGTGGCCACGCCCTTGTGCGTAGTTTGTGTTGTATGTTACGTGTTGTGTGTAAATGTTGGTGTATAGCGATGGCTGCACGGGATATAAATGGGTGTGTGCAGCACGAGTATTTAAAATGTATAATTGTAGTTAGGCACGAGGATTGCACATCACTTCACGTGCAGATAAAATGTGTATAATGTGTGTCACGGGATTGCACTTAATTAATTCACGTGCAGTTGTACCGAGATTCCAATTGAATGATTGACAAGCAATCGAGTCTCGGTACAACTGCATAAAAACAGCATTTTTTCACTCACTCAGGGTTGGGTGTTCGGTGAGTGGAGAACGGGTGTGGAGAAGAGAAAAGGAAAATAAAATATAGTAAAAAGAAAAATAATAACTATTTCACTCACCGTGTTTGTTTGTCTGTCCGTTTTTGTTTACCTGTTTATTTTGGCCGCAAGTGCCGTGTCCTGTTTTTGTGTTCTTTTATTTTGATTATTAAATGCTGAGCACGATCACGCGCTCAGCTTCATCAAAACCCCAAATCTTTGTCGTTTATTTCCTGGCTCTGGTCTGACACCACCCACTCCGGCCGTCTTTGTGACAGCACTCCATTAAAAAATACTGTTCTGTGTCTGTGTCTGTGTCTGTGTCTGTTGATTTTAAAGGGGCAAAAGAACCTGAGCTGTAAGGCTGTGTTACACTGGATATAATTACACGTTAGCAGTATAACTGCATGGTTCAGGGTATATTTACTTGGGTTTGATTTGTTCTGGTGATGCTAGAATGAATCTCTTCCTAGCGGCTGATGAGTTAATAACAATGACATCAGCATAAGACATGTACTTCCCTCTCAACTACAGAGACAGCTCTTTAGTTGAATGGTAAGACATTGGACTTTGAACTCTACGGTTTGTGGTCCTTGTACAGCCCTTGCCTTTCCATTCAATTCAATGGGCTGAGATTCTAATTCATTACACTGTGTAAAAAATGAATACATCTGTGCTGCAATTGATGGGGCTGTGTAAAAATAATTTTACAGAACACCCTGCAGTGTTTACAAGAAACCCGTTGCTTTATCTGGGCTGCATCCCGTTTGTATGCTGTGAAAAGAGAATTTCTCTTCTAAGCATTATTATTATTATTTGTTTATTTAGCAGACGCCTTTATCCAAGGCGACTTACAGAGACAAGGGTGTGTGAACTATGCATCAGCTGCAGAGTCACTTACAATTACGTCTCACCCGAAAGACGGAGCACAAGGAGGTTAAGTGACTTGCTCAGGGTCACACAATGAGTCAGTGGCTGAGGTGGGATTTGAACCGGGGACCTCCTGGTTATAAGCCCTTTTCTTTAACCACTGGACCACACAGCCTCCTGTATCCCAGTATATCCAGATCATTTCAATACAATCAACAGCAGGAGGGAGCACAGTAAAGCATTACGTTACTGTACTGTAAATTAATATCAAAATGAAATAAATCAAATGGAAAAAGGAACACTGAGAAATTCCACTGTGCCAGCCGAAAAACTTGTGTTCGTCTTTACAAATGCCTCTGCGTGTAACCAGGCTCTGCTGCTCCATCAATCCATACAGATCAGTATAATGAGCTAGTTAGATCCAGAGCCATGGCCAGAACATTGCATGGGATGGTGTCCTTTTCAAGCCAATCAGAGCGTTTCTAGAAACTTTCACTGGGCTTTCTCTAATCCAGTAAAGAGAGGAATGAGTTCAGCAGTTGAGTTTGTGCTGCTGTTTTTTTTTTATAACAGGGAGACATCAATCAGTTAGAGCTTATGGTTCTTTAAGCCTGCAGTTATTATTATGAAGGAGAGTGGTGATGATAGGCAGGCGTGATATTAAATGTAATCTGTATCTATAGTTCGAGAAGCATATGGGTGATCTCAGGCAGCCTGCCATGTTATAGGCTTTTGTTATGGAAATCTCATTTTTGGCACTTAGACTGCATAGCCTAGTGTGGTGCAAAGCATACACACACACACACATGCACACACACACACAGATACATACACACATACACACACAGACACACACAGGCATGCTCGCACACCTCACACACAGACCTATAAAAAACAAGAAACAGGTCATGAAATTGTTAGTGAAACCCGAAAGATTTTAATACCTACAGTTTAGTCCCTGATTTTCTTTGTACATATTAACTGCAGCTGGTACCTGTATTTCTGTATTGAAAAGCAAAGAACTGTTTTTTTTTTACATGCATTTTCAAGTTATTGCTGTGATATATTTATATACAAAAGTTAAAGAGGAACAATTTCATTTGAAACTACATACCAGATTTGCTGTTTGTAATTTAAGTAATTAATATCCTCCATTTCTGCAGTAATCCTCGAAATGTGTTTGGTAGTGCAAGATTACGACTGCCTTCCGACAGAATAACTGTGGAATGCAGAAATACTATTGGGATGTCTTTATTATATCACCTACCCATTACCAGCAATGTCAACACAATGGATCTGGAGCAGATACTGAACGTGCTCCTCATACAGCAGCATGCTTCTAAGTCCTGGCATGGCTAGCATGTACGTGGCTCATACCTCTCATACATTACTCAATACATACACTCAATGGAAGAACATGTAGTATATGTTACTGTGTAGCATATACTGTATGTAGGAGACGAGGTACCACTGCTGCCCAACCGTTTTGGTTAAAGAGTCTTACCGATGAGCAGTGAGTTCTTAAAGAGAATAATTTATGGGTCACAATATATTATCACACAATAATCTATACCAGCTCAAACCAACGAGAGACATGAACTATGATTTGCCCCATATGTTAATATTCTATCTTTCTTAAAGCATACTTTAGTGAATAACATTAAAAACAAACCACCACCGTGGTCTCTCATTACAACAAGCACAGCACAAGAGAGAATAAATAATCCATTCAGAATAAAGACATGGACATTCAACCAGACATGATAAGAACTCTGGAACAATGAGGTGCAGAGCAATAACAGAAGAACTGAAGGAGATGTTTTTAAAAGAGCAAGACAATGACAATACAAGAAAAAACCTCCTTGCTGATATAAAGCTGACAAAGTCGTATTTGTGTTGAGTGGAGAATCAAGAGAACTTCACCATACACCTGAAACAGACTTGAACAAACACCTTTCAAACTGCATCTCGTCAGTAAAAAAGAAAACTAGGGAAGACTTTGAACAAGGTCTTTGTTTTGAATGGATTATTTCTTCTCCGTTGTGCTTGTTGTAGCGAGAGGCAGCTGTTTGTTTTTAAATGTTATTCACTTCTGTATGCTTTACGAAGCATAGAATATAGAAAATAACATATGGGGCAGAACATATTATCACACAATAATGTACGTCTCTCGTTGGTTTGGGGCTGGTATAGTATTTGTGGCTGCGCCTCTCAGTGCATTGCTTCCCGAAACAAGCTCAAGACATATACTACTGTGTGATAATATATTCTGAGCCATACATTATTCTATTGATATACATACACAGTGTAAATAAAAATAAGTTTTGATTACTTTAACTACATAGCTTACTGAATAATAGCAGTTGAAGCAGACTGCAGAAGACTTGTGTGTGTGTTTGTGCTTGTTAAAGAATGTCCCATTTCTTCTGTTATTGCTCCACCCATTGTGATAGTAGAATGCCGTGGTCTCAGTGTGGTGACACTGTAGCAATGGCAGCTTCATCACTGATCTCAGTACAGACCCCCTGTCCACTGGAAAGACAGAACTGCACTGCTACTGAAGACCCTGTGGTTACTAAGGATCAGACAGACACAGCTGTCTAGATTCAAGAAGTTGAGAAATCCTGTGTTTAAAAAAATATATACTGTGTAAAAAAGTATTTGTGTTTAATAAAGATTTTACAAATCCTTGCAGGCACGTTGATTTAAACCCAATCCTATTTGTACTACAATGGTTTTCATTACACACACACTGGGTGGTGTCTAAAGAAAGACTTGTGTAGCAATCAAAATAAAAAATAACCAATTCCTTAGAAATAGTTACATTTATACTATGCAACATAAAGACCAGAATTTATAAGAAGTTTGAGTGAAAATGGTTGGAAACAATATTCATAAAGCTGTAGAACTTGGTATGTATTTGACGTGTTGGGGAGTAACACATTACTGCAATCTGATTACATTTACAGTAACTTATTATTTTTTACTTTTAAACATGCAAATCAGAACCTTTTCAGCAGTGGAAGTCAAATCTTCAATTATTATTAATTAGCGCTGTATTTAATTTGTGTTCGTCTAATGTTATTTGCCAAAATTGATAGCCATTCTTAAACATTGACAGGTAAAATCAATAAAACAACTTTGAATTGATATTTTGCCTGTAAAATTCATCAAACTAGAAGTGCATTAATTTTAAGAGTGGCATAGTAAGATCTACTGAAATACTGAAATTCCTCATTTTGTTTGAAGTACAGATTTGTGCTTATAGTGCATTAGTCATAAAGCTGATGGAGCAGTTGCCTCTTGACACATGACCTGTGAGGTCACAGCGAGTCAATAACTAGCTGTCTCCAGACAAGCACCCTGCAGAACCCTTTGGCTCACAATGCAAACACAAAATGCTATTTGGCTGCTTCCCCTGATACAAAGTTATTATTATATTTTTTAATTGGTGAATTTAGTGCACGTTGATGGAATTGGCTGCATTCTGGCTGCAGGCAGGCAGGCAGGAACCATGAGAGTTTCCCTTCACGGCTCTTCAAGCAAGCGCTGAACAGTACCCCCAGAGCTGAACAACACCCCCAAGAGCTGAACACCCCCAACAGCTAAACAACACCCCCAAGAGCTGAACAACACCCCCAAGAGCTAAACAACACCCCCCAAAAGCTGAACACCCCCCCAAGAGTTGAACATGCCTCCAAGAGCTGAACAGCACCCCCCAAGAGCTGAACAACACCCCACCCCAAGAGCTGAACAGCACCCCTAAGAGCTGAACACCCCCAATAGCTGAACACCCCCAAGAGTTGAACACCCCTCCAAGAGCTGAACAGCACCCCCCAAGAGCTGAACAACACCCCACCCCAAGAGTTGAACAGCACCCCTAAGAGCTGAACACCCCCCCAATAGCTGAACACCCCCCAAGAGTTGAACACCCCTCCAAGAGCTGAACAGCACCCCCCAAGAGCTGAACAACCCCCCCCAAGAGCTGAACAGCACCCTAAGAGCTGAACAACACCCCCCCCAAGAGCTGAACAGCACCCCTAAGAGCTGAACACCCCCAAGAGTTGAACACCCCTCCAAGAGCTGAACAGCACCCCCAAGAGCTGAACAACCCCCAAGAGCTGAACAGCACCCTAAGAGCTGAACACCCCCAAGAGCTGAACATCCCCCCAAGAGTTGAACACCCCTCCAAGAGCTGAACAGCACCCCCCAAGAGCTGAACAACACCCCCCCCCCAAGAGCTGAACAACACCCCTAAGAGCTGAACACCCCCAAGAGCTGAACATCCCCCAAGAGTTGAACACCCTCCAAGAGCTGAACAGCACCCCCAAGAGCTGAACAACACCCCCAAGAGCTGAACACCCCCAAGAGCTGGACACCCCCAAGAGTTGAACCCCCCAAGAGCTGAACAATACCCCCAAGAGCTGAACAACAACCCCCAAGAGTTGAACACCCCCAAGAGTTGAACACCCCCAAGAGCTGAACACCCCCAAGAGCTGAACACCCCCAAGAGTTGAACAACACCCCCAAGAGCTGAACAACACCCCAAGAGCTGAAAAACAACCCCCAAGAGTTGAACAACACTCCCAAGAGCTGATCAACACCCCTCAAGACCTGAACAACACCCCACCCCTCCCTGAGCCAAGAGCTGAGTAGTGTTATGTCATAACCTTTGTGTCAGTTTTTGCCAGATTTAAATGCAGTTTTGAAGTACCGAATGGAACCCTATACAAGGCTCAGTCGCTTCTCTAAAGCTGCAGTCGACACTAATTGCAAACCTGCCCAGCCACAACCCCAGCCTATTACACAGGATAACCCACCTGACCCGGCCACAACCCCAGCCTATTACACAGGATAACCCACCTGACCCAGCCACAACCCCAGCCTATTACACAGGATAACACACCCACAACCCCAGCCTATTACACAGGATAACCCACCTGACCCGGACACAACCCCAGCCTATTACACAGGATAACCCACCTGACCCGGACACAACCCCAGCCTATTACACAGGATAACCCACCTGACCCGGACACAACCCCAGCCTATTACACAGAATAACCCACCTGACCCAGCCACAACCCCAGCCTATTACACAGGATAACCCACCTGACCCGGCCACAACCCCAGCCGATTACACCGGATAACCCACCTGACCCGGCCACAACCCCAGTCTATTACACAGCATAACCCACCTGACACTGCACAGTCCATGCTCCTTAAAGTGAATCAACCTGTAAACCACACTTAGATTTAGAGCATTTTCCAGCACCGGGGAATCCTCTGGATTTGACCACCAGGTTAGATGAGTATTTGATGCAATCCAGCTGAATTCCCGGTGCTGTAATCCAGCTGTGGCTCCTCCCAGCAGGGTATCTGCTGCACAAATAGACCCTTAGTATTCCCAAGGAATAGCATCTGCAAAGGTATCAAAGAATACAGCTGAGGCTACAGCCTTGCATTGGATTTGAAGTCTATTAACAGTCTGTGTTAAAGGAACAGATTTAGAAAATGAAGTGCTTAGAAAATGGAGGATATTTTTGTATTTTTTTGTTTTGTTTTTGTTGAGTTTTTTTGCAAACGTAAAAATGTCTGCAGAATTAAAGACGGTGATAGCAGTGTTCCATATTACAAGATTATTATTGCCCACACAATTCCCTTTCCCTCTTCTTTTTAAATATTTGAAATATATTGTTCCTCTTTAAGAATCAGACCCTATTGGCTTTCTACAGTTTTACATGCATATAGACAATTATTTCAAGGTCAGCAGCATTTCACAAGGTCATTTCGTTCTGTGTCAATAAATAAATAAATAAATAAATAAATAAATAAATGCAAACATACATAAATACATACATACATACATAACAATATGTAAAAATAAAAACACATAAATAAACAGAGATGCCAATTGTATCAATTGACAAGCGCTTTTGGCAACTTAAAGAGATGAAAAGGCTCTTCCTTGTAACTGAGGGTGAGCTGTGGTGTCTGAAACATCTAGGAGTGAAGCTGCATATCTCAGCCTCGAAAGTTACCATGAAATGTTCCTGTTCGGATAGGAAGGGAAAAAATACTAGCCAAAATAATTTTGTTCATTTTTAAACAGAAAAATTCTGTCATTTTGTTTATGAATAACAGGAAATTTCACTGTGACTTCTGAGTTTTAAATTCATAGTTTTCACAACAAATTGTCCTTTAAAGCGATTTCCTCAAAACACTGTACAAAACTAGAGCAGTAAAACACAGGTCCAAACCGCTGCATAGGCCAAATTACAAAAGAATAAACCCGTTACACTAGAACAGTTGTAAAGGCCAAACTATACATAAATCTATTAGTCCATTGTGAAGGACAGTTAATTAATTAATTGATAATGAATTCTTCTATTTCTTAACAGATAAAGTGCACGATAAAAGATTATCTCTGTTAAGAATGTGTTCTCCATGTTCCCCAACATTAACCTTCCGTGGTACCTGCAGTATATCCAGACGAGCTTTGCTGACTAGAAACTGGTTTTGTGAGCCCAAAGAGCCAAGAGAAACAGGATTATACAGAAAACTGCAGAGGGGAGGAAGGGTCAAACACAAAGCCTGTCTGCAGCATCCCGCAGCTGCATGACAGCTTGTGGATTTCAAAAGTGGAAACAAAGATTCTTGCATTTAAATACCGCTCTTTCATGAAAGACTCTTGCATTTAAATGCTGCTGTTTCATGAATGGTTATCATAAGTAAACATGATTCTCTACAGCGATCAACATACATTTCATACTTTTTTGGCAGTTTTGAATCCACAGCCCCTCCTTCAATAGAGGTCTAGCACTCAAAATGGTTACATGTGCAGGAAACACCATTGAACATAAAAGACCAGTTAACTGCTGTAGAAATTCCCATATGACTTATTTCCATATACAACACTTTCATAAATTGTAATGTTGACTTTTGGCAACTGGTTGCTGGTTGCTGTTTGTATAAAAACTACAATACTGTTTTATTTTTAACCCACTTTGGTGTGTTCTTGCATAGCGGATGTGTATAGGTCTGTGCAGCTAACCACTGTGCAGCCACTGGAGTTAGAAATGGCCCTGTGCTCAGTACACTATCCAGAGTTAATCTAAAGGACAGGATAGCAAGCACGGCCCTGTGCTCAGTACAGTATCCAGAGTTAATCTATGGGACAGGATAGCAAGCAGAATTCGGTCGCTTGCTAAATCACTTACAAATACTTATAAATACTTTCATATTGCAAAAGAATGCAACCACTATCTTTTCAGATAAAAGCTCTCCTCAGTTACAAACACAGCTCAGGAATGATTGGCACATTAAATCATAAATACCTGTGATCGTAATAAATAAATGACATAAATAAATAAATTCAAATTCAGATTTTGAACTTAAACAATAAAGTTTTTTTTGTTTCTGTTTTTTTCTTTTCTTTTTCTTTTTTGCAAATACTGTTCACATTTTGTTCCAAAAAAAGGTCTCGTCAGCTGATGCAAAAGAATGCAATCCTTAGCAAAAAAAAGATGCAATCCCTAGCAAAAAAGCAGCATAAAAATACAAGAGGTTATTTGTTTGTATAAAAAAGCCACCAATGTCTTTTCAAGTCCCCTTCGTGTTTGTTTTTCCACGGCCTTACTAGAAAATACTATTCATATTATTATTACTATTATTATTATTATTATTATTAGAATAAATAGAAAAAAACACATGCTAGGCCTTTAGATAGTGTTTGTGTGTGTGTGTGTTGCAGTTTTTCAGAAAATCCAGCATATACTTTTTTTGTAATCTCAGTGAAAATATTGCTTTCTAAAAGGATTGCTCTGTTTAGTTAGAGTGTCAGTCCTCCGAGCAGGAGTCCTCCTCCGGGGTGCCCTTAAAGCAGGCCGACTCGTAGTGCTTGTTCAGGTAGGACTTGAGCGCGAAGGTTTTATTGCAGCGCTTGCATTTGTAGTGCTTGAAGGCTGAGTGGGTTTGCATGTGCGCCCTCAGGTTGGAGCGGTCGGCGAAGGCTTTTCCACAGTGAGCGCAGGCAAAAGGCTTCTCACCGGTGTGCGAGCGCATGTGCCCCTGGAGCAGCCAGGGCCGGCTGAAGGCCTTGCTGCAGACCTCACACTTGTGCTTGAGATCGTGGGTGAGGATGTGCATAGCCAGGGCTGGCATGGAGACATAGACTTTGCTGCAGGAGGGGCACTTGCGTGCCATCTTGCTATCCAGGCTCCGGTGGGTCTGCTTGTGCCGGCTCAGGTTGGAAGAGGTGGCGTAGGTCTTGCCGCATTCATTGCAGCTGTGCCTCTGTTGGCCGGTGGCCACCGCACTGGGCTCGCTCTCGCTCTTCCTCCGCGATCGCCCGTCTGAAATGAAGAAGGCATCCATGGTGTAGCCCTCTGTCAGAGCCTCTGCCTCCCCGCTGAAGAAGCCGGTGGCAGTCATTCCCGACTGCGGACTGTCCGGCTGCTCCATGTCGTGGTCCGAGTACTCCTCCCCTCCGCTGCTCACCTGAGTGTAGACCGGCTCCGACACCACCGACGCCAGCTTGAGGCCCATCTTCTTCTCGGTCTCGTAGACTGATGGCGTGATGTAGTCTTGGATGTAGCCTGTTGTGAGAAATAGTAATGTTAGTGATATACACCACTCCAGTCACACAACTGTAGAAATGAGCACCAGTATCATAATTGGTCATCATTGTCTACATCCACTTTATAAACATGGAGAAATCCAGCATGCAGAGGAACAAGTTCCTCCATGTATCCCCACATTGTGAAACACATCCACTTTATAAACATGGAGAAATCCAGCATGCAGAGGAACAAGTTCCTCCATGTATCCCCACATTGTGAAACACATCCACTTTATAAACATGGAGAAATCCAGCATGCAGGTGAACAAGTTCCTCCATGTATCCCCACATCGGAGCCAAAATGGATCACAATTAAATAAACACTTCAGCAAATATCAACAACGATGTAATTGTCACATACGTACATGTGCACATGAGACAGACAGACATGCAGGTCACAGGCTGGTCACAATATATAAGCTTCATTATTATTTACTATTGTCAACTCCACAACACTGAAATATCAGCTCATACTTAGAATTGTGAATCCAGCTCCACAACTCCACAATGTCTACAAAGCAAGATAAATTCCAAACCATTTTGACAGAGAGCATGATGTGAACCAGTTAGCTACTGAGCTGGAATGAGGGCGGACCCCTTTGATTCATTCATCCACTATGCAGATAGAAAAGTTTACCTTTCTAAAGCTTGTTAAATGTAGAGTGTACTTATATTACGCAAACTAAGCAGTGCAGTTTGTCTTCCAAAAATCTATCTAATTCTGAGATACTTGAAAATCGCTAAAAATGAGGTATAGATATGAAAGTTTAAAGTATTGCAATGCTACAAATTAAAAGACTTATGTACACTGCTATAATGTACTTATTTTAGATAAGGAACTTTGAAAATAACTCAACAGAAATAGCAAAATCAATTGTTCCAGGTTCCACCATTGTATTTTTATTGTCAAATTAAAAATAAATTAAATTGGATATTTATTGCAGTATATTTCTGTGTAAAACACAGAGATAGGAAAGAACATATTTCAAAACACAAGCCACAGCAAGCCATGGAAATTAAATATTGACTTATTTTTAATGGAATTCAAAGCTTTGTACTGATCAATAGAGCGTCAACTATGGAACATCCTTTCTGTCTGATGAATGGGAGAGACAGAGAGACAGAGGGAGAGATCTCAGGGAAACAGGTACCGCTTCACTCTGGGCAACATCACACTGGAGCACAGCACCAGCTATACATACCTGGGTCTGACCATCAGCGCATCATAGAGCTTTAACATGAAAAGACAAGGCACAAAGGGCTTTCTATGCCATAAAGAATCGACTTTACAAAATTAAACCACCAGGAAAAATGTGGCTTAAAATTGTTGACCGTATTATTGAAGTAATTCTTCTCTATGGCAGTGAAGTGTGGGGACCACTCATAAACCCTGTTTACAAAAAATGTGACAAAAGCCCAACTGAATCATTACACCTGGAAATTGCAAAAACGATTGTTCAGCTACATAGAAATGTACCGAACAATGCATGCAGGCTGAACTGGGCTGGTTCCCATTGCTCCTCAAAATTAAAAAGAGAGAAATAAATTACTGGGTCCATCTAAACCAGGCCAACCCACGCGTCTATCAGCACACAGCACTGCAGAGTAACACACTGCACCCAGAACAGAATCCCCTCAGCCAACCGTTACTGAAGCCACATGTCTACCAGCACACAGCACAGCAGAGTGACACACTGCACCCAGAACAGAATCCCCTCAGCCAACTGGTTCTGAAGCCACATGTCTACTAGCACACAGCACTGCAGAGTGACACACTGCACCCAGAACAGAACCCCCTCAGCCAACTGGTACTGAAGCCACATGTCTACCAGCACACAGCACTGCAGAGCAACACACTGCACCCAGAACAGAATCCCCTCAGCCAACTGGTACTGAAGCCACATGTCTATCAGCACACAGCACTGCAGAGTGACACACTGCACCCAGAACAGAATCCCCTCAGCCAACTGGTACTGAAGCTATGAGTCTACCAGCACACAGCACTGCAGAGCAACACACTGCACCCAGAACAGAATCTCCTCAGCCAACTGTTACTGAAGCTCACCCAACTTAATTTATTAACCCGTGAGCTTCAGAACACCACCGAGAAGAAACAACTCCCAAAATTAATGGAAACCCCAAATACAAACATACCAGAGAGTATTTCCCCAAATTTGCCCCTAGGGAGTGGGGCAGGGGTTGTATACGAAATGGGGGTCATATAAGGGGAGGTGCTACGGGGGTTATCTGTTTGTCTTGATGAGTTGTGTTGATGTTTGTTGTTTAAACGCTTTGGCAAAACTTAATTTATTTTGTCATGCTAATAAAGCCACTTTTGAATTTGAATTTGAATTTGAGAGAGTGAGAGACAGAGCGAGAGAGAGAGAGAGACAGAGAGAGACAGAGAGAGAGGGAGAGACAGACAGAGAGAGACAGGGAGAGAGACAGACAGAGAGAGAGGTAGAGAGATAGACTAGGGTGCACTGGGGTTACAATGCTACAGAATATGCTTATTAATGGTGCACTACGGTTACAATGCTACACAATATGCTTAGTCTGACCCATAACCCAGGTACACTGTATGTAACCAAACAAGTTGACAGTTCTTAGGAGTCTTAATGTTCAAAACTAGAATGAAATCTTCACAATCACAATGACGATCTGATCCTTGTGATGAAAGTTTGCTAAAATCCCCTATATTAAGGTGACCATTTCTAATCCCATATGCTTACAACTTCTGTTCAATCCTTTAAAATAATAAAAGCAAAGCATGTGTGGAATTAAGCCCAGTGAAAGCATTGTAAAGCCCATAGAGGTATGGGAAATCAAAAGCAAGGCAATATGCAATACTGTGCATCGCATTGTTCTCCTTCTCTTTTTTAAAACGAGGACACGGCTTTTCTGTGAGGAAAGCGACGGTTTGTGGAAAGTTAACTTTGCTTGCACATTGTAGACTGACATCATGAAGTGTAAACAGTAAAAAGAGACACTTTCTTGATTGTACGCCTAACAACATACCATATTACAGTGCATGAACCTATTGTCTCCTGCAGTACAGTGTGATATAGTGCTAAGATGTTTAATGGCATTGTAGTTATTATGTTAAGGCTACATTATAAAAATGTAATTAGAAAACAGGGGGTATTTATTATTACCACTAGTGCTCCTTCATAATTCTACTGCTTCAACAGCATGCTTTACAACTGGAGGCCCTATTGTTTAGCAGGATTACATTTCAAGTGTTTATTAAACCTGTCTGCAAATGTGTAACAAGTGCCAATCAATACCGCACAAGGTCAGACAAAGACATAATTCTCCAGTCTTTTGCAGCCCTCAAACACGTTGATTTCGAGATTACATAAAATGGTTTAATTGTTGACCCTTTTGAGGATTTCGATGTGATTTTCTCACTCATTTTAACGGCGGAGAAGAGGGTGTAGTAAGAACTGCACAGTAAGGTTTAGGTACAGCTGCTCTGTGGCATTGTGCTTAGCTTCTATACACAAAACACAGAATTCAGCCATCAATCGATCTCAACCACTCATCTTCAATTCAATTAGAAATGTCTCAGTTTACTAGGTGGAGTTCTGTTACATTCAATAAGCTTTCTTTCCATGTATGAATTTCTGCCACCATGCATTTAATGTGCATGCATGCTGAAGATATAGAAATGACTAAATGTACTTAGAAAGGAGTGAAGTGGACCAGTTTAAGAGGAAGAGGAAGATGTGGGTTTCTAAGTGTTTCATACACAATGTCAGTGTATTTTATAATAAAAGAACAAATCCCCATCTGTGTGTAAGCTTGTGTTAGGATTCGGGAGCTTTGTGTCTCTGATGATATATACAGTATTGTATTTTTTAAATATATTCTAAAAAAGGCTACATGTCTGTAAACTGGAAATGCAAGTTCCTTCATCTTTACATTAAACAGTTTACATTTATAAAGTGTTTTGCTCACATAGATAATGTACCTTTCTGAAATTGAGTTTAAAAATGTGAAACATTATATTGTTAGCTTGATAATTTCCAATTAACTAAGTAGAAGCTGCAGTTCCGTGTCCCTGAATGAGCTACAATTATTTTATAAAGACATCACTAAATGTATTTTTAAAATCACTTTTCCAGATATTTCTTACTATGACATTACAAGCACTTCAAGTGACTTGCTCTATGTTGCTGAAAGTGTGTATTTATGAATGTATGGATAAACACCAGTGTGACATCACTCGAATGTAACTGTATAGCGTGCAGTGTAGCAATGTTACAGTTGTGAGGTTAGCACCAGCAAAAAGACATCTGGTGTAAAAAAAAACAACAGACAAAATGGGCTGCAGGGCACAGCAGTGCTTTAGCCTGAAGGACGTTTAAACACAAAAGATCTGTCCTCTAAAAAAAAAAAAAAGAAGCTCAGACCAATTTTGAAAAGCATTACATCTATGTTCTTAATTCTATTCACGGAGCTCGCTACACTACAGTGTGGCAATGCTGCTGAAATGTTGTCTCTCTGTGTGTAGCTATGTGCCATGTTCTCATTGTTGCACAGCGCGCTGTGTTGCATGATCTCTACTGCTTTGCTGCTGTGGTAAGCATTTTTTTTAGTCAGTACTGTACATATATATATCACCCTGTGCCCCAATTTGCAGGCAGCTTGCGTAACAGTAATACTGTACTTGGGTTACAGAAAACAGAAAGGGCCAACAGAATGGATTGGGGGGGGGTCTCAAGGGCAAAACTAACTAAGGACAAGCGCAACATCACCCCCCCCACATTAATGTGATCATATATGATGTGGAATACTAGACCAGCTCTGGGTATTAATTTAGTGCACAGACAGATACATTGCAGGTATATTGATAAATGGTATTGTTTTAGAGCATCAGTTGAATAATTCAAGTCCCTGCAGCCACATAGTGTTAGTGTCGATGGTTTAGTTATTTTTTGTGATTCTTTTTACAGCAGTCCTTTTTTCAAACAGACCAGCATTATCTTTGTATCAGGGAGTAATACTCAGCACACAAGGTACAGATATAATACACTCCGTACAATCATGATTGCTAGAAGGCTATACAAAGGAACTTACCATTTTCACTAATCCGGACCCCTAAGCTCCCAACAGAATCTGTAATAGACCGTGCAAAGGCATACGAATCCTCTAAATGGTGGTGACTGTGGTGGTGATGGTTGGCAGCCGACACTGCAGTAGAAGAAAAATCATCCAGCTTGATCTTCTTCACCAAAAAAGAGCGTGGCATGTTGTGGCTGAGAGATGCTGAACAACCCCAAAAACTAAAAAACTAAAAAAAACAGGAGCTGCAACAAAAGAAATAATCCTTTTCCAACTTAAAAATAAAAAAGAAGAAAAGAAGCCCAGAACGATGGCTCCCTGGTAAAAAAAAAAATGTTCAGCACTGGATAGTTCCTGCCAGGGAAAGGGACAGAGAGAGACAGAGAGAGAGAGAGAAAGAGAGAAGAGACTGACTAGCTGAGATCAGCAATCAAGCTTCTTTTATATGGGACCCAGGCTTTGAGATCAGGTGGTGCTGAGAAATGGAGCTGCTTAGCTTTAATCCATCAAATGTCCCAAGAGACACACATCAAATTACCACTGGACCGTCTGTGCCTCCACACACACACACACACACAGAGAGAGAGAGAGAGGGAGGGAGAGAGAGAGAGAGGGAGAGAGAGAGAGAGAGAGAGAGAGAGAGAGAGAGAGAGAGAGAGAGAGAGAGGGAGAGAGAGAGGGGAGAGAGAGAGAGAGAGAGAGAGAGAGAGAGAGAGAGAGGGAGAGAGAGGGAGAGAGAGAGAGAGAGAGAGAGAGAGAGAGAGAGAGAGAGAGAGAGAGAGAGAGAGAGAGAGAGAGAGAGAGAGAGGGGAGGTTTCTCAGTATACAGGCCAGGCCAGCCCACTATCTTCTCTCTCTGCTCATACAAAAGGCAGACAATGGAAGCATGTGGATGAAACGACACACAGGACCTTGTCTTCTATTGTTTTCCAATGAAGTAGCACAGTTTATATTGTCTTGTACAGGCTGCAATTCCAACAGCTGCAAGCCTTTCCACCCTTCCTACACGGCACTTTGAAGGGTTTAGAAACAGCCTGATTTGGTCACTGTGGGTGAATTCTACACATGTAGGAGTCTGCTGTATATTTTGTAATGCAAAGTAGTAGCAGAGAAACACAATGAAGTATCTGCGGCTGGAATGTGTCTTGAATGGGTTTGAATTCAATCAGTAACCCTTTATTTTATAGTGGATGTATATGGCATTGTCAAAGCTGCTATCTCTAGAATTGAATTTACTCAGATGGTTACTCAAAGAAACATGTGGAAGACTCATATTATATTAAAAATGACAAGTGTTTTTTTCCTTTGAAATATATTTGTCTGTGTCTGATTCTGGGTCACAGTGTATATAGAGGTACAATACAATATAATCTCTCTCTCTCTCTCTCTCTCTCTCTCTCTATATATATATATATATATATATAGTGTATATAAAATGTGTTAATCCATACTTGTTGCTATGTTGCACACATGCAATTCTGTTCTGAGTATGGTGCATGTGGCTAAAGGACTGTCACTAGTATTTATAAAACAACTTTAACACCCTTTCAGCTCGACAGGGCTCAATGTGAAAGACACCTTTAAGCTATGTTAACACAAAGTATGCCTAACGTGCACTGAAAGAGCTGAATATCACTGTGTCTTGTCTTCTTTAACTCATTTTACTGACTAAAGTATATTATTTTGGGACAAAAATTTACACAAGCCGAAAGTATAAAAATGCACTTGAATTCCTGCCTTAGTAAGACCTGATTTTAATATTTTGAACACAATGTCACTAACATATTAACACTTTCTCTTAAAGGAAACAGAAGCTCTTACAACCTTAGAGAATTCCCCTGAAGCCTAATAGAAGCCCCATCAGACCAGTGCATTACCAGCAACGGCCACACAATGGCTTTCCCCAGACAGTGGTCATGATACCCACTGTGCGCCAGGGACTGATACAATACCATGGCAGTGCAATATATTAAAAACAATTTCTTCTTACCATTGTGTTAAGGTTAACCCCTACAGAGGTACCATTCAATGCACCCTAATCCCATTGTAGCTGTACACTGCCCTGTATTGCTATTGTTTTGGACCAGTTGCCATCAAAGAACATTTGACAAGAACACTGCTTGCTTCTTACCAGCATCAGGTTTGATGTATTCAATTGATTAGAAAGTGCACTTGTGGACAGAAATTGGGAAAGGCATTATCCTAAGCAACAGATTGCAGACCACCCCAGCTCTCCTTCCACTAATAAAAGCTCATCCCCTGCCGGTTCCCTTTGAAAACGTCCGGCTGCAAAGTGCTACTAAGAGGGATTCCAGAGCGGTTTCAGCCCGTGTCAATTATACCTGCTGAGTCAATTCATCTCACAAGGTGCTTATAGGTATTAGCTTGGGTACTGCTGGTGCTGTTTACCTCTTTCTCAATGGGATTGCTCATTCTCAGACTGTATCACTGGATTAGCTTGGTACTAACAGTGCTGTTTACCTCTTTCTCAATGGGATTGCTCATTCTCAGACTGTATCACTGGATTAGCTTGGTACTAACAGTGCTGTTTACCTCTTTCTCAATGGGATTGCTCATTCTCAGACTGTATCACTGGATTAGCTTGGTACTAACAATGCTGTTTACCTCTTTCTCAAGGGTGTCAGCTTCAACAACATTACTGGGGAGTTGGTACCAGATTCCCACAATTCTCTGTGTAAAAAAGTGCCTCCTGGCCTTTTTTTATAGCTTCCCCACATTGTCTAGATGAAGACATTTCTGAGTCAACATAAACTCCTAGGTCTTTTTTTTTATAGATTTCTTCTTCAATTTCAATATCTCCCATATGGTATTGATATTGCCAAAATTGTAGATTATATAGCCAAAAGTGTAGAGTACAAATCAAATAATGTAATGATGAAGTTGTATAATGCTCTGAAGAGCAACCAGACTAACCCCTGTGTTAAGCGTCTGCGCTGCGGCAGACTGACCCTTGGGTTAAGCGTCGGCTGAAAAACCGGGATATTTACCCTGGAACAAAGAAGAATTAGATAGACATGATTGAAGTGTTGAAAATCTTAAAATGAGTTGACCTAGTTAACCCCAACCAATACTACAATCACAGCATTGAAACCAGGACCAGTAGAAATACACTTAGGACAGAGGGAAGGAGGCACTTCATCACACAGAGTGGTGAGGGGATGGAATGGGTGACTTAGTCAAGTTGTTGATGTTAAATCACTGGGATCCTTTAAGACCCAGTTTGACAAAGTTCTGAGATTAATCAGCTACTAGGAACAGGACATGGTTAGATGGGCCTCCTCTCTTCATACATGTTTTTATGTTAACAGTACACACTGCTGTCAGGGTAACATTTATTTTGAAATGTGCACCCACCAGGAAAACCTCATTGAGTCGTCACAGCCAGCTTCTTTACAAGTGGGACCCAGGAAACAAACAGTAGACAATCTCATTTCCCATCATCCATTCTCACACACATTTCTCATTGGTCAGTGATATACTTTGAACAACAAAATAATTACCATACCAAATAAGAACCATTTCTTCAGGGGATTGAATAGTTTCAGTAGTGTAAATGTCAAAGCAGGTGAACTATTGGTGAATTACAAAAAAATACATCAGCACCAAACGTTTCATTTTCACAAGAATGTAAGTGTCTTAATAGTGTTCAGTGCCAGCGTATGAAAGTGAATTATATTAACACAATGAAGGACACTTTGTTCCAGTCCCTACTTGCTCCTGTTGACAGCAATGTAAAGTCACCTGCAATATTAAGGTCAGCCTGTATTCACTATTAAAGTGTTACAAGACACTGCACATTTTACATGAAACTCACCACCTTTGCTGGTGTCTCGTGTTGTCTGTATCGCAGTGTAATATTAACACATATTGCTGACTCATTTACATTTTTTAATCTCACATTGTGGCTCAAATCAACTGATCAACACATTTCTCAACATGTACTCAGGACAGGTCACCAGGAGAAAAAAAGTGTCTTCTAAGGATGGCAGCGTCTCAGATCACGCTCCCTCCTGGAGCAATGCTGGGGTTCTGATCCCACGACACGCCACTCATTCCAATCACCAGCACTGTGGCAGGAGGGAGCATGGACTGGATACACTGCAATGTTTAGAAGTAAGAATCTCTTCTTCTGACTAACACTCTGGGGTAAAAAAAAAAAAGAATTCCCTAGTTTATTTACATAAGATGTGTGAGTAAAAAATTTTTAAAAATGATCAGGAATATGTTGAAAAAAGAATTGCTGTGATAGGGAAAGCACAGGATGCAGCAAAGTTAAAGCAATGTGCTATCCGTAAACACTGCAGGGGATTGTGAGAATCTTTAAGGCCACCATATGCAGTCTCAAATTAACTCTGAATAAGACCAACAGTAAATTGGCACCTGTCTTTTGATTATAAACACACTGTGGCAGGGTGGAAAAGCCCTGCTGTTTAAATGTATTGGTTTGTTTATTTTAGAACAGGGTACTCTCCGCCCCTAGAAAAATATACATCATCATAGAAAAATAAACTAGAAACTAAAACTGACAATTGACAAAAACTGATGAAGGAAAACTCCAATGAATATCTAGAAATTGGAAACTAGTTGTCTTTCCGAAAGCAGACTCCACCCATCAATCATATACGTTACCAGTTTAACCAGTTAAATAGGTTTCTCTGCCAATGCCCCCCCTCCCCTGTCGTTTCTTTGTTTAGTTTCTTACCCGGCATTATGGATTTAACTCCTCGATCTGCAAGTCACACGTCCTGAGAGCCCTGCCTCTCCAGTTCGACCTAGCCACAAGAGATCGTCTCGGCTGCCTCTCCAACTCACCAATAAAAAATATAAATCTTGGACAATTCCTCAGCTTCTGAATACTCTGAATGGATCTCATCACCAATCTGATCCATTAACTTCTAAGTCTACGGACCCGTTGGCGATGCCTCTGCCGTTCAAGCTCCTCAGTCCAGGTCAGGTTCCCCTGACTCCATCCTAAAGTCCCCCACACACGCCAGCTCTGTATCCAATGCAGACATCCTCCAAGCCCTGCAATCAGTTCAAGCTTCCATCGCCGGGCTGGACAAACGCCTCTCTTACCTGGAGCAGCGCCCCGTACCTCTCGATCCCTCTGCATTGTGTTCAGTTCTGGTCACCTCGTTACAAAAAGGATATTGCTGCTCTAGAAAGAGTGTCTAGAAAGAGTCTTGAACAAAGAAGACTACGCGGTGATCTGATTCAAGCATTCAAAATCCTAAAAGGAATAGACAACGTCAACCCAGGGGACTTTTTTGACCTAAAAAAAGAAACAAGGACCAGGGGTCACAAATGGAGATTTGGGATCAATAAGCTTGATGAGATTTTGCGATCAATAAGTTACTAACAACCAAACAAGCAAGATGGACTGAATGGCCTCCTCTCGTTTGTAAACTTTCTTATGTTCTTCTTCGTATGTTCTTTACTCTCCTCGCTAATCCAGCTCAGCTCCCCGCTGTGGCATCCTGTTCAAGCTCATTCATTACCACCCCTTCTTTTAACCTTTCTATGGCAGTAGCCAGCTCTGATTCCCACAACCCGGCCTCCCTGTTGCCCAGACCAGCCTTAGTTTCCAGCAAACTCTGCACTCAAATTCAAGAAGGTAGGGACATAAATTTAGTTATTTTGCTTCTCTGTTCCCTTGAAGTAACTTTGGCAGAATTTGTTACAGCCTTCAGTCTGTGCAGAGACATTCTCTGTGACACATTTCCCGTGCACCGTCAGGAGGTGGATGGTTACCTTAGCCTTGTGACCGATCTGTCTATGAGATACGGAGGTACAGCTTTTTACGACTATCACAAGTCATTTTCGGCTAAAGCCGGCGCAATTTTGGAGCAAATCAATATCAGAGTTAACTGGGGCGTCCTAGACAATTAACTATTTTGTCGCCACTTTGGCGGCCTGAAAGCTTATACCTGTCTGGTTTGTAGCTCTGGTTTCCACAAAACTAACCTTTGTCCCCTTGCAGCCCAGTCCACTTTAAATCAGCAAATGCATTCCCATGGTTCACCGGCAGTTCCAACCTGTAATCACAGTTTTCAGTTAATTTACCTCGCCAGTCCCGGATACCACATAATCCTTCACTGCTCATTTACCCAGCCAAATCTAATGACAAACAAGGGAGGCAAGTTCTCTTTAGTGCCGGCAAACAAATCTGCAATAACTTTAACCCTTTGCGGTCCATTGTCGGACTGGGTCCGACATTGCAATTATTCCCACCAGGTCCTTTGTCGGACCCTGTCCGACATCATTTTAAAACGAAAACGCAAAAAGTCGGTTTTCAACGGAAAAAGCCGAAAACCATTCAATGGCCGAGTGGGAAAGAAAGGAGCCGAGACAAGCCGATAAAAAAAAAAAGGCGTATCTCATGAATAGTCATAGTACCCCATTGGCATCAGATGGGGCGGTCGTATGGAAACAAGCTGGGAGTACAGTATCAGCGCACAGAGACTATCACGGATATTTGCAGAGCTTTTTTGAGATGTTATAGCAATAAAATAATGACTTGGATTGCATTATTGAGGAGTTTGGTGATAAAACGAGTCATCAGGAGACGATTGATCGGTATGTACGACTATTATTATTATTATTTTTTATTTGTTAGCATATGTGAAAGTGGATACAAATGCTGCTCCGGGGGATTCAACAATCTGCTTCCAAACCTTTATCTTCCAAGTTGCCTATTACAAAGGAAGTCCTGGAATCCATGACCACCACCCTAATCTCAGGCTGCTTTTCTCCATACAAAGATGCCCTTTGAAAGCAATGCTTGTTTAGGCCTTCTGTGGGTTTCTACGATGTGGTGAAATCATCTGCAGGAACCAGTCATTCGACCCATCTTCGGACCTCTGCATAGGAGATCTCCATCGTCAATCCCAGGTCATGTAATCTTTACATTTAAAACATTCAAAATCAGACCGGGAAAAGAAAGGTGTGTCTGTTAATTTATCAAAAACTCCTTGTATTATTTGTCCTGTCTCTGCTCTTTTCAGCGATCTGTCAATGCGTCTGACGGCCAGTAATCCAGATCCCGTTTCTCACTCCGGAAGGGAAAGCTGCGTCCAGGAACTGGTTCTGTGACCACCTTCGTCTGTGTCTCCTTCATGCTGGCCTTCTTCCTGACAACTACTCTGGACTTTCGTTCAGGATCGGCGCCGCAACATCTGCTGCTTCCCGGAACATTGCTCCACACCTAATCAAGGCTATGGGGAGATGAACTTCAGGCGCATACGAACTCTACATTCGAAAGAATGTCTGTGACTTAGTATCGGTGCAAACAACTCTATGTGACTAATTTCAAAGAATTGAAGTGTTATTTTAGAACCTGGAGGAAGGGTAAACTTCAGCCATGGATTCCCTATCTCAAGTTGAGTAGGGGGTTTTTCCTTACCTGAGTGCTGGGTGGTTTAGATCTGCAAGGTGGGGGAGGCTTAGGTGGCCTAGTTCTTTTGGGGGAAGGTGGACGGAGTGCCACTTGTCCCGCCGCTGGCATCTACATTAATCATAAAATACATATCATGCCGTCAGTATAGGGCAACATGGACCAAATTATAAACGTGAATGTATTATGCAACTGTTTGCTATATGGTTGTTTATATTGAGCATAACTTATTTCCCTCTCGTCAACTGTCATGTTCATGTATCACCAGACATATCTCTTGCCAAATCAATAACTTGTCATTTTCTCACAATTAAGTGGATGTCTCCTTTCTGAATTGGAAACTAGTTGTCTTTCCGAAAGGAGACTCCTCCCATCAATCATATACGTTACCAGTTTAACCATAAATAGGTCTCTCTGCCAAGTGTTAAACAACTAAGAACGTTTTAACACTAGAAGGACTGGAGATATACTCATACCTAGAAGCCCTGCAGCAGTCTTTCTGACGGCTGTATTCAAAACACCGTAAATAGTATAATGAAAGGAGAAACAGTCGGATGTAATTAGTTGTTTTTTTATTGCATACGTCACATAAACATCTGAACAACCGAAGCATATATATATATATACAGAAGCGCACAGCACAAGAAGTTATAAAAAGTCTAATTTATTTTTCTTTTTTTCGACAAAAGGGTATTCCTTCAACACAGATAATGCGCTTCTCCACGCCGCCTATCTGCACAGGGCACAGCTGTCCGAAGTTTTATTTTTATTGCACTTGCCAACCTGCATTGGCGTCTCTTGCGGCTCTCAGCGGGGTTGCCAGCTTCAGCTGTGGATACACGCTTGGCCGTCTCCCTCTGTTCCAAATGCTTCTTGCGAAGTTCCTGCGCTAACTGTAAAATTTATTCTCTCCTTGTGTGACAGGATGGCTCGAGCGGTGACGTCACGGACCAGGAAGGGATACACAGACAAGCTGCTGCGGTGTAAACCGAGACGCGACTGCGCTCGGTTCTTTATTAAATCATAATAAAATAAACAGTTTAAACAAAACACACAAACAAAAAGGCACAAGGGCCAAACAAAGAAGTAAATAAATAAACAAATAGTTTCGTGCTGGTAGAACCATGCGTCTAGCAGTTGCTTACTTTTACTAAGACAAAAACTCCTTTCTCCTCCCGTTCTCCACAACACGAACACCCAACCCGGTGAGTGAAAACTGCTCCTTTTATGCAGTTGTACCAAGACCCGATTGCTAATCAATCATTCAATTTGGAATCTCGGTACAACTGCATGTGAACTAATCTGTGCATTCTACCCGTGATCACATATTACCTGTACGTGAAGTGATATGCAATCCTCGTGCCTAAATACAAATCTATATTACTAACACTCGTGAAACACAGACCCGTTTATATCCTGTGTACCAATGTCTATACACCAACATTTAACACACAACATGCAACATATAACACAAAAATACACACAGGGGCGGGACCCTCCGCCACACCTTGGTAAATTCTTCTCCTTGCATTCTTTGTAAAGTATCCAGGAGTTGATGGCTGCTAGGTCCAATACATTGTAAAACACGTGAACAGTCCACCGTTGGGAGCCAGCTTTCACAGAATACTTCCATGCCATCTGATCCAAAACATCCAATCCATATTTTGTTACGTTGTAAAACTCCATGGTCTCTGGTATTTATTTTCACTAGTCCCGATGCTAATTGACTGACCAAAGCAGTGCAGCTGGCAAGCAGGTGCCAGCCTTCAAAAGGCTGATTGAAAACAATAGACTGTCAGTCATTAACTCAGGCAGAGAGTAGAGACTAATCTGATTACAGCTAAACACATTGCGGACTGGTAAATAAAAATAATAAAGTAGAATATCATTCTGTATAATCACAATACAATTGTGTTATGTGTGGCCATCAATGTAATATATCTCCTTTATTTCTGCACTCCCACATTTCATGCTTTGTGAGAATATTTACTACGAACAGAAAGGTACACGAACGCACAGCCCCATATGTGTTACACGACTGGAGAAAATTACATTTTAAAACCAAAAACTGCCAAAATGACCGCCGCGGGGCTTCTAGTGTTAAATAACCCCAATACTATGCTATGAATGTGTTAAAGGAAGCTCCACAGCAGCAGTAAGGTTGCAATACATTTTGTGATAACCAGACGAAATCATTTCAGTATGAATTGGACATTTACTACATAATGCCCAAGCCAATTACATAATGCAAACAGATGCATGAAAACAGCAGTGCTTTTGGAAAGCACATGCATAGTCATTGCCAAAGGCTGGATATTTTTGTCTTTTACAAAGATGGAATGACGCACCTCATGTGCAATGGAGGAGGCTGTGGTTTGCAGGTTGTTGTATTGGCACGGCCAGAAACACCTTCATTTCAAACACAGAGTCTTCATGTTATGAGATCATTTGATTAAGCACCTGCCTCAGTAATTTCTTGTAAGTGGCGAGAGTGTCACTGCATTGTTTTCATATGCAAATGAAGCCCCTGAATGCATTGTCTAACGAGGCTAAAGCTGGCTGAATTAGCGTGTTTCTGCTTTTTCAAATTCACTACTGTGTCTGTGTTGTTTTTTTTGTTTTTTTTTCTTATGAAAGCATACATAAGGAATCACAATATCAATGTTAAGCTGTAAGTTGGAACTCCATTTTCAGAATTTGTCTTTATTTCTTTCTCTCCAGGCTATATACAACATATAAGAACATAAGAAAGTTTACAAATGAGAGGAGGCCATTCAGCCCATCTTGCTCATTTGGTTGTTAGTAGCTTATTATACATATATATGTACAATCTGAGTGTCTTGGATACATAAGTATATACCACAGGCCCCTGTTTCAGTCTATCAGAACAAACCAAGCCCCTGTTTCACTATCAGAACAAACCAAGCCCCTGTTTCACTGTCAGAACAAACCAAGCCCCTGTTTCACTATCAGAACAAACCAAGCCCCTGTTTCACTGTCAGAACAAACCAAGCCCCTGTTTCACCTAGCAGAACAAACCAAGGCCCTGTTTCACTATCAGAACAAACCAAGCCCCTGTTTCACGCAAGAACAAACCAAGCCTGTTTCACTATGAGAACAAACCAAACCCCTGTTTCACTATCAGAACAAACCAAGCCCCTGTTTCATACTCTTTCAGAACAAACCTAGCCCTGTTTCACTATCAGAACAAACCAAGCCCGTTTCAGATCCTATCAGAACAAACCAAACCCCTGTTTCACTATCAGAACAAACCTAGCCCTGTTTCACTATCAGAACAAACCTAGCCCCTGTTTCACTATCAGAACAAACCAAGCCCCTGTTTCACTATCAGAACAAACCAAGCCCCTGATTCAGATCCTACCAGAACAAACCAAGCCCCTGTTTCACTATCAGAACAAACCAAGGCCCTGTTTCACTATCAGAACAAACCAAGCCCCTGATTCAGATCCTATCAGAACAAACTAAGCCCCTGTTTCACTATCAGAACAAACCAAGCCCCTGTTTCACTCTATCAGAACAAACCAAGCCCCTGTTTCACTATCAGAACAAACCAAGCCCCTGATTCAGATCCTACCAGAACAAACCAAGCCCCTGTTTCACTATCAGAACAAACCAAGCCCGTGATTCAGATCCTATCAGAACAAACTAAGCCCCTGTTTCACTATCAGAACAAACCAAGCCCGTTTCACTATCGGAACAAACCAAGCCCCTGTTTCACTATCCGAACAAACCAAGCCCCTGTTTCACTATCCGAACAAACCAAGCCCCTGTTTCACTATCAGAACAAACCAAGCCCCTGTTTTACTATCAGAACAAACCAAGCCCCTGTTTCAGATCCTATCAGAACAAACCAAACCCCTGTTTCACTATCAGAACAAACCAAGCCCCTGTTTCAGACTCTTTCAGAACAAACCTAGCCCCTGTTTCACTATCAGAACAAACCAAGCCCCTGTTTCACTATCAGAACAAATAAAGCCCCTGTTTCACTATCAGAACAAACCAAGCCCCTGATTCAGATCCTACCAGAACAAACTAAGCCCCTGTTTCACTATCAGAACAAACCAAGCCCCTGTTTCACTATCAGAACAAACTAAGCCCCTGTTTCACTATCAGAACAAACCTAGCCCCTGTTTCACTATCAGAACAAACCAAGCCCCTGTTTCACTATCAGAACAAGCTAAGCCCCTGTTTCACTATCAGAACAAACCAAGCCCCTGATTCAGATCCTACCAGAACAAACTAAGCCCCTGTTTCACTATCAGAACAAACCAAGCCCCTGTTTCACTATCAGAACAAACCAAGCCCCTGTTTAACTATCAGAACAAACCAAGCCCCTGTTTCAGATCCTATCAGAACAAACCAAACCCCTGTTTCACTATCAGAACAAACCAAGCCCCTGTTTCAGACTCTTTCAGAACAAACCTAGCCCCTGTTTCACTATCAGAACAAACCAAGCCCCTGTTTCACTATCAGAACAAACTAAGCCCCTGTTTCACTATCAGAACAAACCAAGCCCCTGATTCAGATCCTACCAGAACAAACTAAGCCCCTGTTTCACTATCAGAACAAACCAAGCCCCTGTTTCACTATCAGAACAAACTAAGCCCCTGTTTCACTATCAGAACAAACCTAGCCCCTGTTTCACTATCAGAACAAACCAAGCCCCTGATTCAGATCCTACCAGAACAAACTAAGCCCCTGTTTCACTATCAGAACAAACCAAGCCCGTTTCACTATCGGAACAAACCAAGCCCCTGTTTCACTATCCGAAAAAACCAAGCCCGTTTCACTATCCGAACAAACTAAGCCCCTGTTTCACTATCAGAACAAACCAAGCCCCTGTTTTACTATCAGAACAAACCAAGCCCCTGTTTCAGATCCTATCAGAACAAACCAAACCCCTGTTTCACTATCAGAACAAACCAAGCCCCTGTTTCAGACTCTTTCAGAACAAACCTAGCCCCTGTTTCACTATCAGAACAAACCTAGCCCCTGTTTCACTATCAGAACAAACCAAGCCCGTTTCACTATCAGAACAAACCAAGCCCCTGTTTCACTCTATCCGAACAAACCAAGCCCCTGTTTCACTATCAGAACAAACCAAGCCCCTGATTCAGATCCTATCAGAACAAACCTAGCCCCTGTTTCACTATCAGAACAAACCTAGCCTGTTTCACTATCAGAACAAACCAAGCCCCTGTTTCACTATCAGAACAAACCAAGCCCCTGTTTCAGATCCTATCAGAACAAACCAAGCCCCTGTTTCACTATCAGAACAAACCAAGCCCCTGTTTCACTATCAGAACAAACCAAGCCCCTGTTTCACTATCAGAACAAACCAAGCCCCTGTTTCACTATCAGAACAAACCAAGCCCCTGTTTCACTATCAGAACAAACCAAACCCCTGTTTCACTATCAGAACAAACCAAGCCCCTGTTTCACTATCAGAACAAACCAAACCTCTGTTTCACTATCAGAACAAACCAAGCCCCTGTTTCACTATCAGAACAAACCAAGGCCCTGTTTCACTATCAGAACAAACCAAGCCCCTGTTTCAGATCCTATCAGAACAAACCAAGCCCCTGTTTCAGAGTCTATCAGAACGGACCTAGGGCCCTATTTTCAAAGGGCTTACTCCAGGCTTTAATTGTCTCTTATTTTTGGAAAGAGGAAAAACATCTGTTAATTTTACAAAACTAGAACCAAACAACTAAGTTACATATTCAAAATTCTCTTAAGGACCTGTGTTTTGTTTTTCATTTTGTAATATTAACATTATTTTTTCCTCTCTCAAAAAATAGAAGTTAATTAAGAATGGAGGAAACACTTTGAAAATGTAGGACGTTTTATAGACTTTGTGTGGGTTTACACAATTGAGACCATTCCAGATATTGTATTGAAAAAGGTGACTTTAATCAGGGTCCAGCAATACAGATATTCAACATGAACTCCCTGACTGTCCACTCGCTGCACAACCGTGAGCACAGACAACAAGCCACTCGCTTTCCTGCCAAGGGCGGAACTGCGTTACCACTAAAACATTCCCTCCAGAAAGCACAAGCTGTTGTGTTGATTCCATTTCAGTACGTTCACAAGCTCACATTTAAAGAACACATTTAGCAACTCATGTTGGGTCACTTTGAAACATTGCACTTTTCATTTTCAGTTGTTATCAATACACATTATTTAATGCTTCAGATTATTTTAACTTCTACCCCTTGCTTAATCATTTCAATATAACCTGTACATATTACAAAAATATGGGCCCTACTGTCTTGCCCATTGTGACTGAAACTGAATCAGAGAGATGCAGCTTGTATATATATTTAAAAACAGTCACATAGACAAACAGCAGGTTTGTATCAGTTTCATGGTAGGATGAAGGCCAAGTCGATTTCTAGTTCAGTTGCTACACATCCCTGTTGTTTTTCAAACAATATTTTCTCTATTGGCACTGAACTAAATTGTATGAATACTGCAATGTTGTATTCCTCATTTTGAGCTGAATTATTGTGCTGTTAAGTGTCTGTGGGTGGTTGCAAAGGCTCTAGGGTTGGCTGTGCAGTGACAGGAGGCAGGCTCACAATCACATATCTGTGCTTCGTTCACATCATTAACTCTTTAGCGTTCATCTCTACGTGAACTGGAATTCACCTACATTCATCTGTCCAGGCAGGAAACCACAGATTGCAGGTTTTGTACTATATCAATATTTCAGCATTCAAATGCTGCTTCTGGAGAAAAGCAGTCTGACTGACTAATCTTAGTAGTCCAATTTTATGACTTTTTCTTTTTAAAAAAATAGGTGTTCATTTCACATTGTAGCAAAAGTCTTTGAAGGACCGGTTCCTTAGTTTAGTCACGCAGAAGACAGAGAAGCTGTAAAGCTAAACCCATTTCCCTTTGCTTGTTCCAATTAAGTAATCTCGTCAAGACGGCTAATTTCATCAGGGAATGTTTGTGACAATCAATGAATAGAAGTCACAACATATTTAGCAGCTGTTTCCCTATCAGAGCCATGTTCCATGAGAAAGGGCTGCCTTTGAGGAGGTACTGTACCACCTGTCTTGAAACATCTGCTGTTCCTTTGAGTTGCACGTCTCTGGAATACCCTGGCTGTATTAGCTCATAGGTGCACATCTAGGAGTACACTGGTTGTATTAGCTCACAGGGGTCTGTCTCTGGAGTACACTGACTGTATTAGTTCACAGGGGTCTATCTCTGGAGTACACTGACTGTATTAGTTCACAGGGGTCTATCTCTGGAGTACACTGGCTGTATTAGCTCACAGGGGTCTATCTCTGGAGTACACTGGCTGTATTAGTTCACAGAAGTCTATCTCTGGAGTACACTGGCTGTATTAGTTCACAGGGGTCTATCTCTGGAGTACACTGACTGTATTAGTTCACAGGGGTCTATCTCTGGAGTACACTGGCTGTATTAGTTCACAGGGGTCTATCTCTGGAGTACACTGACTGCATTAGCTCACAGGGGTCTATCTCTGGAGTGCACTGGCTGTATTAGCTCACAGGGGTCTATCTCTGGAGTACACTGGCTGTATTAGTTCACAGGGGTCTATCTCTGGAGTACACTGGCTCTATTAGCTCACAGGGGTCTATCTCTGGAGTACACTGGCTGTATTAGCTCACAGGGGTCTATCTCTGGAGTACACTGACTCTATTAGTTCACAGGGGTCTATCTCTAGAGTACACTGGCTGTATTAGCTCATAGGGGTCTATCTCTGGAGTACACTGACTCTATTAGCTCACAGGGGTCTATCTCTGGAGTACTCTGACTGTATTAGCTCACAGGGGTCTATCTCTGGAGTACACTGACTGTATTAGCTCATAGGGGTCTATCTCTGGAGTACACTGGCTGTATTAGCTCACAGGGGTCTATCTCTGGAGTACACTGACTCTATTAGTTCACAGGGGTCTATCTCTGGAGTACACTGGCTGTATTAGTTCACAGGGGTCTATCTCTGGAGTACACTGACTCTATTAGTTCACAGGGGTCTATCTCTGGAGTACACTGGTTGCATTAGTTCACAGGGGTCTATCTCTGGAGTACACTGGCTGTATTAGTTCACAGGGGTCTATCTCTGGAGTACACTGACTCTATTAGTTCACAGGGGTCTATCTCTGGAGTACACTGGCTGTATTAGTTCACAGGGGTCTATCTCTGGAGTACACTGGCTGTATTAGTTCACAGGGGTCTATCTCTGGAGTACACTGACTCTATTAGTTCACAGGGGTCTATCTCTGGAGTACACTGACTGTATTAGCTCATAGGGGTCTATCTCTGGAGTACACTGGCTGTATTAGTTCACAGGGGTCTATCTCTGGAGTACACTGGCTGTATTAGTTCACAGGGGTCTATCTCTGGAGTACACTGGCTGTATTAGCTCATAGTTGTCTATCTCGGACGCAGGGTGCCCGCCCCATTGCAGCAGCAGATCCCTCATCTGAAAAAGAGGAGGTCCCTCTTTCTGTGTTGCAACAGCTTGAAGGTTCTGTAACACCCCTCTCAGTGTGCCATTCCTTTTAGCTTAACATTTTAAAGGGTGCAAACCAGTGCTTTGAAATCAGCTTGTTACCTCTTTTTAGCTTTATTAACATCATCACTCCCCTCTTTTAGCTTTTCTTTCATGCAAGCTATTCTAGTCAGGTTTAAGTTTTAGTTTCTAGTAGGTTTTGTTTTTCCTTGATCAAATGTACAAACAACTGTTGGTCTAATTAGAGAGGTCTGTAACCAGAGCAGCCTACAGAGCTGATAGGGCCCTAGTTCTATCTGCAAGCACAGTGCCTTCCCTACCCAGTAACCTGGGGTACTTGCCCCATCCTGGTCTAGAGGGCAGAAAGAGTGCCCCCTACAGAACTACCAAAACCACTCTACACTGCAGCACAGCAAATGTACAGTGGGGGTCTCCCATCCAAGGACTGACCAGGCTAACCTCTGCTTAGCTTCTGATGAGATTAAATCTAATGATGCTACAGTAGAGCTGCAGACACACAGCTGGTGAGTGGATACAGGTGAGTGCAGTGCAGGTACAAATCACACGGACAATTACTAACAGGTGCAAGGGTGTTTATTGATAAATTACTACAGACCCTTATGGGAAACACCTGTAAATAATAATGCTGGAAGTGATTACAGCGGGGTGTGTCACTTCGGTTTTGTAAAATCCCACGGGTTTGATCCGCAACCAAAAAGTCCAGTTTTATCACCCACACAAAACACAAAGGCACAGACACAGTTCCTACAGTGCGTGATTTAAGTGCTTGTGGTGTAAAGACAGTTCTCAGTGGAAAGTGAAGTGCTGATGTCCGGGTTTAATACTGGCCTGCAGCTGCAGCTCCGGATTGTGTTAGTAATCTTTTAGAACATAAGAACATAAAGTTTACAAACGAGAGGAGGCCATTCAGCCCATCTTGCTCGTTTGGTTGTTAGTAGCTTATTGATCCCAGAATCTCATCAAGCAGCTTCTTGAAGGATCCCAGGGTGTCAGCTTCAACAACATTACTGGGGAGTTGGTTCCAGACCCTCACAGTTCTCTGTGTAAAAAAGTGCCTCCTATTTTCTGTTCTGAATGCCCCTTTATCTAAATAATAATGCCTGTAAATAATATTGCTGTGTGGTGATTGGCAGGGATGGGGTTAATTTTCTATCCCTGCCAACATACATGTGAGAATGTGGCTGGAGCTAATTGAATCACTGATGATAATTAGACTCCAGCCACATGGTATAAAAAAGGGAAAACTCCTTTGTTTGGGGGGAAGGGAGTTTTGGGTGAGTGTGGCAGGCTGGCTCGCAGTGGTGAGTGGGATGACGTCACGGACCAGGAAGTAACTGAAACCAAAACAATGGATGGGCGGGTGAAGCGGAGTGCAACGGCACTCAGCGTATTTATTAACCAAAACAAACAAAACAAAAGATTTAAACAAAACAGAAAACAAAAAGGCGCGTTGGCCAAACAAATAAACAGACAAACAAGTAAGTGACGTGCTGGCTAAACCAGCACGTTTTAGCAATTGTTTTCTTGTACCTCTCTATCTCCCGTACTTCCTCTCTGCATCCAACACTCAACACCGCAGCACGGACAGCTGTCGGTTCTTATACTCTGGCCGAGGGGTTAACTAGTTGTTAATTATCTTATTACCCTCGCCACAGTCTGCAGCGTTTGGTAAGGATGCATGACTGTCAGCTAGTTAAATAATCAGTAGCTGATCAGTCATGCATCCTCACGGGTTTTAAATTATAAATATAAAAACAATAACAAAAGGCGGCGCTTTTATCCGCGCCGCAAACAAATACAAATAATAATAAATAGGGGCGGACACTCCGCCACACATGCCCCCATGCGCAGCACACATGGCCTTTCGACCACCTCCCCCTTATTCCCTAAAGTCCCGGCTAGCAGTCCCGGCGCAGGAACAGGGGCAGCAATGGGCCAAAGGTGGCGCCACGGTGGGATGTCCTCCTCCCACCCAAACAGCCGTAGCGTTCCAATGGCCAGCGCACAGGCCGGCTCCTCTGGCCAAAAATTTTTGGGGTGGTCTCCAGACCTGCCCCCTTCTTCATGGCCGGCAGCTCCCCTCCGTGGGGCTCGACCACCCTCTCTCCTGCAGCGAAATTGCTGCGGGGAGCTGGTCTCCTGGCCTCCCCCTTCTTCATGGCTGGCAGCTGCCCTTCATGGGGCTCCAGCCACAGTATTTCCTGCCGCGAAAGTGCGGCTGGGGAGCTGGTCTCCTGACCTCCCCCTTCTTCGTGGCCAGCAGCTGCCCCTCATGGGGCTCCAGCCACAATATTTCCTGCCGCGAAAGTGCGGCTGGGGAGCTGGTCTCCTGACCTCCCCTTTTCCGTGGCCGGCAGCTCCCCTTCATGGGGCTCCAGCCACAGTATTTCCTGCCGCATGGCAGGACTGGTAGCCACCCCAGGCAAAACAGGACCCTCAGGAGGCGGCGGCAGCAGCAGCGACCCTCGGGAGGCGACGGCAGCAGCAGCAGTAGCGGACCCTCGGAGGCGAACTTCGGGAGGGAGCCCCTGGCCATGGAGGCGGCAGCGGAGCTCCACTTCTCCCTCGTACCCTATAACTGGTGGCTCTCCAGGCGATGCGGAGCAACAGGCAGCCCCAGGCGATGCGGAGCAACAGGCAGCCCCAGGCGATGCGAAGCAGGCATCCTTGGGCGGTGCGAGGCAGGCATCCTTGGGTGGTGCGAGGCAGGCATCCTTGGGCGGTGCGAGGCAGGCATCCTTGGGTGGTGCGAGGCAGGCATCCTTGGGCGAAGTGAGGCAGGCATCCTTGGTAGGTGCGAAGCAACAGGCATCCTTGGGCGGTGCGAGGCAGGGCAGGAGCAGTCCTTCCCATAATGGTGGATGTGGAACCAGCAGGTATTCACCCTCTGCTGGTGGAGGTGGAGATGGAGCCAGCAGGTATTCACCCTCTGCTGGTGGAGGTGGGAGGGGCAAGCAGTCCTCCCACGGCGGTTGAGGCGGAACCAGCAGGTATTCACCCTCTGCTGGTGGAGCTGGGAGCAGCAAGCTGTTCTCCCATGGCGGTTGAGGCGGAACCAGCAGGCATTCACCCTCTGCTGGTGGAGGTGGGAGGGCAAGCAATCCTCCCACAGTGGTTGAGGCGGAACCAGCAGGAATTCACCCTCTGCTGGTGGAGCTGGGAGCGGTAAGCAGTCCTCCCACGGCTTGAGGCGGAACCAGCAGGCATTCACCCTCTGCTGGTGGAGGTGGGAGGGGAAAGCAGTCCTCCCACGGCGGTTGAGGCAGAACCAGCAGGCATTCACCCTCTGCTGGTGGAGGTGGGAGGGGCAAGCAATCCTCCCACAGCGGTTGGGCGGAACCAGCAGGAATTCACCCTCTGCTGGTGGAGCTGGGAGCGTAAGCAGTCCTCCCACGGCGCTTGAGGCGGAACCAGCAGGTATTCTTCCTCTGCTGGTGGCTTGGGTCCTAGGGCTGTGGAAGCACCGACTTCCCGCTCTTGGGCTAGGGAAGCACCGACTCCCCCTCTTTGGGCTGTGGGCGCACCGACTCCTCCCTTTTGGGCTGTGGATGCACCGACTCCTCCCTCTTGGGCTGTGGGCGCACCGACTCCTCCCTCTTGGGCTGTGGGCGCATCGACTCCTCCCTCTTGGGCTGTGGGCGCACCGACTCCCCCCTCTTGGGCTGTGGGCGTTCGGGCTCCCCCACTCGGGCGTGGGACGTTGGGCTCCCCCACT
>CM060274.1:7023710-7039646 GCA_030684275.1 Acipenser oxyrinchus oxyrinchus | reverse complement strand
GTCACAAAGACGGCTGACAGTGGGTGACGTCAGACCAGAAACAGGAAGTAATACACAGAAACTTGGGGTTGTGGTGAAGCTGAGCGTGATCGGCTCAGCATTTAATAATTAAACAGAAAATAAAAGGTTTGTACACAAAACAGGACACGGCACTTGGCCAAAATAAACAGGTAAACAAAACGAACACACACTAACAAACAGGGACGAACAAACACGTGAGTAAAAACACTTTTATTCACTTTACTTATATTTATCTCTCCTCCACCCGTTCTCCACTCACGAACACCTAACCCCGAGTGAGTGAATCGTGCATCTATATATACTGTTGTGCTGGGATTCAATTACTAATTAATTATTTACTTGAATCCCAGCACGTGAATTAATTAAGTGCAACCTCGTGCCTAACTACAATTATACATTTTTAAACACACGTGAAACACAGACCCGCTTATATCCCGTGTACCAATCGCTATACACCAACATTAACACATGCAACATGCAACATATAACACACACATGCACACAGGGGCGGGCACATTGCCACACCCCCTTAGCAATATTGATTTCTATCTCTCTCTTGGCCTTTCTAACTTCCTTTTTGACTTGTGTTTGCTGTTCCAAGTACTCTTTCTGTGTACTTTGTTTTTGGTCCCTTTAAACTTACTGTAAATTGCCTTTTTTCGCTGAATATTTTTTTAAATTGATCTATTAAACCATTTTTACCATTTTGTTTTAGATTTAGATTTGTCTACTTTTGGGATGTAATTGTTTTGCGCCTCTAGTACTACATTTTTAAAAAACAGCCATCCTTTTTCTGTTTATGTTTTCTCTATTTTACTCCAATCTACTTCTGTTAGTCACTGTTTCATACCTTCATAGTTTGCTTTTCTAAAATTGTAAACCTTATCTTTAGTCATTACTTTTGGGGTTTTAAAAAATACTTCAAATGAGACCATGTTGTGGTCTGAGTTTGCCAATGGCTCTCTGACCTCTGTTTTAGTTATTCTGTCTTCATTATTTGAAAAGACTTAATCAAGGCATGCCTCCCCTCTAGTTGGTGCCTTGACAAATTGTGTTAGGAAGCAGTCATTTGTCATTTCCACCATTTCAATTTCGTCCGTCATGCGCCCCATCGGGTTCTCCCATTTTATACAGGGGAAGTTGAAATCCCCCATTAGTATGGCTTCTCCTTTTCTACATGCATTTCGAATGTCATTGTATAACAGATTATTTTGTTCAGCGTCTGAATTTGGCGGTCTATAGCATGCACCTATTATTATGCCCTTTGAATTTTTGTCCATTATTCTGACCCATATTGATTCTGCATTGTTTTCTTTGTCCTGATTTAACACCTGGGCTTCAAGACTATTTCTTATGTATAGCGCTACCCCTCCGCCTCTTCTGTCCTGCCTGTCTTTCCTATACAGTGTGTACCCACTAATATTATACATCTCTATCACTCTCAGACAACCAAGTTTCTGTAACACCTATCACATCGTAGTTACGTGTTAATGCAGTAGCTTCAAGTTCTAACATTTTGTTCCTTCTAGCATTAAGATAAATACATTTAATAGTTGTCTTACCTGAGTTGTTGCCCTTGTTTTGATGTGGTCTCCCTTCTGTTTTTTTTTTGTTTTCTCCCCCTTCCTTTCTAGTTTAAATGCTTCTGGACCTCTTCAAGGATCCTTTCTCCGAGTGGATTGGTTCCCTTTCTGTTTAAGTGCAGTCCGTCCCACCTATATAGATAGTCCTTGTTGTAGAATGTGCTGCAATGTACAAGAAAGGTGAAGCCTTCCTATGTGCACCACGATTTCAGCCATGTATTTTGATTTTGTATTTCCAGCTGTCCATATGGTCCTTTGCAAGGTGCCGGCAGTATCCCAAAAAATACCACAGTTTTGGTCTTGTCTATTAATTTCCTTCCTAGCTCTCTGAATTTGTTTTGCAGGGATCTTGGTCTGTTTATTCCAATGTTGTTTGTACTGATGTGGACGACTACTACCGGGTCGTCTCCTGTTCATTCTAGGAGCCTGTCCACGTTCTCAGTGATGTGCTTGACAGAGGCTCCTGGAAGGCAGCACACTGTTGTAGTAAGGGGGTCCAAACTGCGGACTGAACTTTCTGTGTTTCTCAATATGGAGTCCCCAACAATCATGACCTCCCTTCTTTTTGCTGCCTGGACAGCACTGTTTATAGGGTCCTGGATGTTGTTCCTTTCATTCTCTTGATGTTGGTTTTGGTCATCTAAATGTTGAAGTGGCTCAAATTTGTTGGATGTCTGGATTTCTGGTGGTTGTGTTTGACAAAGTTTCTTTTTTTCCCTGCTTCTGCCTATCTGAACCCAGCTGTTACGACTCTCTTCCATCTCCCTGGTGGCTTTCAGTCTGCTAGGGGTGCAGACTTCCATGAATTGTGGGTGTGTCAGCTCCTCAAGCTCCTATTGCTGTCTCATTTCCTCCAGCTCCATTTCTAACAGACTTACTCGTTGAAGCAAGTCCTGGATTGTGCGGCACTTTACACAAACTTGGTTCAGCTCTGTTAGGTTTTCTCGGATTTCCCACATCATGCAGTTGTCACAAATTACTGGCTTGAAGACCATGTTTTATTATTTTTTTTATTTATTATTTTTTTTTTTTTTTGGAAGTTCAGTTTAGCTTCTGCAGCTGTCAACCTGCTTTCAAACTGCTTCTAACTGCGTTGTACTTGTCCACTCATACTTCTCCCACACTGTCGCCTCAACATTTTTGCGTTGTTTTTTTCAAGTATTAAAACATTTAAATATTAAATGGAATGTGCACTGGTTTAAAAAAAAACCATTGCTGCTTGTAATGCTATGTGATAAAGAGAGAAAGAGTCGATGTTGTAAATCTCCCTCCCGATCGGAAAGGACGCTTTGTAAGGACGGTGGTATGCTGCCTCCTAGATGGGCTGCTTTGACGGTAAGTGGAAACCAGAAGGTGACCATATTAGGGGGAGCACGTAGTTACATGTACCTGGAAAGACTCCATTGCAATCAGCTGCGGGATGGCCCTCTATTGCAGAAACCATGGCAGCGGGTTGTTTGCAGGGAGGGCTTTGTGGGTACAAAGGGGAAGCAGCTACGTCAATACGCTGCCTTGCGCTGACGTGTACAGACGGCCGGAGCCTGTACTGTTTATCTTTTTGGTTTGTTGTTTGTGTTTGTTTCATTGTAGAGGAGGAGTGAGCCGCGGACCGGCAGACAAGAGCACGTTTCCGCACAGCACCGCACCGCACTGCACCACACTCACTGGCACTACGTTTCCAAGGACTCGAGCGTGCACACTGCCGTGCACGGAGGAAGGGGGACGGACAAAGTCTAGTTTTGTTTGTTTTTTTGTTTGGGATTGAAAGCCTGCCGTGTACCCCCCAATACCATTGTTGGTAAAGGGATGGACTACTTTTGTTATTATTATTTGTTATTATTAAATACACAGACTGTTTTTGGGAGAAAACGCTGTTTGGACATTCTTTTTCATTCACTGTACCACTGCACCTGACGACATGCTATTTGAAACATTTTTTATGACAATCCCTTGCAACAATGTTTTAAGTGTCTGTGATTGTGACAATCCCATGCAATAGTGTAGCAAACAATCAACTTGCTGTGTTTCTCGATAGCTACATCAATGTTAATGAAACTGTGGTCAAAGACATCAATACCAAAACCTACACAACCAGAACTGAATTACTTTTTCATAACTATAAGTCATTTATGGTTCCTTTCACACAAAATGCAAATCTTAAGCATGTTTTTGCAAAACATTAAATTCAAGTCTCAGTATTTGACACAAAATGCAATTGAATGAGTCTTGTTAATCAAAATCAAAGCGTTTGTTTGCAGCAGAAAGCAATCAATTCCAACTGCATTCATCTATACCTCACATGTGCAAATGCAAATTGCTCAATTGTTCATTCACCCATCAGACCTTAATCATGAATAAAAGAGGCCAAAGGTGAATTCAGAGTTGCTTGTGAGAAATGGAGCAGGTCAGAGAGGGAGGAGGTGAAAGACAAGGATGACAACCTAGAGCCCAAAAAGGAAGGGGTGTCTGTAGGTGTGGCAGTAGGATTAGACACCAAAGGGGAAGGCGCAATTGGAATCTCTCAAATGAGATATGGGCAATAATAGTTGTCAACATTCAATTCATTTATAGATTTGAAAGAAAAACCCCTTCTGGTGACCGAGGATGAATCTTTACAGCTCAACAGGAGGCTGCTATAGTGGCTATGGTGGCTGCCAACAATACCACCTGTTTGAGGGAGATTCAGAGCACAATCACCCAAGATAATGAAATATTTCACAATCTAAATAGTGTCAGTCTAGTAACAGTTGACCATGTCTTGAAGCGAAACTAGCTGGCAATGAAGCAGATGTACAGGGTACCTTTTGAACAAAATAATGATAGGGTAAAGGAGATGAGGTACTGTGGCAGAGCAGGGCTCTGCCCTTAGAAATACTGGCAGTGATGGAGTTCTCCTCCCTGCCCAGGTTGATTGCATCAGGTGGGAGCAATCAGTCAATTAATTATTCAATTATTACTCAGCCATCTGGCATAAAAGGAGGCCTCAGCCTCCCAGTAGAGAGAGAGTTCTAGAAGGAGAGGAAGTAAGAGTGTTGTTCTGTGTGTGCTTTTTTTTGTTTGTTTTTGGTAAACCAGTGAAGGCAATGCCCAGCCTGGAAGCCATATTTTTGTAAGTTTTGTTTTGTGCTTATTGTCTATTATTTCTTTTTAAAAACCTTTTTGTTTGGCCCTCGTGCCGGTTTATTTTATTTTGTATTTTTGTATATTAAAAGCTTTATTTTTGAACTTTCACACTGTCTCTGAGTCTCAACCTCTGTCATCCTGCACACATCCTGCACCTCTGAAAATATGCACACGTAAATCATTTCTGCACTCCTTACAATACTGCAATGCAAATGTATACTGCTGTAATAGCTAACGATATGAAGTGTACTTATATCTTCACATTGTATGATATCTCCAGGAATGGTGTTGTTTCCCATATCCCCACCATTGGCCCACAGCATGCCTGCTTGCATTTTTAGATACGATGTACAATAGTTTTGTACCCCTAGAGGAGAGAGGACTGGAGGGGTCACAGTTGACAAACTGTGTTGTAATATGGGACAATGTTAGCTTCCACCACTCTGCTCTTGTTAGGGAGCGGTTTGAAGCTCATCCACGTCTCTCAATGGTGTTCCTCCCACCATACTCTCCATTCCTGAACCCCAGGTGCGATGAAAGCAAGGATCCAGTCTTGATTGAACGTATAGGAAGAATCCAGTTTTGAGCACAGAAGACTGAAAGCATTTACAGCCTGTGGTGCAAGACAACCTTGTAGATAGAACGCCTGCAATGGGACAGGAGCTGCTGCTGCGATGAGAGTGCGGAATCTGGTGATTCATAAAACCCCTGAATCCTAGAAATGAGGCGTCTGTGAAAAGGGACGAGTCAAGGGGGGCTGAGATGTAGTCTTCGTAGAATAGTGAAAGCCAGTTCCAGTTTAGAATTAATAATGCACACATTTTGATGTCCTTCCTGGATTGTGTGGAGATGCTTTTCTGAGCTTCCTGGCTTGATGTTGTAGGTTATGACATTCTGCATAAAGTATTAATTATGTATTTGATTATAAGTTTCTTTACTTCTATGTTATAGTTTTTTCATATTTTGATACAGCTAAGCAAGACATTTGCAGTCTCTTGTATCTTGGTGTCTGGGCAGAGAGCCAAAGTTAGCAGATGTCTAATCAAGATGTGTGGAGGAGTGGAGACACAGTGTGAAAACAGAACACCTCAAACAAAGGACTAGTTTGAACAGTTTCTAACAGATTAGGTTAAGATGATTAAATGTGATGCACTATAGAATGTGATAGATTTGGGCAAGTTTCCCCCATTACCAGGAGGTGTGTTGAAGCTGTATGATAGCAGGGTGGATCCATACTGATTGGAAGAGAGTATCAGAAATGGGGTGGAAATGCTAATATATTCATAGTATTAATGTAATGTTTTTGTTTGAATCGTCAGTCAATTAGTGTACAGGATGGGGAAAACCAAGTATGAATAGCAATGTGAAGGCTGTTTTCAAAATAAACTTGACAAAACAACAACTTAGCCATATCTTTTAGTACTTGCAAGCAGTCTTAAATTAGAACTGTACTTGAAAATGTTCTTCCAGAAAATAAATTAATGATCTGGAAAATAGCTTTGAGAATGTAGCCATTAATGTTGCAAAAGCATTGAAAGTATAAGCCCTATGTGGTGGCTGGACTTGATTTCTCACTACAGGCACGTGCTGTGAACCATTGAGAGAGCTGATGCCACGTTGTAAGTAGAAACGTCAGCTGTGGGGACCGGAGGTGTTGAACCGAGATGACCGTCATGATTGGAGTGGCTGACTGGAGAAGAGGGCTGTCCCACTGTCTGTCCTGAAGCTCGGGGATTGAGTTTCCAGAAGTGCATTTGAGAAGCAGGCAGCATTGTGCAGCGGATTTAAAAGGTACAATAAATATTGAACAACATACTACTGCTTCCAGCCGTAATGGTGATATTGTTGTCGTGCGTTTTTTTTTAAAGCTAGGTGAGAGGCCGATCTTTGTAAAATAGCTGCTCCAGAGGCTGAGCCTGCTAGTGGGGATGTTTTGATCTCCGTAATACCGGAGCAGCGGGTCTGGTTGCTGGGAGAAGTTGCATTAGAAGGAGACGGTACTGAGAATAAATGAGATATTGTTGAGGAGAATCCGGCAGGGAGGTTTCCTGATCTGAATTGGAGTTGGTTCATGCTGAAAATTAAGTTTTCAATTTTGAACGGATCGCAGCATATGCAAGAAAGCGAAACACTAGACAGAGGAGGAGTGTGTAAAAAACAAAAATTGGTCTGAATAAACAAAAACAAAAAGCTGAATAAAACCGTAATCATAATCTCTAATCATCCATGGCTATAAAGTTACAGTGATGATTATTGTAGGAGACAGATATTGAGATAAGTAGAATACTGTTTTTCACTTTTAAAAAATTCGATGACTTCACGCGCATGTATAGATTTCAAATTGTAGCGTGGAAACACTGGTCAGCCACTAAACTGAACCGGACTACTTGGAACCAGATCATTTGAAACAAGGACGTTTTTTTTAGGCAGTCCCGTGGAAACAAGGCATTACAGTAACCAAAAAGGTTTTCATTTTTTCACAAGCCCACGTTGAAAAAGCCCACAAGGACTCTTTTTCTTTGTTTACATGTTTTTCATTTCCTTTCTTGAGCCATAGCACATCCCCATTGTTTGTTGCTGAAGGTAGTTGCAAGAGGATGGTGGTTTGTGTTTGTTGCTGAACGTAGTTGCAGGACGGTGGTTTGTGCTTGTTGCTGAAGGTAGTTAAGAAGAACATAAGAACATAAGAAAGTTTACAAACGAGAGGAGGCCATTCGGCCCAACTTGCTCGTCTGGTTGTTAGTAGCTTATTGATCCACGAATCTCATCAAGCAGCTTCTTGAAGGATCCCAGGGTGTCAGCTTCAACAACATTACTGGGGAGTTGGTTCCAGACCCTCACAATTCTCTGTGTAAAAAAGTGCCTCCTATTTTCTGTTCTGAATGCCCCCTTATCTAATCTCCATTTGTGACCCCTGGTCCTTGTTTCTTTTTTCAGGTCAAAAAAGTCCTCTGGGTCGAAATTGTCTATACCTTTTAGGATTTTGAATGCTTGAATCAGATCACCGCGTAGTCTTCTTTGTTCAAGACTGAATAGATTCAATTATTTTAGCCTGTCTGCATACGACATGCCTTTTAAACCTGGGATAATTCTGGTTGCTCTTCTTTGCACTCTTTCTAGAGCAGCAATATCCTTTTTGTAACAAGGTGACCAGAACTGAACACGATATTCTAGGTGAGGTCTTACAAATGCATTGTAATGATTTCCATTACACGAGAGTAGATGTTAAAACTTCATGCTGATTTGAACTCGGCTCTTGCCAAGATAAGCACCAACTAAGACGTAGCTTTACAGTAAACTAATATGATCCATCTGTGTCTCCATCCATTTGTGCTTCCTTCCATATGATGATGTAGATATCCTTCTGTCTGGTGTTGATGGCTGAAGTGTAATGCTGGCTCCAGGGATCAGCTTATTGCCTCCCTAGCGCATCAGCACACACAACCGATGTGATGCTGGTTCCGGGGATCAACCACAGTGCGGTCTCCCCAGTGCATCAGCATGACAACCGTCTGGATTGAGCTAAGTAGGGTACATCTCTGGGGTCTTTAAGTGGGCACCTTCCATCCTCGGTGTTTCGTCGACTAGCCCACGACACCGCAAGAGGGCTCGACGATGATTCTGGCATCCCAGCATCACCCCCACTCAACTCAGCCCAGCTTACTTACCCGTACATCAGCGTTTCTTTCTTTTTATTGTGCTTGAGATCCCCAGCCAGAATCTTTCCGTCTCAACCACAGCCAGTTGCTGCTCCTCTCTGCTGCTTCAGATAAGTTCTTCACTGTGCGATGCAACTCTTGGCCACTGAATCCAACGTCTCTGAGAAACCGGGTTGTAGAGTGTGCCACAAATTCTCTACAACCCACCTCCACTGGGTAAAGTTTTAACATTACTTGATTTAAATTCAACACTTCCCACAAAATATCTTGTTGGCCTTTTTTATAGCTTCCCCACATTGTCTAGCTGAAGACATTTCTGAGTCAACATAAACTCCTAAGTCTTTTTCATAGATTCCTTCTTCAATTTCAGTATCTCCCATATGATATTTATAATGCACATTTTATTGCCTGCGTGCAGTACCTTACACTTTTCATTCAGATCATTTTGAATGACCTTTGCTGCTGCAACAGTGTTTGCCACTCCTCCTATTTTTGTGTCGTCTGCAAATTTAACAAGTTTGCTTACTATACCAGAATCTAAATCATGAATGTAGATTAGGAATAGCAGAGGACCTAATACTAATCCCTGTGGTACACCACTGCTTACCTCGCTCCATTTTGAGGTTTCTCCTCTAATCAGTACTTTCTGTTTTCTACATGTTAACCACTCCTTAATCCATGTGAATGCATTTCCTTGAATCCCTACTGTGTTCACTTTGAGAATTAATCTTTTATGCAGGACTTTGTCAAAAGTCCCACATAAAGTTGCAGAATGGTGGTTTGTGTTTGTTGCTGAAGATAGTTGCAGGACAGAGGTTTGTGTTTGTTGCTGAAGGTAGTTGCAGGATGGTGGTTTGTGTTTGTTGCTGAAGGTAGTTGCAGGATGGTGGTTTGTGTTTGTTGCTGAAGGTAGTTGCAGGAGGATGGTGGTTTGTGTTTGTTGCTGAAGGTAGTTGCAGGAGGATGGTGGTTTGTGTTTGTTGTTGAAGGTAGTTGCAGGAGGATGGTGGTTTGTGCTTGTTGCTGAAGGTAGTTGCAGGATGGTGGTTTGTGTTTGTTGCTGAAGGTAGTTGCAGGAGGATGGTGGTTTGTGTTTGTTGCTGAAGGTATTTGCAGGTGGATGGTGGTTTGTGTTTGTTGCTGAAGGTAGTTGCAGGATGGTGGTTTGTATTTGTTGCTGAAGGTAGTTGCAGGAGGATGGTGGTTTGTGTTTGTTGCTGAAGGTAGTTGCAGGATGGTGGTTTGTGTTTGTTGCTGAAGGTAGTTGCAGGAGGATGGTGGTTTGTGTTTGTTGCTGAAGGTAGTTGCAGGAGGATGGTGGTTTGTGTTTGTTGCTGAAGGTAGTTGCAGGAGGATGGTGGTTTGTGTTTGTTGCTGAAGGTAGTTGCAGGAGGATGGTGGTTTGTGTTTGTTGCTGAAGGTAGTTGCAGGTGGATGGTGGTTTGTGTTTGTTGCTGAAGGTAGTTGCAGGATGGTGGTTTGTATTTGTTGCTGAAGGTAGTTGCAGGAGGATGGTGGTTTGTGTTTGTTGCTGAAGGTAGTTGCAGGAGGATGGTGGTTTGTGTTTGGTGCTGAAGGTAGTTGCAGGACGGTGGTTTGTGCTTGTTGCTGAAGGTAGTTGCAGGAAGATGTTCAGTTTTAGTTCAAACTGAACATGTTTGTTGGACATGTAGCTGTCTGTAGCTTTAATATAAATTATTGTAATGCCTGTTAATGTATCACTTAATTTATTTTCATGGAATTCAAATGCCCTGAATGCCAGAATAAAATGGGAGTCAATGGTGACAAGCTCAAATATACACTGACACCTGGACCTGGTTTATACACAGACACCTGGACCTGGTTTATACACTGACACCTGGACCTGGTTTATACACTGACACCTGGACCTGGTTTATACACTGACACCTGGACCTGGTTTATACACTGACACCTGGACCTAGTTTATACACTGACACCTGGACCTGGTTTATACACTGACACCTGGACCTGGTTTATACACTGACACCTGGACCTGGTTTATACACTGACACCTGGACCTGGTTTATACACTGACACCTGGACCTGGTTTATACACAGACACCTGGACCTGGTTTATACACAGACACCTGGACCTGGTTTATACACAGACACCTGGACCTGGTTTATACACAGACACCTGGACCTGGTTTATACACTGACACCTGGACCTGGTTTATACACAGACACCTGGACCTGGTTTATACACAGACACCTGGACCTGGTTTATACACAGACACCTGGACCTGGTTTATACACAGACACCTGGACCTGGTTTATACACTGACACCTGGACCTGGTGTCCCAGGTTAACTGCCTCATATAATTTATTTTAATGTAACGTTACAAACATTCTTATGACATTTGCAATCGTTCTTCGTGGTTCTTACTCAGTTTTTAAACCCATTTTAAAATGTGTGTTAAGGTGTTTTCACTTGAGTTCAGGAGTTGCCTTTCTTATCCACAGAGGAGGCTTTGTTGTGCGGTGGTTAAAGAAAAGGGCCTGTAACTAGGAGGTACCTAGTTCAAATCCCGGGTCACTCACTGACTCACTATGTGACCCTGAGCGAGTCACTTAACCTCCTTGTGCTCTGTCTTTCACGTGAGATGTAGTAAGTGACTCTGCAGCTGATGCACACTTCACACACCCTAGTCTCTGTAAATTGCCTTGGATAAAGGCATCTGCTAAATAAACAAATGATAATAATGTAACTCAGGCTAGATCAGCCATCTAGTAAGCATCCACTTTGGCCTTTATAACAGGTAAGCATTGTAAACTAGAGATTAGAGTAACGCATATGGTAAATGCACTGTATAGACAGTGGTTTTCAACCTTTTCATCTCAAGTACCAGTGTTTTCAGCAGGTTTACCAGTAACTATGTGCAATCTTAAACCGATGTTGTAAAACAGAGACCTACCCCATTAGAAATGGTTTTCTCACTGAAAAGGTGACGGCATCATCGTAATTATTTGACAAGAGTTCACCACAATCAATAACACTGATGCTGTGTCCCAGTTGCAGTGCTGGTACACATACTACAGCTTGAAAAGCACTGCTCTAGATGGATATAAATACATTTTGGCTGATCAGCCCCAATTAAACATGTATATGGCAGGCAGCTAGAACTGAAGAGCAGCTCCTTATTGGTCAAAGACAGGAATTAAGTCATTGTAGAGGAAATAGGAGGAGACAATTTCACCCTCCAGGTAAAATGACCAAGCAAGTGCAACACTAACTGAAAGCCTAGCTTACAGAGATTTTCTTAATTCACAGCGATGCCAATTCCAATCGGGTAGACAAGTTCTGATAAAGTGTCCATGCACTTTATGTCATTTGCTGTTATCTGTTCATTTTTTTTTTAACGTTTAAACGATGCACTACCTATCATACTGCTCTGAAACGGACAACCCCCAATTATACCTGCTGCACACCGTCATGTGGGTCATGTTTAACAGAGGATACCTGCTGTACACCGTCATGTGGGTCATGTTTAACAGAGGATACCTGCTGCGTACCGTCATGTGGGTCATGTTTAACAGAGGATACCTGCTGCACACCGTCATGTGGGTCATGTTTAACAGAGGATACCTGCTGTACACCGTCATGTGGGTCATGTTTAACAGAGGATACCTGCTGTACACCGTCATGTGGGTCATGTTTAACAGAGGATACCTGCTGCGTACCGTCATGTGGGTCATGTTTAACAGAGGATACCTGCTGTACACCGTCATGTGGGTCATGTTTAACAGAGGATACCTGCTGCACACCGTCATGTGGGTCATGTTTAACAGAGGATACCTGCTGTACACCGTCATGTGGGTCATGTTTAACAGAGGATACCTGCTGCACACCGTCATGTGGGTCATGTTTAACAGAGGATACCTGCTGCGTACCGTCATGTGGGTCATGTTTAACAGAGGATACCTGCAGCACACCGTCATGTGGGTCATGTTTAACAGAGGATACCTGCTGTACACCGTCATGTGGGTCATGTTTAACAGAGGATACCTGCTGCACACCGTCATGTGGGTCATGTTTAACAGAGGATACCTGCTGCGTACCGTCATGTGGGTCATGTTTAACAGAGGATACCTGCTGCACACCGTCATGTGGGTCATGTTTAACAGAGGATACCTGCTGTACACCGTCATGTGGGTCATGTTTAACAGAGGATACCTGCTGCACACCGTCATGTGGGTCATGTTTAACAGAGGATACCTGCTGCGTACCGTCATGTGGGTCATGTTTAACAGAGGATACTCTTTTACCCTTCAAACAGGTCTCTTCAAGGAGTGTCTGACAGAAGTAAATAAGATATTAGGCCAAGTTTTATTTTATGAGAAATATCGCCTGCAGAATGGATTACTTCAAATCTTTTGCATACATCTGAAGAGGAGACTGTGAAATGTTCAGGGATGTTTAGATATTTATTAAGCAAGGGTGTAAAACACAACAAGTACCCACCCACCCCCCTGTATTCATCAGTCCCAATACTTTTGGGAAGGTAGTGTATACACAGCACTGCCTAATCCAACACTGTGTCTGTTTTCAACTGACCTTCAATGTGAGATTCAGCAGCCATGCCAGCTAAAGCTTGGCAACTTATGTTCAATAAATCACTACTAAAAAAAGCAATCAATCACATTTAAAAAAGCAATCAATCACATTTTGTGCATATTTACTTAAAACTGCAAAAAAGCAAAATAGAGTTGAAATACAGGATGCACAGGTTTATATTTTTTAAAATTATACTACTTATACTCAATACAAAAAGCGGGCATTCCAGGTTTCCCAGGATGCTTAGAACACATCAATGTGATCTGGCAACAAATTCAATCAGCTAAAAAGGAGAGGAAGGGGCTCCATGTGACATTCTTGGATTTGGCTAATGCATATGGTTCAGTGCCACATGAACTTCTTTGGGCAGCATTTGATTTTTTCAGTGTACCAATGACAATAACAAATCTAGTGAAAGCCTACTTTGGAGATTTGCAATTTAGTTTTTCAACTTCAGAATTCAGCACTACATGGCAATGCCTAGAAGTTGGAATAATGGCAGGATGCACCATTCCTCCACTGGCTTTTACCATGGCAATGGAAGTAATCATTAGGGCATCAAAATGGGTAGTGGGAGGAGAGCGCTTGGCTTCTGGAATACAACTACCACCAATTCGAGCATACATGGATGACATGACAACCATGACTACAACAGTAGCCTGCACTAATCGGTTATTGGGCAAATTAACCAATAACATTGAATGGGCACGAATGCAATTCAAGCCTACTAAATCAAGGAGCATCTCTATAATTAAAGGTAAAGTAGTAGATAAAACGTTCTTCATTAATGGTGAGGCAATACCAACAGTGTCTGAAAAGCCAGTGAAGAGCCTTGGGAGATGGTACGACGGGGATCTAAAGGACACAGTTAGGTGTGGGAGAAGTTAGACAACAAGCTGTGGAAGGGTTGAAGAGCATAGACAGCAGCTTTACCAGGCAAATTAAAACTCTGGTGCTTTCAGTTTGGCCTACTGCCAAGATTGCTGTGGCCACTGACTGTGTACGAGGTTTCTTTGACAACAGTAGAGAAGCTGGAAGCTTTAATCAGTTCACACATCAGGAAATGGTTGGGAGTTCCACGCTGCCTCAGCAGAGTGGGACTTTATGGTAAAGGAATACTGCAGCTACCTGTCTCCGCTCTAACCGAGGAGTTTAAGTGCGCCAAGGTCCGACTGGAAATGACATTAGTAGAGTCACGCGACAAATGCGTAAGGAGGCAGCACCTGTGTTGAAAACTGGAAGAAAGTGGGTGACAAAGAAAGCTGTGGAGGATGCAAAGGCTGCCCTTCAAATTGGTGATATCATGGGGCAAGTTCAGCATGGAAGAGGGGTCTTGGTCTCAGTTCAGCTCCTCCTACATGGCACAAGGCAGCCCCAGCGCAACGGAGGAAGCTTGTAGTCAACGAGGTGCAAAAGCAGGAGGAGAGGATGAGGTGTATAAAGGCCATTTCCCAGGGCAAGCAGGGAGAATGGATGAGATGGGAGAGTGTGGAACAACGCAAGATTGGCTGGCAAGACCTATGGTCAATGGAACAGAGCAGGATCAGTTTCCTTATAAGGTCAACATATGATGTTCTCCCATCACCACAGAACCTAAACCTCTGGGTAGGAGAGGATCCCTCATGTCCTTTGTGTTCATCACCTGCAACATTAAGGCACATTTTGACAGGATGTAACGTGGCTCTTAGCCAAGGGCGGTTTACTTGGCGCCATGACCAGGTGCTGCGATGTTTGGCCTTAGTATTGGAAGACAAGTGTAACATGACCAATAAGTTGCCACCTGTTCCATCAAAACATTACACACAAAAGACAACATTCCTCCGCCCAGGAGAGCAACCACCAAGAAAAGGTGTTAAAACCAATCCTCGCCCAGGACAACTGGAAGCTGCTAGAGACTGGAAAATGCTGGCAGATGTTGGTCAACGGCTTATTTTTCCACCTGAGATTGCCACCACAAACCTTCGACCAGATATTGTCTTGTGGTCTGGATCAGCACGCCTTGTTCACCTGGTAGAGTTAACAGTGCCATGGGAGGATGCTGTAGATGAGGCGATGAGAGGAAGAAACTGCGGTATGCTCAACTAGCCACTGAAGCGGAACAGCGAGGATGGAGAGTCTGGGTTTACCCAGTGGAAGTGGGATGTCGAGGATTTGTGGCACACTCTACAACCCGGTTTCTCAGAGATGTCGGATTCAATGGCCAAGAGTTGCGTCGCACAGTGAAGAACTTATCTGAAGCAGCAGAGAGGAGCAGCAACTGGCTGTGGTTGAGACAGAAAGATTCTGGCTGGGGATCTCAAGCACAATAGAAAGAAAGAAAGGCTGATGTACAGGTAAGTAAGCTGGGCTGAGTTGAGTGGGGGACAGAGGGGGTGATGCTGGGACGCCAGAATCACCGTCGAGCCCTCTTGAGGTGTCGTGGGCTAGTCGACGAAACACCGAGGATGGAAGGTGCCCACTTGAAGACCCCAGAGATGTACCCTACTTAGCTCAATCCAGACGGTTGTCATGCTGATGCGCTGGGAGACCGCACTATGGTTGATCCCCGAGCCAGCATCGCAGCCGTTGTGTGTGCTGATGCGCTAGGGAGGCAAAATAAGCTGATCCCTGGAGCCAGCATTACACTTCAGCCATCAACACCAGACAGAAGGATATCTACATCATCATATGGAAGGAAGCGCAAATGGATGGAGACACATATGGATCACATTAGTTTACTGTGAAGCTACGTCTTAGTTGGTGCTTATCTTGGCGAGAGCCAAGTTCAAATCAGCATGAAGTTTTAACATCTACTCTCATGTAATGGAAATCTACGGAGTAACCCTTTTTGAACACAGTTTTGAATCTCTTCATCAGGGCGGTAAACCCTCCTGACAGGTATCCAGGGTCCCCTCATCTCTTTTTCTTGCTCTCTTTCTTTGGTTTCTGTCTCGGCTGGGGGACGGGCCCCTTTGGTTTCTTCGTCTGATCCAA
>CM060274.1:7001862-7023210 GCA_030684275.1 Acipenser oxyrinchus oxyrinchus | reverse complement strand
TGGGTGTGAAATTGATCATACAGTAAAGTCGGCTCATGAGTCTGATCATACAGTAAAGACAGCTCATTATTATTATTTGTTTATTTAGCAGACGCCTTTATCCAAGGCGACTTACAGAGACTAGGGTGTGTGAACTATGCATCAGCTGCAGAGTCACTTACAATTATATCTCACCCGAAAGACAGAGCACAAGGAGGTTAAGTGACTTGCTCAGGGTCACACAATGAGTCAGTGGCTGAAGAGGGATTTGAACTGGGGACCTCCTGGTTACAAGCCCTTTTCTTTAACCACTGGACCACACAGCCTCCTCATGAGACTGATCATACAGTAAAGTCAGCTCATGAGACTGATCATACAGTAATGTCAGCTCATGAGACTTCATACAGTAAAGTCGGCTCGTGAGACTGATCATACAGTAAAGTCAGCTCATGAGACTGATCATACAGTAAAGTCAGCTCATGAGACTGATCATACAGTAGTCGGCTCGTGAGACTGATCATACAGTAAAATAGGCTCATTTGTGTAAACTGGCGCTTAAAGCAACAATTCGGTAACAGAACCGACAGTAAAATTAAAAAAAAGGTCAGGAAAAAAATGAAACCGTGAGTACTACAAGACACCTCTCTCTCAGTACTGCTGAAACTAATACAATTGAAGCCAATAAAGAAGAGCAGAATACTAAAAAAGTAACCGCTTGGGCTGTGTCAGTTTTTAATGATTGGTCAGCACAAACAAAAAATAATATGGACTGGAAAACTGCACCTAAGACTGAAAGAAACAGTTTTCAAGAAGTTTCTTTGCTGGCACAGATATCTCCCAATCCATTTTATAAGGTAGTTTAAGAAACTATTGGACACCAGCTGAGAAAGACAGGAAGTCCTGGAGTTACATCCTCTCTGGAGTACCGTCGTCAACTCGTAAACACAAAGGCAGAAACAAACTCCCCTACTCACCAAACAGTGCCACCTACTGCACAATCTGTCCAACTGTGTATCCAGCCAATTAATTTAGAAAATGATTTTTCTCTGGTATAGTTAATTTCATGAGATAAAAATTCTGATCATTTATTTAATTTATTTGAATTTATTTAATTTATTATTAAAAATAATTTGTTTATCTGTTAAATTCATTGGAACTATTACATTTATTGGAACTATTTTTCCTAGCGTATTATTGCTCTTATTGTTGACTTATTAGTTTACAGTAATATAATAGGATTCTGTATTCATGTTTAAATATTCTCTGTAACCAGTAGAAAATATTATTAGTAGAATTGTATGAAATCTGTGTAGAAGGTTCATTACTCAGAAATCATGCTAGCGTACTGAAGTTCCAAGCCTTTCTTATCGGGTGGAAGGGTCTCTTTGAAGGGTCTCTTTTTCCTTAACATCCTGATCTAGCGAGGCAAAGAATAGTAAACTCTATGAAAAGAGCCGATATGTTTGGGTACAATTGAAATAGATCAATTGAACTAAAAGTGGATTGTGATTTTACTGTAAAAAGAACAACAGGAGTATAACGGCAGAGAAACTGTAAGAGTTTGAAACTAAGAGAATATAATATAGTGCAGAGCAGAAAGTGACTACAAGTAATAACTTCAGTCAAAGCATAACGCTACCAGTCTGTGTCTAGTATACAGTAGATCTGCCAAAGAGAATGTCATTAATTTGGTAACCTTGTCTTTGCTTGCTTGAAGCAAAGCAGTACCATGTGTAAATGGAGGAAATAAATCCTGGAAACTGCAGTGCGTCTCACTGGTCAGCAGTTTGAAATTCAAGGTTTCTATGATGATTGATCTTTTAACTAATAAGAAGTACCTTTTGGTACAGAAAAGGGAGTCAATGGTGAACTGTCCATTGCTTCATTATATTATAGAAATTAATGAGAACTTGGCAAAATAAGTGAGGGGGGGCAATAGTGTGGGACAGTTTCTTAGATCTAGTAGGAATGTAATACATTTTGGAAAATGTAGCAGAGTTTAATATTAATAACAATTAACCTTGGCAGGAAAGCAGGTGGTCTGAAACCTGCCTGAACAGGATTTTTATAGAAACAAAGAGAGAGGTCAAGCTCAGTTTAATCATTGAATATCTAACATGAGACTGTTACATTTGACTATGTTTTTGTGGATTTAAGTGAAAATAATTGGATCTACAATTGCAGACTTAGAAGTTTGCCATGAAGCTTCTAGCAGCCTTTATCCAATATTATTTTGTTAAACCACATCTATACACAAAATAAATCCAACGTACTGAAAAGAATGTTTTGATGTTAAAAGGGAAATATATTTTAAACCCAGGTTGGGATAATTAAACAAAGTTGATGTTATATATTCAAAGACATCTCTCTCTCTCTCTCTCTCTCTCTCTCTCTCTCTCTCTCTCTCTCTCTCTCTCTCTCTCTCTCTCTCTCTCTATATATATATATATATATATTGTAAGACAGCAGGGAGGGGGGTTAAAATCCTCCCTGTGTAGGATATGTGCGCAGGCACCTTTTTGTTAGTTTCCTTTATTGTTACTTTGATTTGTTAATTGTTTTATTATTAATTATCCCCTGCACCTGGTGCTTATTATTAAATTAGAGCCAGATGCAGGGTATTAAAGGAGAGCAGTTAGTTTGCTCAGGGCTGCTGAGTTGGAGGGAGCAGAAAGCTGTGTGCGCTGCTACCAGTCATGTAAAGTAAGTACTGTGCGTACTGTGTTTCTAAATAACAACTGTGTGTTGTAATTGTATCGGTAAGCAGCTTAGCTGCCCGATGGTCAGTCAGGGACTGGACTAAGTTTAGTTAGTGCTCGCAAAGAGCTAGGTGTTTGTTTTGTGTTTTGTTTTGTTTGTGTTATTAAAAGTGCATGCAAGTGCTTTATTGTGCAAGTTCTGTGTCTGGGTCAGTAATTTAAGAAGGTGAAAAGGTCCCGAATTGTGGCAAGGCACCCCAACTTTGTCACATATGGTGGAGAATGCGGGTAAAAAGCCCTACGACCCAGTTAAAATGGATTTTAAAGATTTGATCGAACAGATCAAAAGAAATGCCGCTGCTCAAAAGGAGCAGACAAAGAGATGGGAGAGTGGAGTTAGGGCTGCCGGAGCCGGAGCCCACAGAGCTGGACCTGCTGCTCCAGAAGTGGGAGGTGGAACCAGCCTGAGGAAGAAGCCCGCTGTCTCCAGCCTTGAGAGGAGAGGCCCCGCTGTCTCCAGCGAGAGGGAGAGGCCCCGCTGTCTCCAGCGAGAGGGAGAGGCCCGCTGTCTCCAGCGAGAGGAGAGGCCCCGCTGTCTCCAGCGAGAGGGAGAGGCCCGCTGTCTCCAGCGAGAGGGAGAGGCCCGCTGTCTCCAGCGAGAGGGAGAGGCCCGCTGTCTCCAGCGCGAGAGGAGAGGCCCCGCTGTCTCCAGCGCGAGAGGAGAGGCCCCGCTGTCTCCAGCACCTGAGGGAGAGGCCCCGCTGTCTCCAACGCCTGAGGGAGAAGCAAGGGGGAGGAGGTGAAGATACCTCCACCACATCCCCGACCACCACCCCTGGAAACCAGTCCGGTGCTGCCGGGTACGGTCCCTTACCCCTTGCTTCTGGACACCCTGCCTGTCTACCTAGACCTCCCGGAGCTAGACCTGGAACCTAGGAGCCTACACCATCGGCCACAGCTCTACACCTGTTTCCCCACTCCGCTCTCCCCGATCACCCAGACGTCGCTGGGCTGCTGCCAGACGTCGCTAGTGCTCCCCCTGTTCGCTGCTTCGCTCCCCCTGGGTGATCAGACATCGCTACGCCGGTCCCCAGGTGAAGACCTCTGCCCACTGCTGCAGTCTCCGGTGTCCCGGCCGTCGCTGCAGTCGGCCCTGTCATCCCGGTGGGGTCCCGTGTCGCCGGGTCGTGGTCCCTTCCTGGCAGCGCCGAGGGACGACCCACCCTCAAGCCCGCCTGTGGAAGAGGGCGGCAATGGACATTGCTGGACTTGAGGGTGGGTGGTCTTTTAAGGGTGGAGGGAGGTGGCTGTCGAGTGGCCTGTGTCTTGAAAAGACAAGCGGGAGGATGTGTAAGACAGCAGGGAGGGGGGTTAAAATCCTCCCTGTGTAGGATATGTGCGCAGGCACCTTTTTGTTAGTTTCCTTTATTGTTACTTTGATTTGTTAATTGTTCTGTTTTATTATTAATATTATAAAAGCTGTGTGCGCTGCTACCAGTCATGTAAAGTAAGTACTGTGCGTTCTGTGTTTCTAAATAACAACTGTGTGTTGTAATTGTATCGGTAAGCAGCTTAGCTGCCCGATGGTCAGTCAGGGACTGGACTAAGTTTAGTTAGTGCTCGTAAAGAGCTAGGTGTTTGTTTTGTGTTTTGTTTGTATTATTAAAAGTGCACACAAGTGCTTTTATTGTGCAAGTTCTGTGTCTGGGTCAGTAATTTAAGAAGGTGAAAAGGTCCCGAATTGTGGCAAGGCACCCTAACTTTGTCACAATATATACTGTATATATACACACTTGGATCTTATTCACTTGTATTCTATATTAAGAAACTCCCTGGTACTAAAGAGAATAACATCAGGACACGCATACCAGACCACACATGGAATTCAGAAAACAAACCTCATTACTCATGGTGGTATGTAAAGGAAAACGTTTGTATTCATTAGCAACAAAAACAAATGCTGCATAAAATCACAAAACAAATTTATCCATTTTCTAAATCCGAATATAACCCTCATAAGAGGACTTTACCGTATGGTAAGTCCTTTCTCGTTGTGTTAAACACTCTCACCTTTGGCTCAGGACATTTACCAGACGTTAGAAGTGAGCATTGTAGCTACCATGGCATCAAAAGTCTGTAAGTGCCTCCACTGTTTTCAAATATATGGTAAACTTATCGAAATACTGGGATGTTGGCTCTTTTGAGCAAACATGACATAAATAAATGTAAGGACATGACATAAATGATGTAAAGTTTGTAGTATTAGAACAGCTTAAATTAGACAATGCGACATATAGAAGAATAAAATAAAGTAAATGGATAAATAGACATGATTGTGCCAGCGGGACTCAACAGAAAAGAATGAACTAATTAACTCCAATAAATATATAACATTTAAATAAATGAATAAATAAATAAACAAAATTCATTCAAAAGTTATGCATGCTGATGCACTGGGGAGGCCAAATCAAGGCTGATCCTCAGAGCCAGCACTGCATGATGATATAAATATAAGTTTATATAAAATAATGTTAATTAGAATTAATACAGATTTATTTTTAAAAATCCTCCACTAATGTCCTATAGAAGATACATGAATCTAAAAGAATAGGTGGTCCACAGTGAAATTCGCTCTTCTGCAGAACCTTTAAAAGGCACAGTCCCATGCAACAGACCACGATGTACGACATGCAAATATATTAACTCCCAAACTGAGATCAGAGACCCTAAATCATCACTCCACATCCACCAGCCCTTTACATGTTCTTCTAAATAATGTTTAGGGCAAAAAAATATTAGTTTTTGTTTTTATGAAATATCCTTACGCCAATAAAGTAGTCCCATATATAACTTTGAACAACACACTAAGTTAAGCTGAGTAAATTAATTTTATTGTAACATGCAAAAGAAAGTACATCTGTATTTTTGATATTGTGGACATTGCCATTGAAAAGATACACCAGGGGGTGGAGTTGAGATGGCACCCAGTTATTTTTTTCCCCGTCACTGACAGTACAGATACACTGTTTGAGCAGAACAGATGTGAGGAATAAAAATAAACACAATGACATCTCAGATTTCAGTCATTTTTCAAGGTAAGTGTCTGAGAGGGGTGGATAATGTGCAGACGTGTTTTTCTGTAGTCTTTACAAACTGCTTAAAATACATTATTTTAAGTCACAAAGTTAGGGTATAAAGACAGCAATTTATTATTATTATTTTTTTTTATTGCTATCTTCTAGTTCATTTATTTGTTCTTCATCCAAATTGGCATGTCTTCTTACTACTTTGGGATTTTTTGCAGGTAATTGGTCACTCAGTTTCATAGTTACAGCTGTAGATCTCTAACTGTAAAAGCAAGTTGGCTGATACTTTAAATTTTGTGAGGCAGCGCAGTGATTTAGAATAAGTGACAAGGCTCCAACTGTCCATATCCATCCAATCTATGGACAGCTGGAACCTTGCTCGACCAATCACAGTGCTTGTTTCACATTCCATTGCCAGCTCTGGATTATAAACTCTAATATCACCATGACCTGGGTGCGCTGCAAGTCATCAGGCGAAGCCGGAGTGTGGTGATCATACACTCTGAAGTGCCTTATTGTGCTTAAAAAATGGGTTAACTACCTAAACTGAAAACAAAAAGGAAAAACGTTTTTTAATGAACAAAACAGTCATTACACATAATATTATTATTCAATATTCTTCCGCTAAACCTGAGCTAAGAAAAAAATAAAACCAAAAAATAAATAAAAAATAAAATCAATTTATAGATGTTGCATTGAACATTGCTATTGAAAGTGCAGTTTTTCTTCATTTGATTTGTTATAGTTCTTGTAATTCTTGGTTTGTTCATCCAGTTTTAAAGTAAAATATTACTGGCCATTTTCATCATGAAACAAATGAGTGCCTTCAAATAATGCAGACCCTTCCTCACAAGACCTGCAACAGTATCAGGTGACAGTGTTTTTAAATCATCCTTTGTTATCCGGGGTAGTAACAGGAGGTATCCATCTCAGATTTGTGGTACCGCTTCACAGTGATGAGAAAGATGTTATTTGCACTGCTGGGGGTCCTATAACAGTTTATTACCCTACTTTTAATACCTCCTGCACTTCTCTAAATATTAAACCTATAAATTCATATAGTTCCAGTCTCTGGACATGTGTGTGTATTTAACTGAATTTGTTCCAGTTACATTTTTCCATAAACACAAGCTAATAAATCTTTTTTAATGTATCTGACACCTTCCCATTTTTTTTTTCACTCCAAAAAAAACAAAAATGTATCACCAGGAATAACGGCCTCATCTTGTAAATTGCAGGCTGTGCAGTCAGTGTGCCGAAGGGTTTGCTCTTACCAGCCGTGCACCGCAGACAGGCAGTCAGTGAGCCGAAGGGTTTGCTCTTACCAGCCGTGCACCGCAGACAGGCAGTCAGTGTGCCGAAGGGTTTGCTCTTACCAGCCGTGCACCGCAGACAGGCAGTCAGTGTGCCGAAGGGTTTGCTCTTACCAGCCGTGCACCGCAGACAGCTGGGGTTCTGTTCGTTTGAAAAGAAATAGTCAAAGCCATGCCCCAGAGCAAAGCACTTGAGAAAGCAGCCCTGTGTCTGGCTGCTCATGTGTTTATTTAAGAACACAAATAGCTACACAGTCTTCCTAATGCAGTCGGATGTAAGAAGCCCTTTTAAACAAAGATGCTGATTTTAGATCCTTTTATTTGCATTTATTTCAGTTTTTTTATATATAAATATATCTGGGAATTTATCACTGTTTATTTCAGGAATTAAAATAAAACAAAGGTTACAAAAAAAGAAATCATTTTGTAAGAAAAAGCATTTGAAAGCTGCTGTATTTTGGCAACAGATAAACAATGTATTTTTGTATTTGCTTTATTTTCTCTTTTTAAGAAACAAAATTGTATCAATTTCGGATGCAAATTCTATAAATTAGATTTGTTTTATTTAAAAAGAAGAAGGGTTAAAGAAGAAGGGTTGAAAGCTTACACTGTAAGTGTATGTACCACCTAGAACTCATTGACTGAACTGTTATTATTGTTTCTCTCTTGGTTTTGTCTGGGGAAGTGTTTGCCACAGAGAGAAGTGTCATTTTTAAAGACAAAAGATTGCTTTCTGCAATATAAAGGGACAGTTCAGTCTAAGCCATACCTTTGCCATCTTGAGCACAAGTTAGCATATCATATGTTACTCGTGCCCTATTTGGCTCTTGTCTGTCTGTTGTCCTGTATATATTATATTTTTTTCTACAGGCAACTGCAGAATGAGTGGGGTAATTAAGTGTGAAAGCAAAAAGAAGCTAATGTGTTCTTTTCAGGAGCAAGGGGTGAGATAATTTATGCTAATAACTCCAATCACACTTGTTCAGTCAGGCTAATAATGATTGCAGATTCTTCTTTCTCAGAACAATAAAGAATCCTTTATACCTCCGATCAGGCATCCTTCACAGAGCAGCTGTATGGAAATGAATGCATCTGGCTCCCTCTCTCCCTTTCCCCCTCTAATGTCTGGTTCTGCATTGTCGATAGCTCTCGTCGGATACCAGTGTACACAGAGAGCTGAATTGAACACAAAAGAAATCAAGCGATGTTTCAATTAAGAGGTAAAACTAGGAGATACTAAGTCAAGTAGACAAATGTTTCAGCTAATGCCTTCGTCGTGTTTGTCTTCTCCAGAACTTCAGGAGATTTAGAATCATTTTATTGGTAACATTCTGACCATGTTATTATACAGACATTGTGCCTGGAACATGCATGGCTGAGGAACGCTTGGCCATGTGGACAGGGCAATCTGAGCCCCCCCAGGCAAGAGAGGGGGAGGTGCAGAGATGCCAAAGGCAGTTTTTATACTCATCTGGACAATTGGGTAAATGACGTATGTTAGGTGGTTTTCCTCTTTCCAAACTACCCTAAAATTTCAGTTAGAACTTTATAAATGAATAAAGTAATACTAAAGAAACACATGACACATGTTTAGATTAGAAGTCTTTTTCAATACTTAGAAAACACTGCTAGCTGAAACCTTTGTTTACTTGACTTTTGTTTCTTATTGCTTTACCACCAAAGGATAGAATTAATGCTGTTTTTGGCTCCTCAGCCAATGGTAATGAAAACATCATAAAAAAAAGACCACATTTTCGGAATATATGTTCTGGGAAACTGGATTAGGGACACCCCATATTAAAAATGATATCACCCTGTGTCAAAGTGGTTTGTAGTGCACAGGTGGAGGTGATGCAGTGCTGAATAACAGCAGTCCAACAACAGTTCCAGTGGTGAAAACAAAAGAACAATTGCTATATTTCCTCGCTCTTTCTCTCCGCTCTCCTGTACTCTCCTCTCTATACTCAACACTCAAACCCGGACAGCTGCCGGTTCTTATACTCTGGCCGAGGGGTTAACTAGCTGTTAATTATCTTATTACCCCTCGGCCACAGTCTGCACGAGTTTAGTAAGGATGCATGACTGTCAGCTAGTTAAATAATCAGTAGCTGATCAGCCACGCATCCTCACAAAGTTTTTATAAATACAAAAATAATAACAAAAGACGTGGCGCTTTTATCCGCGCCGCAAACAAATACAAATAATAATAAATAAATACATAGGGGCGGAACACTCCGCCACAATGATCAGGGTTTGACTGCACAGTTTAGTGGTGCATGATCAGGGTTTGGCTGCACAGTTTAGTGGTGCTTGATCAGGGTTTGACTGCACAGTTTAGTTGTGCTTGATCAGGGTTTGACTGCACAGTTTAGTGGTGCTTGATCAGGGTTTGACTGCACAGTTTAGTGGTGCTTGATCAGGGTTTGACTGCACAGTTTAGTGGTGCTTGATCAGGGTTTGACTGCACAGTTTAGTGGTGCATGATCAGGGTTTGACTGAGCAGTTTAGTGGTGCTTGATCAGGATTTGACTGCGCAGTTTAGTGGTGCTTGATCAGGGTTTGGCTGCACAGTTTAATGGTGCATGATCAGGGTTTGACTGCACAGTTTAGTGGTGCTTGATCAGGGTTTGACTGCACAGTTTAGTGGTGCATGATCAGGGTTTGACTGAGCAGTTTAGTGGTGCTTGATCAGGATTTGACTGCGCAGTTTAGTGGTGCTTGATCAGGGTTTGGCTGCACAGTTTAATGGTGCATGATCAGGGTTTGACTGCACAGTTTAGTGGTGCATGATCAGGGTTTGGCTACACAGTTTAGTGGTGCTTGATTAGGGTTTGACTGCACAGTTTAGTGGTGCTTGATCAGGGTTTGACTGCACAGTTTAGTGGTGCTTGATCAGGGTTTGACTGCGCAGTTTAGTGGTGCTTGATCAGGGTTTGACTGCACAGTTTAGTGGTGCTTGATCAGGGTTTGACTGCACAGTTTAGTGGTGCTTGATCAGGGTTTGACTGCACAGTTTAGTGGTGCTTGATCAGGGTTTGACTGCGCAGTTTAGTGTTATGTTGGCTTGGTGTTATAGTAGACCTGTCGCTGTCAACAACCACTATGGAGAAGCAATTAAAAAGGCAAGAAGCCAAAGTTTAGAGTACAAATCAAAGGATGTTATGTATCACACACCGGCGAGACCACACCTAGAATACTGGGTTCAATTCTGGCCCTAGAGAGAGTCCAAAGAAGAGTTTCTGAAACTAAAGCCTGCCAGCCGAACCTCATGTGAAATACATCAATCACTGCATGTGAAATACATCAATCACTGCGTGTAAACCACATCAATAACTGCATGTGAAGTACATCAATCACTGCATGTGAAATACATCAATCACTGCATGTGAAATACATCAATCACTGTGTGTGAAATACATCAATCACTGTGTGTGAAATACATCAATCACTGCGTGTGAAATACATCAATCACTGCGTGTGAAATACATCAATCACTGGTGTGAAATACATCAATCACTGCGTGTGAAATACATCACTCACTGCGTGTGAACTACATCAATCACTGCGTGTGAAATACATCAATCACTGCATGTGAAATACATCAATCACTGCGTGTGAAATACATCACTCACTGCATGTGAAATACATCAATCACTGCATGTGAAATAGATCAATCACTGCGTGTGAAATACATCACTCACTGCGTGTGAAATACATCAATCACTGCGTGTGAAATACATCAATCACTGCGTGTGAAATACATCACTCACTGCATGTGAAATACATCAATCACTGCATGTGAAATACATCACTCACTGCATGTGAAATACATCACTCACTGTATCAACATGTTTCTTTAGATATTAAATGAATATTGTCATGCTCTGTGCTTATAAAATGCTTTAAAAAATAAAGAATAGTGTCACAGTTGGATGTAATCTGTGCAGTCCAGATCAAAGAAACTCAATGAAAAATATATACAATTAAAAAGAAGTCTAATGCTTGGTGAGGATTGCAATTCATCATAGCTTCTCGACAGGGTAACTGTTTTTGGGAAAACAATTAATTCATAGTCGCAAAAGTTCAATAGCACAGCTTTAAATGAGGCAGTTCAAATAGCAGTGAAAATAATTGGGGGTGGCTCTCTCTCCGTTATTCTGAGGCGCAGTAAATTCCCATTAATTTCCTTGGGATTAGGATGCCTTCTGAAAATGATTACTTTTTTAATACTTATTACAGATTTTCAATTTCTCTGGGTTTTTGTGCATAAGCCTCTATTGCAGAGCTGTGCTGCATCATCACCTTGGGACCTGACTTCATTTGCATATATATTGAGAACACACGTTTCAGTTTATTATTGAAGAGAGGGGGCTGGCAAATGTTCTGTTTCTTCTTTTCCAGACCAGTTCTGGGCTTCAATGCAACTCAAAGCAGGCAGATAGACCTCCGCACCGGGATTCTCGTTCCAGACTAGTCGTGGGCTTCAATGCAACTCAAAGCAGGCAGATAGACCTTTGCACCGGGATTCTCATTCCAGACTAGTCCTGGGCTTCAATGCAACTCAAAGCAGGCAGATAGACCTTCGCACCGGGATTCTCGTTCCAGACTAGTCCTGGGCTTCAATGCAACTCAAAGCAGGCAGATAGACCTTTGCACCGGGATTCTCGTTCCAGACTAGTCCTGGGCTTCAGTGCAACTCAAAGCAGGCAGATAGACCTCGTGCACCGGGATTCTCGTTCCAGACTAGTCCTGGGCTTCAATGCAACTCAAAGCACTCAAATGTTGCATTCAGATATAACAGAGGTTATGCTCGTGGGCTCACAGAACCAACTAAAAGGAAATGTGGGATTACATGAGCTCGACCCTTGCAGTCTCTCATCAAAACTTAAACTAGAAATTAAAGAGTTTGAGGGTCATCTTTGATCCTGATATATCATTTGAGACTCATATTGGGGAAGTTACTAAAATATCTTTTTACCATTTCAGAAATATAGCCAAACTTAGACCAATTATTTCCGTATCTGATGCAAAGAGACTAATGCATGCCTTTGTTTCATCTAGAATTGATTATTGTAATGCACTTTCTTCTGGTGCCCCAAAACGTGTGGTATCCCGCTTGCAGCTTGTTCAGAATACCACTGCTAGAATTCTGACTAAAACCAGGAAAAGGGAACATATTACCCCTGTTTTGGCCTCTTTACATTGACTTCCTGTGCAGTATAGAACTGATTTTAAGATGGTGCTGTTAACTTACAAGGCCCTGAATGGATTAGCACCTAGTTATTTGCAGGAGTTACTGACCCTGTATCTTCCAAACCGCACTCTGAGATCACAGGCTGCGGGCTGCTGGTTATTTCTCAGGTCAACAAAAGCAACACGGGAGGTAAGGCTTTTTCTTGTAGAGCTCCTAAATTATGGAATGCTCTGCCTTCGTTTGTCAGGGAAGCTGGGACTGTTACAATTTTCAAGTCAAGACTAAAAACGCACTTTTATAAAATGGCTTTCCTATCTTAGTGGGTTTTAATGTAACTTTAAAATTGCTGCTTTTGAATGAAGTGTATACTGTGTGTGGCAGGGCAGAGGAAAAGCCCTGCACAGAATGAGAGGGGGCAGGGCAAAGCCTGCTTATAAATGTCTTGTAAATATATGTATTGTTTGGGAACGGGTGATTGTATTATGATTTACCACTATGGTTGGCACTCAGTGATTATTGACTGTCAGCCATGCAAACTAAAACCCTGTGTAGAACGTGACCATCTCCGAAATGGATTATTTGAGTGTTAATTCAGAGATGGTCACAAGTATATAAGCTGCAGCTTTTCTGTGTTCAAGGTGGGGTGTGGCAAGCGGACGTGTTGTGTTTGTGAAGGCTGCTGCCCAGCCTGACCTGCGTGTTGTGTTTGTGAAGGCTGCTGTCCAGCCTGACCTGCGTGTTGTCTTTGTGAAGGCTGCTGCCCAGCCTGACCTGCGTGTTGTGTTTGTGAAGGCTGCTGTCCAGCCTGACCTGTGTGTTGTGTTTGTGAAGGTTGCTGCCCAGCCTGACCTGCGTGTTGTGTTTGTGAAGGCTGCTGTCCAGCCTGACCTGTGTGTTGTGTTTGTGAAGGTTGCTGCCCAGCCTGACCTGCGTGTTGTGTTTGTGAAGGCTGCTGTCCAGCCTGACCTGCATGTTGTGTTTGTGAAGGCTGCTGTCCAGCCTGACCTGCGTGTTGTGTTTGTGAAGGCTGCTGTCCAGCCTGACCTGCGTGTTGTGTTTGTGAAGGCTGCTGCCCAGCCTGACCTGCGTGTTATGTTTGTGAAGGCTGCTGCCCAGCCTGACCTGCGTGTTGTGTTTGTGAAGGCTGCTGCCCAGCCTGACCTGCGTGTTGTGTTTGTGAAGGCTGCTGTCCAGCCTGACCTGCGTGTTGTGTTTGTGAAGGCTGCTGTCCAGCCTGACCTGCGTGTTGTGTTTGTGAAGGCTACTGCCCAGCCTGACCTGCGTGTTGCGTTTGTGAAGGCTGCTGCCCAGCCTGACCTGCGTGTTGTGTTTGTGAAGGCTGCTGTCCAGCCTGACCTGCGTGTTGTGTTTGTGAAGGCTGCTGCCCAGCATGACCTGTGTGTTGTGTTTGTGAAGGCTGCTGCCCAGCCTGACCTGCGTGTTGTGTTTGTGAAGGCTGCTGTCCAGCCTGACCTACGTGTTGTGTTTGTGAAGGCTGCTGTCCAGCCTGACCTGCGTGTTGTGTTTGTGAAGGCTGCTGCCCAGCCTGACCTGCGTTTTGTGTTTGTGACCTCCTTTTGTTTAAACTTTTATTTTGCCCTGTGAGTGTTGTTTTTGTTAAAATATTTATTTTATTTTTGTGTTAATAAAAATGGTGCCTCAAGAACGCGCCTTTCCCCCGAGTGCCTGCCTGTGTGTTGTTTCTGTCAGCTATCTGGTCTGGGGACGTCAACCCTCGGCTACCCTGACTCAACTGTTATTTCAATCTGTTCTTTCAATGGGCTGAGGGCAGTTGTATGTGTGACATGTGTAGAAGGGTAGTGGGTGGAGCTTTAGGGAAGGACCAGAAAGAACAGCACACAAGAGCCGGAAGTGTTGTTTAGTCCTTGGAGCCTTGTACCATCAATTGGTAACAGGCAGGATTTTATTTTAACTAACAAAAATAGAACAGTCCAGCATTGCAGAAAATAAACAAGAAAACCACCTGGAATACCAGCAATGGTAAACTCAGGCTTCAAATAAAAAGAATAAACAAAAACGTCTAATTACAAAACAACAATAAAGGAAGCACTGGGTTCTCCGTGCTACTGCAGTGGGTTTCCTCCCACTGCCTCTTGGTTCCTGCCACGGATTACTGGCTTGTCCTGGGCTTTCTTCACTGCCGCAATCCACCAAAGTTTCCCAAGTTTCAAGCTTCTGTGAATACAGCAATTTGATAAAACAGAACAACAAAGCACAGCGTATGTTTTCAGTTCAGGGCAGAGACCTGAATGGCAAAACCATACTGCTTAAATACTGCCAAGTCCCACCCCTGCAATCAGCACGCTGCCTCACGTCAGCCAATTGACGAGAACAGCACAGCTGATTGCAATGATGGGACCTGACGGCCGCATGGTTCCACCTTGGTCCAAGATGGCCGCCTGACCCGGAACTTCCTGTATGGTCAGAGTTCAGCCTCCTGACCCAATCACGGTCAACCCTACACAGCGCTGCCGGTGGTCGGGATGGCGAATTACGACAAGGACTCCTTTCAATCCCGTCACACATGCTATACAAATGTATTGTGGTTTGTTATTTTTCTGCTATGTACTGTACTGTGCTTTGTGATACTTTTGTATAAAAAGTGCTATATAAATAAATAAATAATTATTGAGCTGCTATTTAGATGGCTGAAATACGATCTGAAACTGTCGCCAAAGGCCAGCACTAAACCCGGATCAACAACACTGCACTTTATATCACCCGAACTGTATCTTCACTACGAGCACTAGAGCACGCACTGTGGACTTGTGTTTGTGTTTGTGTCTGTGTTACGTGTGGGTGAATAAGAGTGAGACTGTATATTATTTGGGAACCAACCGTGGATTTAAACGCCGCTGTATTGTCTGTTAACATTGTCTATTATTTACTGTTGTTACACCATCAGGCAATTGGATTGCAAATGAAACAACATTGCACCTGGATTATGGTTCTCTGTCTGTTTCTTGATCACTGCTGCATTACATTCACCTGCACACAGTTAACCACTTTGCCACACACCGTCTTGCTCAGCTCCCATGAGTTTTTCAAAGTCAGGTCCCTGGTAGTGACTCAAGGCAGCACATTAATCCAACCATCCGATTCCATTAACATAACAGAACAAATGGACCTTTTAATATGTAGTTCACGTTCTGCTTAAGGGTTGAATTCTCCTTTAAAACACAAAGCTGCCAGCAATGAATGAAGTAACCTTTAGGAGAGCAGCACTCGATCAGCTTGCAGTCACAGGGTTCATCAGCACACCAGCAGCATTGCTTGGGATTCTGAGACATGAAGCCATCTCCAAAAAAGCTTTTCTGGATGCAGATCTGAGAACATGCGCTGCATTTAAAACAAGCGTGTCAGTAAAACCTTAATCAATCAGTAAATCAACCAATCAATTAATCAATCAATCAATCAATCAATTGTTATTTTATATAGCACCTTTCATTGTAGACCACCATCACCAGCATACTGGGCAGACACATGGCAAATGACATTTAATAGAGAAAAGTGTAAGGTACTGCACGCAGGCAATAAAAATGTGTGCTTTACTTGCTCTTATCTGCTCCCTATTTTACTGCATTTAATCCTGTACTTTAGAGTACTGTAATCTGTCAAGTGTTATTTAATCTGTAGTATTTTGTATTTAATTATATCCTGATGTAACTATCACTGACACTGTTATCTGCTCTGTTATTGAATCGTATTTTGTCATACTTGTACTTGCTAGAACCAAAGTCATTGTCTGTAAGTCGCCCTGGATAAGGGTGTCTGCTAAGAAATAAATAATAATAATAATAATTATAAATATCGTAAGTTCAAATCAGCATGAAGTTTTAATATCTACTCTCATGTAATGGAAATCATACTGAAATTAAAGAAGGAATCTATGAAAAAGACCTAGGAGTTTATGTTGACTCGGAAATGTCTTCATCTAGACAATGTGGGGAAGCTATAAAAAAGGCCAACAAGATGCTTGGATATATTGTGAGAAGTGTTGAATTTAAATCAAGGGAAGTAATGTTAAAACTTTACAATGCATTAGTAAGACCTCACCTAGAATATTGTGTTCAGTTCTGGTCACCTCGTTACAAAAAGGATATTGCTGCTCTAGAAAGAGTGCAAAAAAGAGCAACCAGAATTATCCCGGGTTTAAAAGGCATGTCGTATGCAGACAAGCTAAAAGAATTGAATCTATTCAGTCTTGAACAAAGAAGGCTACCTGGCGATCTGATTCAAACATTCAAAATCCTAAAAGGTATAGACAATGTCAGCCCAGGGGACTTTTTTGACCTGAAAAAAGAAACAAGGACCAGGGGTCACAAATGGAGATTACATCAAGGGACATTCAGAACAGAAAATAGGAGGCACTTTTTTACACAGAGAATTTGATGGTCTGGAACCAACTCCCCAGTAATGTTGTTGAAGCTGACACCCTGGGATCCTTCAAGAAGGTGCTTGATGAGATTCTAGGATAAATAAACTACTAACAACCAAACAAGCAAGATGGGCTGAATGGCCTCCTCTCTTTTGTAAACTTTCTTATGTTCTTATGTTCTTATCACAAAGCACTTTACAAGATAATGAGGAACAATGCATAATACATTAAATACAGTGAAATACAGGGCATAGTACATTAAATACAAACAGTAAAAAAAATGCAAATACATTAAATACAGGCACATTACATTAAATACAAGGCTAGGATGTGAATTCTAAACATTGTGGAAGCGTGTGTCATATAGAATACAGAATAAGATGATAGAGTGAAAAACCTGAAATAACAATTTAGACAACAGCTAATAACAGATATCAGGCTTAAAGAGCATTGAAGAGAGAAAGAGAACAAGTGGGTCTTGAGAGTTGATTTGAAGCGTTCCAGAGAGTCGGGGTCATGAAGCTAAAAGAGCGCTCTAAGAGTGTGATGCACTTTTGCTTGGGTATAACTAGCAGGCCTGAGTCAGAGGACCTCAGCTTGCAGGCAGGTACATAGCGGGTCAGCAGGTTGGAGAGATACTCTGGACCTGTGTGATGAAGGGCCTTGTAGGCAAACAGAAGAATTTTGAAAGTAATCCTGAACTTTACAGGAAGCCAGTGCAGCTGGGCAAGACAGGGGGTAATGTGATCATGTTGTTTACATCTAGTAAGGATCCTAGCAGTGGCATTTTGAACCAGATGCAATTGGTTTATGGCGCGTGACAGAAGACCACCATAGAGAGAGTTGCAGTAGTCGAGTCAAGAGGAGATGAATGCACGACAGAGTATCTCTGCATCTGGGAGGGAAATGTAGGGATGGACCTTTGAGATGTTTCGGAGGCGGTAGACGGAGGATTTGACTACAGAGGAGATTTGGGCATCAAAGGAGTGGTTACTATCCAGAAGTACACCAAGACTTCGTACAGTGGGGGAAGGCAGCAGCAGACAGTTTCCGAGGTTCAGGGCAGCTATATTTAGATTCTTAAGTTGAGTTCTAGATCCTACTAGAAGGAGTTCAGATTTGCTAGTGTTCAGCTGAAGAAAATTGGCAGACATTCAAGCCTCAATGTCTTGAATGCAAGCCAAGAGCCTGACCATGGTAGAGGGGCTTCCAGGGTCGAGTTTTAAGTAGAGCTGGGTGTCATCAGCATAGGAGTGAAACATGAAGCTGTGTTTGCGTATGAGGTGACCCAAGGGAAGCATGTAGATATTGAAGAGAAGGGGCCCAAGAACACATCCTTGGGGGACACCACAAGTGACTGGGTTTGTGACACCACTGCATCCAGCATAGAAAACAGACCCCATGCGTCCAGATAGGTAAGAGGACATCCAGAAGAGACCCCAGAGATCCCAGCATACTTCTGAAGGCAGTCAAGAAGAATGCCATGATCTATGGTATAAAAAGCTGCTGTTAGGTCAAGGAAGTCAAGCACAGAAGGAGCATCAGCACCAGCATCAGCATTGAGCAGGAGATCATTCACAATCCAGAGCAGAGCAGTTACAGTACTGTGATGCGACCGGAAACCAGACTGTAGAGATTCAAGCAGATTGTTGTCTGTGAGATATGTCATCAGCTGACTGGCTACAGCCCTTTCAAGAGATTTTGAGAGAAAAGGGAGCTTGGGTAGGGAACAGAAATTAGATAGGTCAGCCGGGACGTTTTTTTGAGTACCGGTGCAACCCGGGCAAGCTTATATCTCAAATCTTGTAAGTAAGCATTAAGACATGAGAGGGTGTTGGTTGTGCTGGAATAACTGCATGCCCATTTAAAAATCAATATAGGTTTAAATATATTACTGCACTACAAAAAATAGTTCCAATGAATTCAATAGATAAACACATTATTTTTAATAATAAATTAAATAAATTAAATAATCAGAATATTTTCAGTATTTGTCCAATTATACATATTTTCCATACATGGGTGTGGCAAAGTGGTTAACAATGTGCAGGTGCAGATGATCAATAATCAGACAAACAGTGATAATCCAGGTGCAGTGAAGGTTTAATTGTATAATCCAATGCCTGATGGCTAACAGCAGTAAACAATAACAATGTTAATGAAGCAATACAGCAGTGTGTATTGCTTATTTATAATCTGCGGGTTTGCCCCGAAATAATAACAGTCCCGTTTCAGTTCACTCACACGTAACACAAACATAAACTCAAAAACCAGTCCACAGTGCGTGCTCTAGTGCTCGTAGTGAAGATACAGTTCGGTTGATATAAAGTGCAGTGTTGTTGATCCGGGTTTAGTGCTAGCCTTTGGCGACAGCTCCGGATCGTGTTAGCCGTCCTACAAACAGTATTATTAACGACAAACAAAAACAAACAAAGCACTCACGTTTCACAGCACAGGTTCTCCTTCTGGTCATTTAACTTAACCATTCACAAAGGAACAGATCACATCAGTACGTCCCCTTTTTATAACATCACCCATGACCCCTTGGTCAACGAGCGCATCCGCTCCTCCAATCCGCGGATGCCACGCCGTTTCCAGTCCGGGTCATTGAGTTTGTATACCGTAGCTCTGCCCCTTTCTAGATGGCCGACTTCCACCTAACCATGGGAATAAACTGCTGTGCCATTTGGTCCAGGGTATTCTGTTCCCTTTATGCAGCTGCCTTGCAGGTCGGAAGGGAGGTCTAACACCAAGAATCATTCGATCTCTGTCACAATGGGTCAGACATGTTTTACTGTCTGCCTTATAAAAAAGGGATTGTGATGACAATCTGTTGCTTTGTTTTCTATTCAATCCACATTTTAAAGTACATCACCACGTACAGTACATTTATCTTGAGAACAATTTATTCCACATACTCTAAAGCAGTCTGTTACCATAATACTAACATCTCATTTATTTACCTAATGACGCCTTGGTCTTAAATACCACAAACCCAATTTTCATTGAATTATTCATTGTCATTTCTTCTTGTGTTCATGCTGTTATATAGATCATGGGAAACATTTTCATTAAAGAGACAGCTCTGCTTTTGGGGAAGTAAGTTACTGACTGTGGTGGGGTGCCAGCTTGCCACACTGACATACCTTTTCAAATATCTGAAAACAATAAATACCTTGAATTGGTATTGATGAAAATGCAATGGTTTGTCAACCTCTCCCTGAAAAGAGCAGAAATGAATGCCGTTGGCAGAAAATCTACGCTTGACTTTCCATGACCCCATCCCTCAGCATTAGCACAGCGACCCCAATTCAGACTCAGCTTGTATCCCAGTAATACCCATGAAATGAAGCTGAATCCTGACAGTGGTGCTGCCCCAGCGCCCAGCACAGCACCTGCTGCGGCTCAGCTGCGGTAAAGAAAGACACTTCATAATAAACACTTCATTTAAAAGGACCATAAAATGTGAAACATGTCTGTAAAGCCATGATAGGAAAACAAAATAGACAAGACTTAATTAGCAGCACCATAAAAATGAGAAACAGCCTTGGAAAGAAATCCACTCCAGGGATATACAGCAAGAGAGCCTATTGTTTGTTTCAGTTCCAAGATCAGAGATTGCTGAGGAATTGCAAATCTGTTTATTCATTTGGATGTAATATCAGATAACTTACACATATCGCAATGGTTGCTATTTGTTAACCACACTTGATATGTTCAATACATTACATCAGATATGTTGTCCTGCATAAGTGCACAAGAACATTTAGAGAGGAGGGCATTGGGCCCATCTCTCCTCTTCCAGTTCCCTGCAGCCGATCTCCAAACTTTGCCTCTCAATTCAATTGACAGTTTGAACCTGTGTCCTCCGACTTGGATATTCACATTTCAAAGCTCTTGGTGCAACCCTAGTGTTTACTGGAAGAGTTCATTGTAGAATGTGATTTGAACTCAGTGTAGTGATTTAGTGGTTGAACAAGCCTACCTCTGTGTCTAATACCCTACCAATGCTGTGTTAATTGTGCCAGGAAGGAGCGCCCCCAGAAATCTTTCACATGGTCTGCAAAACTGAACTAGACCAACATCCCATCTTATGCTGATAAGGCATCACCATGTTATAAAGTGTTTCAGCCTGTCACAGTGCTGCATTTCTGTTCTTTCACAGCACCTGCACTGTCACATTAGAAAACTAAACTGCAATCAAATTGCTTCACTGTTTCTCTTTCTAAAAATGAACACAGTGCACTGCCATGGAGACAGAACAGCACCTACCGTGAGAACAACAACCATTAAAATGAACACAGCACACTGCCATCGAGACAGAACAGCAACTACCATGAGAACAACAACCGTTAAAATGAACACAGCACTGCCATCGAGACAAAACAGCAACTACCATGAGAACAACCGTGAGAACAACAACCGTTAAAATGAACGCAGCACACTGCTGTTAGTGCCACAAACAGACAGTTCAGTTCAAACTACACCACCGTTAGTGCCACAAACAGACAGTTCAGTTAAAACTCCACCACCGTTAGTGCCACAAACAGACAGTTCAGTTAAAACTCCCTCTGACATTCTGGATCATCAGAAGAAAGATTTTAGCTCTTTTTGAAGCTTCAACCAAACTTATCCATTTGCTTAAGCTTAAAATGTCTGTTTCGCTTCACACTCAATG
>CM060274.1:6956130-7001362 GCA_030684275.1 Acipenser oxyrinchus oxyrinchus | reverse complement strand
AAGGATTAGATTAAAAAGGAATGCTCAAGCTGCGTTTATTTGTACAGAAAAATAAATAAAATAGAACGGAAGGGAACTGTAAGTATAAAAGTAAAATAAAAGCTGTAACTTATTCAATCTCAATTCTCAATTACTTTAATCACAACCCTCTCCTCTTACCCCTCCTATTCCCCCAGCAACCTTGGGGGCCCCATGTACCTATATACCCTCGGGTCTCCCCCTTCCATCAGGACACAGATCTTCCTGCCCCAAACATGCTGCAAAACTCTCTCTTTCACACACACACACACACGCACGCACACACACACTCACGCACGCACGCACGCACGCACGCACATACACACACACACACACGCACGCATGCCCACACACGCACGCACACACACACACACAGACACACACACACACGCACACACACAATACAACCCCTGCACATATGCTAAACACCCCACCCTCTACACAATTACGATCCTCTAACACATTTAAACTGTTAGCCCATTCACTACAGTTACTACTGCCCAGTTACATAATCCCCCACCCCCCGTATAATACAGTCCTAAACATTGAGTCAAAGTTGAGACAAAGTATTCTCCATACTCCATCTTGTGTTGAGCAAAAAAGCAGGAAAAATGTGAAAGCTCTATATGGATGATCTAATCAAATATCCATGTCGGGGCAAACATCTATTATTAGTATTAACAGAGGTTGTAAAGCTCTATTATCTTGCATTACTAAAACAGGGAGCTGTCTTCAGCACCACAAGTGATAATTATTATTGCTTTTGTCTGGAAACATAAACATTTATTTAGGAAAACAGCCATAATGATTATTCCGGTTGGTGTGTAATGTATGGGGTATCGGAGTAGTTTTAAATCCTCCTCCGGGCACTTTTCCATCCATCTGGCAATGTTTGTGGTAATAAAAAAAACTACAAATCCTAGAATGATAACTCCAGTTGGTATGTAATGCAATTTGATGTATGATTGTGGCAAAGTGGCTTGCCATACGGAGGTGTAGTTGGTGCAGTGCTCAGGAATAAAACAAACAAGACAGTAGAAGTTCAATAAAACAGCTCCTTTATTTGTCTGGGTTGCATGTCAGCAACACTTAAATAATAAGCAATGGTGCTACACAGCAATGTGTATAGCTCTGTGCAAAACAAGGGTTTCAGTCCCGAAGCAATAAGACACTAATAATTAATACCCAACACAGACACGGTCAGTTCTCCCGATAATGAGTGCTCTTGTGCAGGTGTGGTGAAAGACAAACAGTTCTTGAAACAGCGCTGTAGTGTAGTCCAGGTTTAGTGCTTGCTTGTAGCAACAGCTCCCAGCTAGTGCTTAGCCATCTAACAAAAACAAATGACAAACAGTTAGCACATCAAACAAACAAAACACTAAACACTCACAATAATTAATTACATCTGTTTCGTTTTTGGTCAAATCTCGTAACCACATCTAAGGAACAGATTACATCGTCACATCACTAGTTATACTCTTAGTCGCACCCCCTGCGATAGCTAGTCCAGTCACGTCCCCTCCAATCCATGACTGACACATTGCATACCGCTTTAGGGTGATGACATCGGGCATTGTGACTCCACCCCCTTCCTGGCTGGCTGGCTTCCGACTGACCCTGGAATGAACTGCCAGACCAACCAGTACGAGGCACTCTGTTCCTGTTATACAGCACCCTCACAGATCGGGAGGGAGATTGTGGACTAGGATTCATTCTCTCTCTGTCACAGTGATTTATGATCATCTGAGCAGTTTTACTGCCTCGTCCGGCCAGGCTTTTACCCACTGCCCATTTACTGGGTAAGCCTAACAATTGTTTTCTACAGATCTGCAAGTGTATACTAGCTGCCGCTCGGGGAGGAGCCGCCCGCCTGCCTGTCCTGTTTGGTTTCTGCTTGTTTTTCCTATAGGTGAACGTTCTTAAGGATTCCAACAATTATTTGTTTTAATGGTTTTTCACTCTCCTCATCCTGCAGCCATCATTTTATTATTGTGTTATTTAAAAAATTGTGCAGAAAAAGAGGGATAATTGTGCTTTTTTATCTGATTTTTCATTTAATAGAAAAGGATTGTGCGTGGGACTAATAAATCATTCTATAGGTCCCTTTTCATGTGGCGTAGTCAACTATTTAGCATTCTGCCATTTATGGGCACATACCCTGAATTCTACATTTTGGTGTAGTCGGCAGGATCAGTCGGAGACAAATTGTGATTGCTGCAGTATTGTGGAAAGTGAAATTTTTAGGAACCTATTTTGGTAAATAGGATATAGGGTATAATCAGGTAAGAAAACAGTGGCTGAGCTTTTCTGGGACAGCTGAGTGGACAAGGCTCACCAATGATGAGGACCCAGTACAACGCTCACAGTTTTAAAGATTGAGAAGAGGTGTGGGTTGGCTGGGTGAGAGCAGTCTGTTTGTTTTTTTTAAGGATACTTTTAATAATTTTAATTGTGTCATTTTTTTTTAGCCTTGAGTACTGGTGAGGTAATCAATCGCTGTAGGAAGATAAAGGCATACTGGTACCTGGTGGGAAGATTTGTTTCTGTGGTGTTTTAGACATTCTATCACAATGGAACAGGAATTGGAACTGCTTGGGGAACAACTGCAACTGCTGAGAACTGATTATGATTGTTTCAGCAGCCCCCAGCCCCTCCTGATGCTGGAGCTACAGTACATTGAGTACCCACCAGGTGGAACGTGTAGTGTACCTTCCCTGTGAACGGAAATGCCCCCAATTCTCGGGAAATGTTACCTCTGACTGTTTGGCAGTAGAAGATTGGACAGAGGAGGTACGAGCTTCTATTAGGGCCTGACATATGTCCCGCACAGATCAAGCACTCTTTTTATATGATCATTTAGAGGGTGAGGCCAAGGCAGAGAGAGTGAAGAACATGAGGACCCTGACACTATTATGCAGATCTTGCTAGAACTATATGGCTGTTCTTAGTTATACATTGGGCTGTATATACAGTTCTTTGAGTGTAAGCAAAAGGAGGGTGAATCCTTAAATTAAATGAATCAACCCGAGAGGGTTTTGGGAACTTTACACTGGGCAGAAGTAGTGCAGGAATTATTGGAGGGTTCAGTTTATTGAGGAAGTAACCACTCAGGGTCATGTCGCTTTTGTGAGTTTACAGGGTGCAGTGCCGTCACTGATGCTTCACCTCAATTACGAATTGCCAGGGTTGTCACTAGAAGACCAGCAGAAAGTTACACAGCTGCTGGTAAAGTATAGGGAAGTGTTTACTAGTAGTGAAGGAGACTTAGGTTGTTCTAACCTTATTTCTCATGAGATCCCACTTGTTGTTAATGTGCTGGCCCATAGCAGCTATAGGAGAATTCCCCCATCACAGTATGATGCTGTAAAAGCCCATATTAAGGAACTGCTTGATAGCCAGGTTATCTGAGATAGTAGCAGCCCGTATGCATCCCCTATAGTCCTGGTCCAGCAGAAGGATGGCAGCCTGTGGATGTGTGTTGATTATCGACAGTTAAATGCCAAGACTCGTAAGGATGCTTACCCAATGCCTCACATTGAGGAGTCTCTGGATTCCCTTACAGGTGCTTGTTGGTTCTCAACCCTTAACTTGGCCAGCGGATACAACCAGGTTCCCGTGACAGAAGGAGATCGACACAAGACAGTGCTCTGCACCCCATTTGGCCTCTTCGAATTCAACCGCATGACCATCGGTACGTTCCAACATCTCATGAAGTATCTTTTTGGCATTCAGTATTGCTGTATTTGGATGATGTCATTGTCTTTTAATCTACAGTGAAACAGCACCTACAATGTTTGAGATGGTCCTCAGTCGCCTCCAGCAATAGGGCCCGAAGGCCAAGTTGGATGCTGTTTCATTTGTACCTGGGGCATCAGGTGTCTCGTACTACTCCTTCAAGATCAAGTATCAGCCAGGGTGGCTGAATGGAAATGCAGATGCACTGTCCTGTCAATACATGAGGGATGCCAGGGACGTTGCAGATGCACTCTCCTGGCAATACATGAGGGATGCCAGGGAAGTTGCAGATGCACTGTCCTGGCAATACATGAGGGATGCCAGGGACGTTGCAGATGCACTGTCCTGGCAATACATGAGGGATGCCAGGGACGTTGCAGATCTGGCAATACATGGGGGATGCCAGGGAAGTTGCAGATGGCGTGGCCTTGGAACACACCGACTTGCATTATTCCACCTCTGAACATCCACTCCAGGAGGCGCTGCAAGGGGGCACAACAGTGTACTGTTGAGGCCTTCCTTATCTGGCCCAGAGCAGACTGGGCTCCTTTGCAAGCTTCCGAGTTGGGAGTTTTCTGGAGTTCTGGAGATTGGGGCATAGACCAGACGCAGCCGAGAGGAGTAATCTGTCCATGCCAGTTTTGGAGCTCCTAAAGCAGTGGGATTGGGTTGAAGAAAAGGACGATGTTTTGTATCACTGAGTTTACAACCCTGCAGGGGGTAAGAAGTTCTTACAGCTTCTGTTATCGGAGGTTATTCACCAGTCTGCACAATGGGCCTGGCCATCCAGGGGGTGGACAGGATCACCCAGTTGATCCACCAGAGATGCTTTTGGCCAGGTTTGGGAAATGCTGTGAAGCAGTTGCACCCTAGCAAAGGCAGTCCAACCCAAGGCTCAACCCTTTATGGGGAGCCTGCTTGCCTCAAGTCCATAGGTGGTCCTGGCTATGACTTACACTTTTAGAGCCATTGAGCGATGGACGGGAACATGTCCTAGTGATGACAGACGTGTTCTCGAAGTATACACAGGCTGTTTTATGCAGATCTGCAAGGGCATACTAACCTATTCTGTCAAGCACATACTTTGTTTTCTTTGGATTTTGGCATACTTTTGGGCTGAATCACTAATTAATTGAGCATGATTGTAGCTTTGTTTTGTATTGTTTCTATGGTTTCTTTTTTGTTTTGTTGTTTGAGCAACAAAAGAGCGATAATAGTACTCTGTCTGATTCTTCATTTAATTGAAAAGGCTTGCACTTCGGAAAAATAAGTCATTCTATAGGTCCCTATTTCGGGTGGTGTAGTCAACTATTATTATTTGGCATTCTGCACTTTATGGGTGTACACCCTGCACACTACATTAGTATTTTTTAAATCATCAATCAATCAATCAATCAATCAATCAATCTTTATTTGATATAGCGCCCATCACAATAAATTTTCACAAGGTGCGTCACAGGTACAACATAACAGTAATTATTGATACTATACAAAGCAATAGCAAACATTAAAACATTTAATACAAAAATCAATTAAAATGCAATACGATACAGGGTGTACCACGTGAGTTCTTTTTTTGAACCCTTAGAGACTGTGAGCAATCCTGCATCCTGGGATCATCAGAGCATGAGAGCAGATTGTTCCATGAACGGGGCCCCGTGCAGATTGTTCCATGAACGGGGCCCCGTGCAGATTGTTCCATGAACGGGGCCCCGTGCAGATTGTTCCATGAACGGGGCCCCATGCAGATTGTTCCATGAACGGGCCCCGTGCAGATTGCTCCATGAACGGGCCCCATGCAGATTGTTCCATAAACGGGCCTCATTTGAGCAGATTGTTCCATTAACGGGCCCCATGCAGATTGTTCCATGAACAGACCCCATGCAGATTGTTCCATGAACGGGGCCCCGTGCAGATTGTTCCATGAACGGGCCCCATGCAGATTGTTCCATGAACGGGCCCCATGCAGATTGTTCCATGAACGGGCCCCATGCAGATTGTCCCATAAACGGGCCTCATTTGAGCAGAGTGTTCCATTAACGGGCCCCATGCAGATTGTTCCATGAACAGACCCCATGCAGATTGTTCCATGAACGGGGCCCAGTGCAGATTGTTCCATGAACGGGGCCCCGTGCAGATTGTTCCATGAACGGACCCCGTGCAGATTGTTCCATGAACGGGCCTCGTTTGAGCAGATTGTTCCATGAACGGACCTCGTTTGAGCAGATTGTTCCATGAACGGGGCCCCGTGCAGATTGTTCCATGAATGGGCCCCGTGCAGATTGTTCCATGAATGGGCCCTGTGCAGATTGTTCCATGAATGGGCCCTGTGCAGATTGTTCCATGAATGGGCCCCATGCAGATTGTTCAATGAATGGGGGGCCTGTGCAGATTGTTCCATGAACGGACCCCGTGCAGATTGTTCCATGAACGGGCCCCATGCAGATTCTTCCATGAATGGGCCCCGTGCAGATTGTTCCATGAACAGGCCCCGTGCAGATTGTTCCATGAACAGGCCCCGTGCAGATTGTTCCATGAACGGACCCCATGCAGATTGTTCCATGAACGGTCCTCATTTGAGCAGATTGTTCCATGAACAGACCCCGTGCAGATTGTTCCATGAACGGACCTCGTTTGAGCAGGTTGTTCCATGAACGGGCCCCGTGCAGATTGTTCCATGAACAGTCCCCCGTTTGTTCTGATCAGCGTCACTTCAAGGGGCTTGAAGGTGTCTGGAAAATGATTAACCACTTCAACACCATGACGTATGCACGTACGTCAAATGAAAACCCACTTACAGTACCATCTCGTACCTGTGTACTTCAAGTTTGCCATTCTATTCTATGATCGGTTTCTCAGTCTAGCATTTCAGGTTTCATTCTCTAAGGCAGTACTAGTACTGTGGAATGTGCAATGAAAGTCGGGGGAGGGTCAGGTGACATTTGTATCCAATTGCGTGTCATGTAGTGATTCCAATCTACCTGTGGGCATTTAGAAGACTGAGATATATTGCAGGAAGCCATTCAGCTTTTACAAGTATATATATATATATATATATATATATATATATATATATATATATATATATATATTCAAATTATTATTTTTTGTTTTATTATTAGTTTTACTTGTTTAGTTGTAGTTTATATAGTTTTAGCGAAAGCTAAACATGGCAACGTACGTGAAGAGCAACAACGGGAGTGAAGTTGGTTCGGAGGATTTAGATACCAGCGACAGTGATGCTGACTTATCACTCAGCGATGATGATGAAGAGGATGTGGAGCCAAGAACAGTACAAACTGTACAAGCAAAAGAGCATGCAGCTACTTTAAAACGGGAAGCTGTTTGGTTTGAAATGGCAGTGCTGTGATGAAATACTATCAAAACACAGCACTGGGTACAAGGCAATAAAGCAGGCATCTGCGGCAGCCAGATCCATCACAATGCCTGCGCAAAGTAGCCCTGTACACGCATTTGTGACTATCCTTCCAACACAAGGGAAGCAGAGATCGCAGAAAAAGTGCAGGGTCTGCTACGAAAATGAAAACAAAAGAAAGGACACAAGAAAAATGTGCAGTGGTTGCGAAGGCAACCCCAGTTTCTGTTGTATTGAACATTTCAATAAATGGCACAGAGCAAGTCGATATGGCACACGTTTTGATGTTGTTTGATTTTTATTTGATAATTACTGTTTACTGATTATTATTGTTTAGCGTTATTAGCAGAGTTTTTGTTTTCATTGTTCAATCTCTATTTTGTTTTTATCTCTATATTGAACATAGGTATGTAGTACACAGGAGCACAAAGGGTTAACCTCATCTCACCAACAGGGGACAGCATCTGTAATGGCAGTGCATCGCACAACACATATATTCATTGTCATTCCAGCTTTACTTTCTTTCCCTTGCTCTTTTTAATACGACAGCAAACAAGAGACAGAAAAATGTCACAGACACAGACCTTTTAAGAGCTTTTAAAACACAAGCCTAAAACGAGTTTGCCTGAAGCTGTGCTGCAGTAATCTCTAAGGGCATGCAGGAGATGTGAGGCTCTAGCACAAAGCCAGGCTTGAGTAAGAAGTCCTATTTGTGTCTGAGGAATGTATAACACAGACCCGGGAAGTGACACCTCGCATTACTGTGCCTGAGCGCCAACCAAGATAAAAGCACTATTTATAAATCCTTCACCAATTCAATTAGTGTCATTATTTTTCAAGTGAGGGAGAATCAAGAATCGTTCTTTGCAAACCTTTCTTTGGAGTGCCTTAAAATCTTTGCATATTTATTGTATAACTGCAAAAAAATAAATGTATATTGCATTGCTGGATTGTGGTCAGACCGGTGGTTCATACGTGTTGATTTAAGAGTTCTGGATTTCAAAGTAATCTTTACTGAGGTGTGTGTCTATGTGACAAATAAAGATTGATATAACTGAGGAAGTGATCTGAGCAGACATGCTAGGAGGTGGGGAGCCTGTCTGTCTTGTACACTTGAGGGTTTTATCTACAGAACCTCTTAATCAGTTGTGATGGCCTGGTTAGGAACTTCTTTAGTGACTGAGAGCATCGGCATCTGTGCCTGTCTTTTACACTTCATCACAAATATCTGCAGTGTGTGCTTGCCTTAATACAGCTGCCGACATATTCTGACTGCTGTGCAACAGGTGTCTGGCATATTGTGCAGCTGTACTCTCACAATGCAAACGTGGAAGGGTCCACAGAGAAGCCATCGAATTCAAATCCTGTGTCAGGATGGCTGTGTGGTCCAGTGGTTAAAGAAAAGGGCTTGTAACTAGGAGGTCCCTGGTTCAAATCCCACCTCAGCTACTGACTCACTGTGTGACCCTGAGCAAGTCACTTGTGCTCCTTCTTTCGGGTGAGACGTAGTTGTAAGTGACTCTGCAGCTGATGCATAGTTCACACACTCTAGTCTCTGCAAGTCACCTTGGATAAAGGCTTCTGCTAAATAAACTAATAATAAGGTGAAGGTGAACTATGCATGAGTTGCACCTGAAAGACGGAGCACAAGGAGGTTAAGTGACTTGCTTAGGGTCACACAATGAGTCAGTGGCTGAGTGGGATTTGAACTGGGGACCTCCTGGTTACAAGCCCTTCTTTAACCACTGGACCACACAGCCTCCTAAAGTTTAAAATCTCCCTCATATATACAGTACTGTGCAAAAAGTTTTAGGCAGGTGTGAAAAAATGCTGTAAAGTAAGAATGCTTTCAAAAATAGACATGTTAATAGATTATATTTATCAATTAACTAAATGCAAAGTGAGTGAACAGAAGAAAAATCTAAATCAAATCCATATTCGGTGTGACCACCCTTTGCCTTCAAAACAGCATCAATTCTTCTAGGTACACTTGCACACAGTTTTTGAAGGAACTCGGCAGGTAGGTTGGCCCAAACATCTTGGAGAACTAACCACAGGAACACAATATTCTAGGTGAGGTCTTACTAATGCATTGTAGAGTTTTAACATTACTTCCCTTGATTTAAATTCAACACTTCTCACAATATATCCAAGCATCTTGTTAGCCTTTTTTATAGCTTCCCCACATTGTCTAGATGAAGACAGATCCCACAGTGTCCTATCTGAAACACATACACACATCATGGTAAAGGTGAATTTGATTTTTTAAAGCTATTTAAAAATGAATGGATCACTCCTTGCAGAGACTTCAATGCTGCACTTCCAGTGAACTTGGTGAGGCCACATGAAGGAAGGAAGCCGACACTGAACCCGCGACAGTCACAGGGAAAGCAGTGATTGGGACTCAAATGCCAGCCAATGCATCCAGCTTATGGGAGTGCTTTTAAAGAAAAAAAAAACATTTATAACTTATCATTTAGCATGAAAAATATATATTTAAAAAAACTGAGCTTAGAAAGGGTCATAAAAAATGGAAAGATTGTGAATTGTTTTTCCTACAAGGTGTCAAACATCCAGAAGCAACCCACGAGTGTTGAATGCATTCCTTCAACAGGAAAGCTCAGCATGGCAAAGAGAGCAGGAAAACAATGACAGTGAAATACACAATTACCATAATGTGTGCATCTTTCATACAGGAAAATGAGAGATCAGCGAAGTGATGGAATCCATATTACATGAGATTCAGTTATTTCATTAGCTCTGTGCATTGCCCAGTGGTGATGGTAATCAGTGATGTAGACAAGGGTATACGCAGGTAAACGGCGTTTACCCACTTTCAATTTGGGCAATATAGCGTATACCCACTTCTATATACGGTATATAGATTTTTCTCATTTCTACACATGGCAGGTGTTTCTGTTTTTTGTCCAGTTGTAAACCTCATGTTTTGCTCATCTCTCTTGTCCCTCTTTTTAGTCCTGTACTATTGCAGGAAGCACTCGAGTCTCATCTACAACCACCAAAGGCACTTGAAAGCTTTTCAGTGTTAATAATGCTGAAGGGGTAATAGTGTGCCCTGATGTTCAGACAGGACCCTCCTGGAGAATGTTAGAGATGAGAGATTGAATAAGCTGCTCGCTCGTGCAGATCGGGGCTGTCGACTGGAACATGGCCTCAGGGTTCTCCCCATAATACCAAACAACTGCTGTTAAAGTAATTGGAGCGAACAAAATAATGCCATACTTCATATTCGTTTGTTTCAAATGCACATCTGTGCACTTCCTGGGTCACCTCAGTCTTCTGGGTCATGTTACTGGCTGAAAGCATGTCAGCCAATAGGGGAAGCAGCAGGATATCTGTTTACATTTCCTGGGTCACCTCAGCAGTGTCTTCTGGGTCACGTTATTGGCTGAAAGCATGTCACCTTAAGGTGAAATAACCTAGGAAGTGCAATGCTAGCTGAAAGCATTGCTTTCAAACAGCAGTTTAGTAAAGCAGTGCCATATATCATGTTTCTTTTAAAACTGCACACTTAAGACCTGTATAACAAATGTTTTGACACCAACACTCAGCTAGCGTTAAGGCTGAGACATCAAATATGTGTTTAATGAGCGGTAAGCTTTTAAGACCTGGATGTCATTAAGTAAGGAAATGTGGTGTTAGTATCATGGTAACGTATATTACTGATTTACAGTAAGTGAAATACGAAATACAGACGGACAGATGTATAGACACCTCCATATATCACCACAATTTACTACTCCTAATAACTTACGCTAATAGTGTTAGTAACAACTTGAATTAGAATTTAACAATCAATTTTCTAGATATAAGCAAAAATGTAAATTAGTCATACAGGTATTTATCCTCAGAATCTAACAATTTCAGAACTTATGCTAAAAAAATATAAAGCAAGTTTTATCACAACTGGACAACCGGTTTTCCACATATATGGAAAATGTTTGCCAACATGCAGTAAATACGCTTCCACTATATCCCTGTTAGGGTGAGAGGCTTTCAGACGATATGTGCCTTTGTGTATGAATGTAGGGAATTTCTACAATAAGCCTAGTTTGAATCCAGGAGTAATATGGTGTATTCCAGCACTGTACATCCAGACTCTCATACATGTTTCATGTTTTTTTCTTAATTATTTATGAGCCTCCTTTTTTGCTGGTAATCATCTCTGATTGAGCCTGTTCAAGATGGTCTCTTTGTCCTGAAGAGCACTCAAGCTAAATGACACTTAAGCACTGAAGTAGCTTCTCAATATTTCAAGAGACCCAACAAAGGAGGAGAGCGGCTCCTGCACACAGGTGGATAGCGTGTGTGATATACTGGCAACCACTCAAGATTGCTAGCTGTGCCTGTGCTAAGCTTGATCCAAGTGTAACAGGCAGTGCTGTGTGATGCACCGCAGTTACAGATTCTGTCCCCCGTCGGTGAGCTGAGAGGATGTTAAAACCTCTAACACCACAAATGCAGACGAGCCGGGCTCTTGTGGTGGTTGCCGGTTTGCACCCAGAGAATGTAGGTGGGGCAGCACTAATGTTTAAATATATATTTGCTCAAGCTTCAGTCATTCCCTTCCCCAGTTCTTGTGGTACAATACAATTTTGGTTTCTGTGGAATACAATGGTCATATAATGTTATGATGCAATGAAATGTTAGCTTGCGTGGTTCAGGGGGCGTGGAGCTGGGTGGCTCCTAATCATCTAATCTTCTAATTTTCTAATTTCCTGCTAATTAGCATCTATTTTCTATTTAAGGCTTGATCACATGCAACTTTTCTGTTGAGTGTTTCATTTTTTGTAGCAAACGCTCAGACGCCGTCGTTTCGTGCTCCACCGCTAAATATCTAAATTTCGTTGCCTCGCTCACTGCAGGTCATTTCTCTGCACAGCGCCGCCAAGATATTATCAATCATTTTCCTACCTGCTCAGGTGATCCTTCTTTTCAGTCAGCTTCTCTTTTCGGCTTCAAGAGCTCCAACGTTTGTCTTTCCTGTTCCATCCAGTCTCTACCTCAGCAACAGCGCCGTTCAAAGCGCAGCTTCATTACTCAACTTGTCTGCAACTTTATCAGAAAGTCTGGTCCTCTGCTAAACTTTCAAAGCTCCTTCGACAAGACATCGACATCGACATTCCCGTTGTCAGCGATTGCCTTACTTTAGCTCTATTTAAATCCACCACGAAGCTTTGTCTGCGGAATCTCTCTTTACTCCTCGCCTGCAATCAGACGCCCCTCCCCCGATCCCACAGAGCCAGCACAATTACCGTTCCATCAGAAGATCCTGCCCTGGACCTCCATCAGCTACGTTCAACCTTTTAAAAAACGTATCCTGCCCATTTCAACCAGTGGCGGCTCGTGGTTTGACTGGTCACAACATGCTCCAACGATAGTGTTGCACTGCAACTTTTCCACCGGCGCCTTACAGACCATGGTTACCACGGCAACGCCCTCATTGACTGACTGCGGGGAGTGGTTTGTTGCCATGGTGACCAGGCAGCTTCATCAGGCTCTGCGTGCTCTGTGCCTCAGTACTGCAGTCTTCTGGCTTCCAGTCGCTGCGCTTTCACAACTGGTGGAGACGAATTCAACGCGCCGAATCATGACATCTAAGTACTGCGTTAACTTATTTATATACATGACTGACTGTCCTAATATGTCTAGAACATTTATTATTTAAAGGGAATAAGCAAACGTTGTTCTACATAGACAAGGTTTCTTAATCGTAATAACCTCATATTCTACCCTGCTTAACTCAAGTCAATGGTTCATTCCAATCGTAACCTCTGGATGGCAGTATAATACCACAAGTTCTGTTTGTTTGTTTTTGTTGTTTTTTTTTTGTGTTTTTTTTAAGCCGGTTTGCTATTGTTTATTTCTTGGCAGACGCCTTTATCCAGGGTGACTTACAGTCGTAAGCAAATACATTAAACACTTGATAGATTATAGTACTCTGAAGTACAGGATTAAATGCAGTATAATACGGGGCAGATAAGAGCAAGTAAAGCGCATTTAAGGAAGGGCGATATGTCCCAGAGGAAAAAACAGAGGAGCTACAGGTGCTTTCTGAAGAGCTTGTTCTCACTCTGATGGATTCTCGGGAGTTCCCCTCCTGCCTTGACCTTTTTGTCTACCTATATAAACTGACATGCTTCAATTTCAACTCTACCTGCCCCTTTTGAGGACCTGGTCATGAAGCCACGCACTTATCAGCTTTCTGAGATGCTCAGAATCTGCAGTCACATTAACTTTCAGCTTCCCTGCATCAGGCATCCATTCCAGCGACCTCTACCTGTTCCCGGATTCGTGCTTCCTCATCTGGCTCCTCTCCTCCAAACCGACAAATTTTACCAAGGCACTTTATTCAGCCTTCAAAGTTATCATTTCATCAACGTGAGCTGCAAGTCAGATACGGAAATCATGTCCTACAACTATCAACATTTCAGTCAAGTGCCCTCCTATCCTGCAATAGACAATACACTCATAGACTGCTCCCGACCAATAGGTTTTGCAGCAGCCTCAGAGCAACGCCTTCTTCATCCTCTCGGGTTCTACAGCGGCCTCAGATCTATGCATTCTTCATCTCTGCCCCATCTGTGGCTTCATCTAAATCACCTTAATACTCTAAGTCCAATATCCACCGCATTCAGCAGATCTCTGCTCTCTGCAGCAGACCACCACACTCTACCGATGGCTGTCCACCGTTCACTATTACAGATCACTGCTTCAGCAGATCTCTGCACTGTTCAGCAGATCCCGTCCTCTTCTGTTAATTGCTCCTCACTACAGCAGATCTCTGCTCCCTCTTCAGATCTACTCACTATTATAGCATGCAAAGTTGCTTTAGTTTACAGTTTAAATCTGTACCTGCACTACTCCAGATCTTCCAACGCTTCCGCTTTCCTCCAATACGCAGATCGCGGAAGCATTCCGCAGTCAAGGCTAATGCTAATCTCCATCTAATCAAAAAAAAATACGAGGTGCTTGACTTTCTCAGCAATCTATTCATATGTCCACACATCCCCTCAAATATTACAGCATTAATACATGGTGAGAGACGTGGTGTGAGACTGGAAATCTGTCTTGTTTATGAGTTAAGAAGTTCCACTACTAGGAGAATAACTGGAGTTGTGAAACCCAGTCTCTGAATGTGAGTTCACCTTTTCCATTTCAAGCAGACATGATAGTAGCAGACCGCAGATCGATCCCGTATTAACTGACATAGGATAGTCAACATCTCATCTCTGCCCTCCATTCCAGAAAATGGAGCACAAACCGTGCTGAACTTCCCCAGCAGTCGATTTACACACGTTCGTTCAGTTCCAGCTGCTACCTCAACTGTCAGTTCCAGCTCCCTTCTGCCTCCACTTTTAGTAACCTCCTTCAAACTGCTCAAAACTACATGTCTACAGCCCTCGCCCCTTCTTCAAGAGCTTCTTATTCTACAGCCTGGTCAGCATTCTTAACCTTCTGCGCTCATAATCATATCCACCCCATTCCCTTCAATCAAGACTGGATCCTGGCCTTCATCATCCATGCTAAGGAATCTCTTCATCTTTCCCCAGCATCCATTAAATCTTACATTTCAGGAGTTCAATATCACTACCGCATCATGTCCGTGCCTTCGCCCGCCATCCTCTCCATACCAGTAGTTCGTCTGACTCTCCGCGGAATCTTCAAAAGCTCCCCCCCCCCGTTGCATCTTCCCGCCTGCCTATATCCACAGACATCATCCATTCACTTATCTCTACTCTTCGGAAAGGTTGCTTCTCCCCCTACGAGGATCTACTCATGGAGACCATCTGCCTCACAGCCTTCTTCGGTTTCCTCAGAGGCTCAGAATTCACAGTTCCTTCAGCTTCAAGCTTCCCATGGCGGGTATTCGTTTATGTGATCTCTCTTGTATTTCCAACTCCTACTTCTTAATTCGGCTGCGTACTTCAAAGACAGATCAACTCCGGCATGGTCAGTTCATCCAGCTCTCAAGGATTGAATCTTCCATCTGCCCTTTCTCAGCAATGTCAAAATATCTCTCCATCAGGAAATCCTCCCCCCCCCCTGGACCCTTTATTCATCGATTCCTCTCACTCTATTATCACTCGTCACTGGTTCTCAACCTACCTCTCCACCCTCCTCTCCAGAGCAGGCCTCCCTCCTCAGCTTTATACTCTCCATTCATTTCGTATACGGCCAGCTACCTCCGCCGCAAGGGCCAGTATCAACCACAGCCTGATCAAGACCATGGGGCGCTGGTCCTCTTCTGCAGTAGATTCTTATGTTCATTCATCTCCCTACGATATAGTTGCAGCACATTTTAAAATCGCTAGTATGCCGGAGTGGGGGCTACCTGTCGGCCGGGGCCACCAGAAGTTTTCCCCCCAATCGCCTCAAGGGGGTTTTTTCCTCTCCACTGAGCGGCAGGTATACACATAATCACAGCCTACTAATAATCACTAACCATCCCTCTGTTTGTCTCGTTTGTCCGTCTGATCTTTTGTCTATGTTATGCGTTGGCATGTGCTGTCCTTTATCTGTTTCCGATGTGGGAGATTTCGTGAGGTGCCGGGGGTCCATCCTTTGGGGGGCAAGTGAGTCTCACTTCCCCGACCTCAGGGCTAGGCATCCGCCTCCCTTACCTTCAGGGGGGTTCTCACCATGTGAGTCAGAGCGGACCCCCGGCCAAAATCAGTCCTGTCGCAGCTCCTGCGCTTATCTTACTTCACTCGAGGCTCTGTTCTATTCTGCCTCTCGAGGGGCTCTCCAGTCATAACCCTCATACATGTTTTCGGTTGCTGGGTCCTCTGCCCCTGGGATGTGTCGGCATCGTCGCCCTCAGTCAGCGACCATCTTTTCTATCCCGTTTCGGTTGCTGGGTCCTCTGCCCCTGGGATGTGTCGGCATCGTCGCCCTCAGTCAGTGACCACCTTCTGTCCTACTAACTCTCCTTGCTGCTTCTTCTGTCTTCTCCTTCACCCAGCTCACGCCCCGTGAAATACATGTTAAACATAAACGAGGAAATGCTATGCAAAGAAATACATGTTATCATGTTTGAATTTGATTGAAATTGCACCGGGTCAATATGACACAGAATAGAACAGAAGTACCTAAATTCTGAGCATAATAAGAGGGTTCAAGCATAATGGCTACTTGGTGGTGGTGCTCCGGATCCTAAACACTATTACAATGTGTCCTTCCATCATCTCTGAATACATATCGGAAAAATATGACATTACGGATTCCAATAAGTGGTATTAAAAATATAACGATATAATAGATGGTGTAATGATTTCTATATTATATAAAAGAAGCTATTGAAGATTTCGAAGTGTTTTTCTAGTTAGTGTAATAAACTAATAGGAGGGGCATGAACTGCGGGTCCCTTTTTATTTCATTTGGAAGTGTTTAAATGCCTTGTAATGTGAACAACACCAGCTGAGAGTGTGCTTGTCCAACGTGTATCCCAGTCATTGACCAGCCCTTCTTTATGAAATGGAGCTCCTTTAACTATCTCAGTTAAAGGGCCGTTCTCATGAAGATTTGACAGATAGCAAGTCAATGAACAAATGAACTTCTGCACAGCTCATTACAGCACTACAAGCCCTGACAAGTGACCCGCTCTGTTGTGGGGCCTGATGTCTTTTCATCCGGAGCAACAATTAATCTTAATGATTTGCCATTGCAGTGGAAGGAGTGGCGTCGATCCCATTCGGCGCTGAGAGAGACAGAGATACTATCCGGTGCCTGCAAAGCTTGATAAGGGAGCGGACTGCACTCAATCCCGGCCTGGCCATGGAAGGTTATTCATTGCCTTTTTGAAAGCTTGATAGATTACAGGTCTGTCTGTTGGTGATACTGGGGGCCATCCCCCCTCTCTTTGTTTAAATCCATCTGCTTGTGTATCACAATAGCCTGCCCTCAGGGGCGGAGCTGCTTTAGAGAAGCGAGAGAGAAAGGCTGGAAGCGTTTTTTTTAACCTTTGTGCCTCAAGTAGACTTGTTGAAAATTAACTTGTGTTATTGCCTCTGGGTCTGCAGCTGACATGTTGCTTTTGTTAAGAGGTGGGCAAAGCAATCAGAATATAAACACAGGAACATAAGTGAATGATGCCCTTAATTGGTAGTGGTCTGAATTATCGCCACCATTGATCAGCAAATTGTTCAGCAAATGTATTTAAGGCTAGTCACAGGACTATTTTACTCTTTAAAACACAAGACCCCCACCCAAATAAAAACAGAAAAACTAGACCTAGACATGCTATTGTTTCAATGAAAGTAGAGGGAACAAATATACACATAGTTAATAGCCTAACCAGGTTCAATTAGGGAAACATCTAAACTACCCCCTTCCCAGATCATTGCAACATTGAACTTCTTCAAAAGTCAGCACACAAGATGCATACTATTATGTACAGCTTCAAAGTATATAAATAAACAGAGGACAGTAGGTGCCACTTGGCCAAGCATTTATTTGGTGTTTCTGATAAAACTGCTGCTGCAGCACTGGGGAGCCATGGCAACAAGCTTTGCATTCAGCATATTTGGTAAGGAGCCTCTTCACTTTTTTCTTTGTTTAATTTATTATTATTATTTGTTTATTTAGCAGGCACCTTTATCCAAGGTGACTAACAGAGACTAGGGTGTGAGAACTATGCATCAGCTGCAGAGTCACTTGCAACAACATCTCATCCGAAAGTGGTTCAGTGAGTGAGCTGGGATTTGAACCAGGGACCTCCTGGTTACAAGCCCTTTTCTTTAACCACTGGACCACACACCTCCTAGAAAATAAGTGGGCAATCGGAATATATGGTTTTGTATTGAAAGCATGCTCTCTGGTACTGCACTAGGGTAAAGGAATGTGCTGCACTTCCTCGGTCACCTGCAGGGTGAAACTCTCCCCTCCCCTTCCACGGCTTCTTTCCTGTCATTAACCCACAAGCTGCTTACAGCCTTGACTGACATGCTTTCAGCCAGTAACATGCTTTGAATCTGGCTGAGATGAAATGACCTAGGAAGTGCGAGTGTGACAGATTTCCTGAAGGCATTGAAACTGAGACCGATCCTTTCAAATGAAAATGCGTGTGTGCTATAACATGCTGTCCCTTCAGAATTGCACACTGAGACCCGTGCAGCTAAAGAGAAGTGCAAAACATGTCAGATTTATGACATGATTGTGTGAGCTCCAATTACTCAACCATTCATGTCCTCTTCTTTCACTTTCAGCAAGTCATTCTACTTCAGTGCATCTTTGTGTTACAATGAGTAATTAGTGAAGAACAAGCGCAGTCTACTGGAGCTAAAGCAGCCCTCATTGTGTGAAATGATAGTCTTAGTTCCAGTACATTTGCTTCAATCTTTATTCTGTGTCAAGTGTTGCGGATCATTGTCTGCATTAAAAACACACCAATCCAGTCGGAATGACTGTGAACCAAATACAAAGGAAAGGGAAGTGAAAACACAGCTACATATTCATTAGGAGGGCTGCTCTCCTCACAGTAACTGCATTTCAAAGTGATCCCTGTAAATACAGCTACATATTCATTAGGAGAGCTTTTCTACTCACAGTAACTGCATTTCAAAGTGATCCCTGTAAACACAGCTACATATTCATTAGGAGAGCTGCTCTCCTCACAGTAACTGCATTTCAAAGTGATCCCTGTAAATACAGCTATATATTCATTAGGAGAGCTGCTCTCCTCACAGTAACTGCATTCAGTAACTGCATTTCAAAGCGACTATGAGTTCCACACTGTTTAACTCATTTCAAAACACTTTGAGCAGTCACTTTTATTTTTTTTTCCATCACTGTGTAGGTTTACAGCTGGCCAAGCAGAAGCAGAAAGTTCAATATTTCATGAGGTCTGAACATCAGTCATCCACTCCCGCTTTGTACTGTTTCATTAGTTAATTAGACAAGTGTCAGTGATTTTTCAAGTAATACAGACGAGATGGGTTCTGTGTCAGTGATTTTTCAAGTGATACAGACGAGATGGGTTCTGTGTCAGTGATTTTTCAAGTGATACAGACGAGATGGGTTCTGTGTCAGTGATTTTTCAAGTGATAGAGACGAGGTGTCCTTTGTGTCAGTGATTTTTCAAGTGATACAGACGAGATGGACTCTGTGTCAGTGATTTTTCAAGTGATACAGACGAGATGGGCTCTGTGTCAGTGATTTTTCAAGTGATACAGACATGATGTCCTCTGTGTCAGTGATTTTTCAAGTTTCAAATTGAAACCTATGTAGCTAGTGGGCAAGAGGGGTAAGAGGTAGGGAATAATGTGTTTAGATACAATTACTTTCACATACACAACCAATAGAGAAAACTTAATTATGTATTATTACCATTTCATAAAAAAGTACATTTTTAAGTAATCTGCTTTGAGTCTTTTTGACTACAGGATAATTCTCTTTTGTAACCTATAGTCTTTAAAAAGCTTTTCCACTTGCACAGTCATTGCATTTACCATAGTTTACAATGGCTTGCCATACCTGTCTGTGTTTTACAAAGCATAACAGTTTTATAATTCAAATGCCCCTTTTTTCAGTTCCATGTCAACATAATTTGAAGAGCTCCCTCAGATACTGCAGAGATAATCCATCGTGGATTGAGAAGTCACAGATTTGGAATGGTTGCCAACACACACTGTTAGAAAGCACAGCATCTTGTTGTTGAAAGATAATACACATCCCTTTTAATGACAGATGACTAGATATCAAGGAAGTTTAACGCAGTTTTTGATCTATGGCACAAAGCCTGGAAAAAGGAACACTGTGACTTGAATCTGAAACAGGGCTTTGTGGGAGGTAAGGGAGCCATTCATTGTATTCTTCACATTTTTTACCACCTGAATATTGGCTTTTCATCTGATAAATATCATATAGAGTTGAACTTTACTTCTAGTTACTTTCAGATTATGTTTATAGTGCAGGTGTCCCAGAGAGTCCCCTGGTAAAGGCACGGCTGCGTGGTGTGCAGGGTGAGTCACACAGTCAGGGGTGCGCAGGGGTCCCTGAGTGTGTCCCTGGTAAAGGCACGGCCCTGTGGTGTGCAGAGTGAGTCACACTGTCAGGGGAGCGCAGGGGTCCCTGAGTGTGTCCCTGGTAAAGGCATGGCCCTGTGGTGTGCAGGGTGAGTCACACAGTCAGGGGAGTGCAGGGGTCCCTGAGTGTGTCGCTGGTAAAGGCACGGCTGAGTGGTGTGCAGGGTGAGTCACACAGTCAGGGGAGCGCAGGGGTCCCTGAGTGTGTCCCTGGTAAAGGCTGTCTGTGCGAGGTCTCTGGTCTCAGGCATTCCACAGGGAGCGTTGGTTCTGCCGCTGCAGCAGGTTAGAAGGCAAAACCGTCTCCTCATCATTCTACAGCGCACCCTGGTGGCACAGTGAGCTCAAGTGATCGGAGGAGCTCTGTGGGGATTGCTGTGCTGAAGGAACATGCTTTACATTGAGTTCAATTTCAGTTCAGGCACCATGGTTTGCCATCTTTATTATGCTTTATCATAACTCTCTGGGCTATACTATGCTTATTACACTTTGTTATGCTTTTAAAATGGTACACTTTTACAAGGGTCTACAGCCAGTTGTCCTGTATATGTGAATAATTAAAGTTATTGTCTGAGTTACCTATCATTCTACCAATAGCAATGTCATCATCTCATAACTGCCATTGCCCCTACACTGTAAAGCAGAAGCACTGACTGCCTTGCTACTGCTGTCCCCTTTAACAAGCTGCCCCTTATTAGTGGCAAAAGCTAACCAGAGCATCTGTCTCGCGGGGATTCCAAGACAACACGACTGCATGCAAGGCATCCCGTGTATCTGTGACTGTGTACACGTGTGGGTCAGGCCTGTTCCGAATGTCATATGAGGAGGAACCATGGGATCTCTCGGTTAGACAAGCACACTGTTTCTAAATGAATGATACAGGAAAGAGGCTGACCTTGGCATTGTGAGAGAGGATCTTCATTGAGCGAAGGTGTGATAAAGTGCTCAAGACGTCATATTAATAATATACAGCACTGCTGCTTTATGTGAGAAAAGCATCTGCCGTTCAGATAAGAATGGACCTTTCAAGTGAAAGTGATGGGCTAAGTTCTTCTATATTAATCAATATTTTTGTATAAAGGGTCCCAGACTGTTGAATACAAATATAGATTTTATTCCGAATTTTGCCAAAAAATTACAGGAAAAATGTAGGTTTTTACTGATTTATACCCGATTTTTGTCTACTATTCAATATTTTCCTGATACTGTTTTCTAAGAAATACACAATATCTTGATTAAAATGCTGCTTTATTTTGACTCTGACATTGTAATAAGCAGCCCTACATTGTATCCTAGGATACAGCAGGTATGTTTAGATGTTAGAGGATCAATGACATTCAAACATTCTCTGTTCACAAATACATTCTTCTTCTTCTTCTTAATTAATTAATTCATTTATTTATTAATTTTTTAGCAGACACCCTTATCCATTACAGATAAGAGCAGTAGCAAAGTACAATAAAATCAGTAGCAAAAAAGACCAAATTCAAATAAGAGCAAAATAAAGAATACAGTAAATAATTACAATTAAGAGCGGGTTCGACTAAGAGCAGTTAACTTATATTAAAGCTATTTGCTTATAGGAGTAAAGTCCAGTAAGAGCACGTAGTAAATACAATAAATGGATGAGAATGATTTCAAATAAGAGCAATTACAAAAACGTGAATACGGATACATGTAAGAGTAAAGTCAAGAACAAGATACAGGAAGTGGTTATAGTTAAGACCCTGTGTAAATCACGATTTCACAGACTGTGCGGAAATCATAAAATTAGACAATACTGCATATTTCCTAATTATTATTTGTATTTCATACAAAAAAAATCTCATTAACTAAACTGTAGAGCTCTGCTGTGTGCCTGCATGTCCTATTCGCCATGCACACAGTGCTGTGAGTATATGCAATCTTAGTGGGAAATTAAAATACTATACACTATAAACAAGAAAATGGATGTCTCTAAAAAGGCTAAAAATGTGATCATGTAAAGCAGTATCCAGCAGGAGTTTTACACAGCGATGGAGGGAAGCTCTTCTGTACGTCCTGCAACGTTACTGTAGATCACTAATCTGTTGACAGGCATTTGATTTAGATTCAAGTATTCACCGAAAGAGAAAGGCGGAAATCCAGAGCAGTACTGCGGCTGCTTTACTTGCAAAGAAACAAAAAAAAAGTGATTTCCATGTTCCAAAAGTCCACTGAAAACCGTGAAGCACAAAACACTATTATTTATTTATTTATTTATTGCATTTATATAGCGCCTTTTATACAAAAGCATTGCAAAGCACAGTACAGAACATAGCAGAAAAAAGAACAAACCACAATACATTTGTATAGCATGACAAAATAATAATAATAATACAAAAGCAGCCATTTTAAAATTACAATAAAACCCACTAAGATAAGAAAGCCATTTTATAAAAGTACGTTTTTAGTCTTGACTTGAAAACTGTAGCGGTCCCAGCTTCCCTGACAAACGAAGGCAGAGCATTCCATAATTTAGGAGCTCTACAAGAAAAAGATCTGCCTCCCGTGTTGCTTTTGTTGACCATAGGAATAACCAGCAGCCCGCAGCCTGTGATCTCAGAGTGCGTTTTGGAAGATACAAGGTCAAATAACTAGGTGCTAATCCATTCAGGGCCTTGTCAGTTAACAGCAACATCTTAAAATCAATTCTATACTGCACAGGAAGCCAGTGTAAAGAGGCCAAAACAGGGGTATATGTTCACTTTTCTGACCTGGCAGAGGCGTTTGTTTGCACAAATATTCCTCTAGAAAAATTGAACAACCAAAAGTTATGTAAATTCTCCAGACTGAGTATAACAAATGGTGGAGCGATTCCTTCATCAGCCCAGCTAAGACATGAATACTGAGACCTAAAGCTGCCGAGTATCACAAGCAGGAGATTATGGAATTGGTCAAACGGTCTGGTTGTTTGTCAGTGGTCACTGACGAGTCAACTGATGCCCAAGATCAGTATGTGTTACAATGCCTAAATGATGAACATGCATCTGACATAGAACTGAAAGCTGTCCTTGAAGATACACTTTACCTACAGGCTGTTAATTACAACACCATTTCACAAGCTATTGTAAAGTGGTTGAATAACTTTGACGTTCATTTTGATGATTTAAAAAAAAAATGTAATTTATAAAATAGTTCCGTGCACATTCTGTGATTTCCATTACATGAGAGTAGATGTTAAAACTTCATGCTGATTTGAACTTGGCTCTCGCCAAGATAAGCACCAACTAAGACGTAGCTTCACAGTAAACTAATGTAATCCATATGTGTCTCCATCCATTTGCGCTTCCTTCCATATGATGATGTAGATATCCTTCTGTCTGGTGTTGATGGCTGAAGTGTAATGCTGGCTCCAGGGATCAGCTTATTGCCTCCCTAGCGCATCAGCACACACAACGGCTGCTATGCTGGCTCCAGGGATCAGTGCGGTCTCCCCAGCGCATCAGCATGACAACCGTCTTGATTGAGCTAAGTAGGGTACATCTCTGGGGTCTTCAAGTGGGCACCTTCCATCCTCGGTGTTTCGTCGACTAGCCCACGACACCTCAAGAGGGCTCGACGGTGATTCTGGCGTCCCAGCATCACCCTCCTCTGTCCCCCACTCAACTCAGCCCAGCTTACTTCCCTGTACATCAGCGTTTCTTTCTTTCTATTGTGCTTGAGATCCCCAGCCAGAATCTTTCCGTCTCAACCACAGCCAGTTGCTGCTCCTCTCTGCTGCTTCAGATAAGTTCTTCACTGTGCGACGCAACTCTTGGCCATTGAATCCGACATCTCTGAGAAACCGGTTTGTAGAGTGTGCCACAAATCCTCGACAACCTACTTCCACTGGGTAAACCCAGACTCTCCATCCTCGCTGTTCCGCTTCAGTGGCTAGTTGAGCATACCGCAGTTTCTTCCTCTCAAACGCCTCATCTACAGCATCCTCCCATGGCACTGTTAACTCTACCAGGTGAACAAGGCGTGCTGATCCAGACCACAAGACAATATCTGGTCGAAGGTTAGTGGTGGCAATCTCAGGTGGAAAAATGAGCAGTTGACCAACATCTGCCAGCATTTTCCAGTCTCTAGCAGCTTCCAGTTGTCCTGGGCGAGGATTGGTTTTAACACCTTTTCTTGGTGGTTGCTCTCCTGGGCGGAGGAATGTTGTCTTTTGGGTGTAATGTTTTGATGGAACAGGTGGCAACTTATTGGTCATGTTACGCTTGTCTTCCAATGCTAAGGCCAAACATCGCAGCACCTGGTCATGGTGCCAAGTAAACTGTCCTTGGCTAAGAGCCACCTTACATCCTGTCAAAATGTGCCTTAATGTTGCAGGTGATGAACACAAAGGACATGAGGGATCCTCTCCTACCCAGAGGTTTAGGTTCTGTAGTGATGGGAGAACATCATATGTTGACCTTATAAGGAAACTGATCCTGCTCTGTTCCATTGACCATAGGTCTTGCCAGCCAATCTTGCGTTGTTCCACACTCTCCCATCTCATCCATTCTCCCTGCTTGGCCTGGGAAACGGCCTTTATACACCTCATCCTCTCCTCCTGCTTTTGCACCTCATTGACTACCAGCTTCCTCCGTTGAGCTGGGGCTGCCTTGTACCATGTAGTAGGAGCTGAACTGAGACCAAGATCCCCTCTTCCATGCTGAACTTGCCCCATGATATCACCAATTCGAAGGGCAGCCTTTGCATCCTCCACAGCTTTCTTTGCCGCCCACTTTCTTCCAGTTTTCAACACAGGTACTGCCTCCCTTACGCATTTGTCGCGTGACTCTACTAATGTCATTTCCAGTCGGACCTTGGTGCACTCGGTTAGAGCGGAGACAGGTAGCTGCAGTATTCCTTTACCATAAAGTCCCACTCTGCTGAGGCAGCGTGGAACTCCCAACCATTTCCTGATGTGTGAACTGATTAAAGCTTCCAGCTTCTCTACTGTTGTCAAAGAAACCTCGTACACAGTCAGTGGCCACAGCAACCTTGGCAGTAGACCAAACTGAAAGCACCAGAGTTTTAGTTTGCCTGGTAAAGCGCTGCTGTCTATGCTCTTCAACCCTTCCACAGCTTGTTGTCTAACTTCTCCCACACGAACTGTGTCCTTAGATCCATCTCCCAAGGCTCTTCTCTGACTTCTCAGACACTGTTGGTATTGCCTCACCATTAATGAAGAACGTTTTATCTACTACTTTACCTTTAATTATAGAGATGCTCCTTGATTTAGTGGGCTTGAATTGCATTCGTGCCCATTCAATGTTATTGGTTAATTTGCCCAATAACCGATTAGTGCAGGCTACTGTTGTAGTCATGGTTGTCATGTCATCCATGTATGCTCGAATTGGTGGTAGTCGCATTCCAGAAGCCAAGCGCTCTCCTCCCACTACCCATTTTGATGCCCTAATGATTACAATGAATACAATACTTTACCTGTGACACTGCCATGAAAGTATGGCGCAGTTCAGTGCAAGTACAAGATGATGCAAGTACTGGTTCAATTGGGTGCCATATAGTCCAGTATAGTGGAGAGTTGTGAGGTTTACAGATGCTCTTTGAACAGGTTTGTTTTGAGGAAGCGCTGGAAGGTGGTCATGGACTGAGCACTCCTGATATCCGTGGGTAGGTCGTTCCACCACTGAGGGGCAAGGGTGGAGAAGTAGCAGGCTTTGGAAGCAGAGGGGGGTACAGCTAATCTGCCGGTGGTGGAGGTGCGGAGGGGGCGAGAGGGGATGTAGGTAGAAATAATAGTCTGGAGATAGGAGGGAGCAGAAAGGTCAAGACAGCTATAGGTGAGTACAAGAGTTTTGAATTGGATATGAGCAGCGATAGGGAGCCAGTGCAGATAGCGGAGCAGTGGTGTAGCATGGGAGAAATGAGGGAGGGAAAAGACAAGGCGAGCAGTTTTGGATGAGCTGGAGTGGATGCATAGCAGAGGCAGGGAGGCTGGCCAGGAGGGAGTTGCAGTAGTCAAGGCGGGACAGTACCAGGGCCTGAACTAGGGGATGAGTGTAGTCGGTGAGGAAGTGGTGAATTCTGCATATGTTGCTGAGGAAGAAGCGACAGGAGCGTGCCAGAGTAGAGGCGTGCTGAGAGTAGGAGAGGGAAGGGTCGACGGTGACACCGAGGTTCTTGGTGGATGAGGAGGGAGAGAGGGTTGTGGATTCAAGAGGAATAGAGATAGAGAGATCAGCAGAAGGGGAGGAAGAGGGAGGGAAGAAAAAGAGGTCTGACTTGGAGAGGGTGAGTTTGAGATGATGCGAGTGCATCCAGGAGGGGATGGCCAAGAGGCAGGTAGAGATACGGGAGGAAACGTCAGAGTCAGAGGGGGGGAAAGGAGAGGAAGATCTGGGCATCATCAGCATAGAGATGATATGAGAAGCCATGGGAGGAGATGAGGGGACCCAGGAAGCGGGTGGAGAGAAAACAGGAGTGGCTCCAGGACTGAGCCTTGGGGTACATCTGTGTAAAGAAAGCAAGAGGCAAATATTATCACCTGATTATCATCTGATTCTGTTAGCTAATCAAAGTCGGATTTATTGTGGCAATTCCTGGGCATAGTAACTACTAGCTTGATCAAAAACTAAATTAAAATACTTAGACAAAAATGTAAATAAGTTAATGAATATTCCAAAGAAAACGAATGTTTCAAAGTATACAAAAAGTCAAATAGCAGAAGTGGGTCAGATGAGGCGGAGGATGCGTTGCATTGCACATACTGCTGCACTGAGGCACATGTTCACACTGATAATAAAAGAGCATACTGAAAGTAAACGACACGTGGCTTTTACACGCACTTTAATAAAAGAGAGCACAGAATTACCTTGTTAATGAGTCTGTCAGAGCTCTTTGCTTCGCTGGACAGCCACTGTTTATAGCAGAGAGGTGTTTATCGGTGACTTTGTGCGACAGTACTGTCCATCAGCTAAAACACTGCCTAACGCAGAAAATCTTAATCGTAAATATTTGACAGAAGATGGTGCTGCTTTAGCTGGTAAACTTCGTGGAACGCATGGACGGAAATGTCCTGTGTGATTTTTGACGCGTCTCCCGATGGCTGCACCACCCAGTTCTGTTAATTTTATTTTATTTTTATGATTTCAAGGCAAATAAACCTGGCTTGTTTAGTGCTGATGTCACGTTTATACCTTCTGTAGATACTATTTCCGTCAGCACAGCAATTGTCCAAATGTTCGCAAAGTACCAGCTGACTTGGGAAAATGTAGATCTTACCACTCGTCCAATTGTCATTCAATTATTGATTACACATACTGTATCCATACTGTCAACATTAGCCCTTCGTTCTTGAGAATGCACAACATAATTGTAACGATGCAGAACAGGTGAGAGTGCATAATAATTGCATTGATTCTGATCAGATTTAAAACAATGCTAATGCTTCTGAAGTAGAAGTGTCTGTCTCAAATCTGTACTCGTTGAGGAAGGAATTTGCTGTATGTTTCTGTCTCTGAATGCAGCAGAGAACAGCTGAACAGTCACATGTAAAGAGCTTGAAGTGACACAACAGGTTTTCTTTCATGACAGCTAGATGCGATTATAACATATTTGAGATGTTTTTTTTTCCCACTTTCACATAGCAAACCATGTCAGACATGTTGCTCATGGTCTGTCAGAATGGTAGCACCTCATTTTCACATTTGGTCATTTTCAAGATTTCAAAACCATATAATAAAAGATAACAGTTACAAGACTATACTATCTGTCTTCTACAAGAAAGAACATACTGGTGGAATCTGAGCCATAACCATAATAATAATAATAATAATAATAATAATAATAATAATAATAATAATAATAATAATAATAATATCATCAAACCAAGCTGTCCTGGTAATAAATAATTCCCTTTTTTCAGCATAAAGGTGACCCTTTCAGTTGAAATAATGAATATCAAGCTCTGAGCTTTATAAATAAGTATGAACAAACTCCTTGTAAAATATTTGGCATATTTAATTTGCTTAGAGGACATGCAGACTGGAAGGCACAAAGAGAGAACACTGTCCATTGGCAAGTGTTAACATTTTCTACTGTGAATGTTTTTATCTTTCTGCAAGGCCTAGCCAAAAGGCCTCTTCAACATTCTTGTTTGGTGAAGATTACACAAATACAACATATATTATACAAATACTAAAGTAAATTCAAAAGGGTTGCTAGGGGGTGTGTGCAAATTCCGACTAGTGGGAGTAAGAGAATATCTACCAATTATTTAGGGAAAAAAGGGTAACAATAAGTGAATAGGACACTGAGAAGCAACACGCTGAGAGCTTCCGATAGGCCCCTCCGTGGGATGATGTCCTCAGTCCCTCCCACCGAGGGATTAAACAGTCAACCCGCGGAGACCATTTTCTCTTTTACCTCTCACCTATGGTAAGGTAATCTTCTGTATTAGTAAACTGAGTGTGTTTTTGAAAGAGCTCTTCGGTGCTTTGTTACCTTGGTGCACGCAGTGCTTAAGTGCTCCCGTGTCTTGCACTCCATGCAGGGCGGTGTGCAGTGCCTACGGTTTAAATATCCCAGTGATATTGCGAAGTGACGGCAGGCATGTTGTCCTGCAGGGCGAACATGCCTCAGGAAGATGGGCATTCATTATGTGCACAGTGCTTGGGTGTCCAGCACGTTACATCAGCCATCGGGGATGAGACCTTTTGCACATCTGTTCAGCTTGTCAGCCCCGGGTGCTTCGCAAAAGTCTTGCCAGGGTTCCTCCAATTGTCCCAGAGCCCCTCGCAGGGGATTCCCTGCGCACAGGCTCAGTTGCCATCCCCTCATAGCCACTCCGCATCTCCGCCAGTGAAGCGGGTTAAGCACTCGAGGCAGACGAGAGACATAATGGAACTTAAGGCACAGATGGCCCAGTGCAGGGTCACAGAGACGCACCTGAAGCGGGCTTATGCAGCAGATGCACAGGTGACTCGCCTAGCAAACATGTCGGGTATCCTGATCGCCTATATGGATGGCATACTACGGGAAGCCCCGCTGCCTGAGCCTGTGACCTCCTTCCGAGTTACACCTCCGGCCTTCGTACATCCTAGACCTGAGACTCCTCAACGAGTTTTTCAAGGAGGTGAAGTTCCAGATGCTGACTCACCATCACATTCTCCAGTCCATCCGGCCAGGCGACTGGTTTACCACCATGGACTTACAGGACGCGTACTTCCACATTCCCATTCGTCCAGTGCAAAGGAAGTACCCCCGCTTCGCCTTTCAGGGGAATGTTTACAAGTTTTCTGTGCTGCCGTTCAGCCTCTCCTTAGCTCCTCGTATGTTTTCAAAGTGCGTCGACGCTATCCTGGCCCCCTTGCTGTTGCAGGGGATCAGAGTATTGAACTACCTCGACGATTGGTTGATTTGTTCCCAGTCGTGAGAGGGAGCTGGGGCCCACACAGCGATTCTGACAGAGCATTTGGCAAGGCCACAGCCGTATCAACAATCGAACTGGGCTTACTTCGCATGCGCCCGCTGCAAGCGTGTCTCAATGCATTCCACTTGCATCCAAAGCACAACAGACACCATCGGCTGACAGCGTCTCGCTCGTGTTCGGCAGCCCTGCACTGGTGGAGGTGGGCCTCTCACCTGCGTGAAGGCGTGCGGATGGGAGCAGTGGTGAACCGTCAGGTGGTGACGATGGACCCCTCCAACTTGGGTTGGGGTGCAGTCTGGGAAAGCAGGCGGTCCACTTGGCGTTGACGCCCTAGTCCACGAGTGGCCCAGGACACTCCTTTACGCGTTCCCACCAATACCACAGCTCCCGGCCTTCCTAGAGAAGGTCCGGTTAGAGAAAGAGACAGTTCTCCTACTGGCCCCCCGATGGTCCAGGAGAATCTGGTTTTTGACCCTGTGCCAGCTCCTACATGGCCAGCCCTGGGAGATCCCGCTTCTCCTGGATCTCCTCAGTCAGATGAAAGTCACTCTCTAGCATCCGGAACCAGGCAGGTTCCAATTATGGGCCTGGCCCCTGAACGGGACCACTGGTCAGCCCTAGGGCTATCTGAAACGGTCGTGGGCACATTGCAGAACGCTAGGGCAGGCTCCTCTAGGTCGTTATACACCTATAAGTGGAAATACTGACTGCATATTTTGCCCTATGCCAGTTATCTTGCAGTTTCTGCAAGAACTGCTGGATGCCGGTCGGTCACCTTCTACTTTGAAGGTGTATCTGGCGGCCATATCTGCGTGCCATGCCCCTGCTGATTCTGTATCTCCGTGTGCACATTTCTTGGCGACCCGTTTTCTCAAGGGTGCTCGGCGATTACGCCCTCCATGGAGGGACGTTCTCCCTGAATGGAGCCTTGATATTGTGCTGGAGGCTCTCACGAAGGCCCTGTTTGAGCCCATACACTCCATAGAGTTGAAGTATATGTCTATGAAGACAGCCTTCCTCTTGGCTATCACCTCAGCAAAGTGGGTCAGTGAGCTACAGCCGCTGTCGGTGCACAGCTCCTGTGTGCATATTTGGGATGATGGGAGCAGGGTTCCACTACGTATAAACCCTGCATTCCTCCCTAAGGTGATCACAGCCTTCCACATGAACCAGTCTGTGGAAATGGAGTCTTTCCATCCACCTCCGTTTTCTTTGGAGGAGGATAGGAGATTGAACTTCCTCTGCCCGGGGTGGGCATTGAGGTGTTATGTGGATAGGACAAGAGCTCTGCGTCATTCTGACCAGCTCTTTGTCTGTCACGGGATACGGACCCTAGGACAGCCCCTCTTGAAGCAGCGACTGTCGCACTGGATTGTGGACACATTCTCGAATGCATATGAGAATGCCGGCTTGCCCCCAATATTTGTACTGCAGCTAGCTGAGCTATGCCGCATACTTTCTCCAGGTTCTACCACCTTAATGTGGTAGATCCTTCCTTGCCTTAATTAGGCATGAGGGTCCTTGATGTTGCACGCTCGCACCGCTAACCCTTGGGTTCTCATCTGCTGCCATTCCTTTTTCCCCACAACTGTTCTAGTATACTTTCCCATAAGTATGTTGGTGGTCATCTTTGAAATTGAAAGGGAACGTTAGGTTACTTACGGTAATCCTGGTTCCCTGAAAGAAAAGACTACCACCAACCAGCGAGGTCGCATCGGTCGCCCTCACGGGTTTGATGCAAAAGAGAAAATGGTCTCTGCAGGTTGACTGTTTAATCCCTCGATAGGCGGGACCAAGGACTTCACTCCACAGAGGGGCCTATCGGCAGCTCTGATCAGTGGATACATACCTATGGCAGGCATATCCCATAAGTATGTTGGTGGTCGTCTTCTCTTTCAGGGAACCAGGGTTATGGTAAGTAACCTAACGATATTCAGAGTGTCACTCTGGGTATTTCGGGCCCCCTAATGTGCAGTTCAGATTCTTAGTGCTCCCCTAGTGGGTTATTGAATAGAATTTGTTTCTAAGATATATTTGTTATATTTGTCAATTAATAATAGAGGAGATTTCATATGTTTTAATATTACACAAAGCACCATTAATAAGATGCACTGGTCCATATTTTCTCCTCCATTCTTTAATTAACTCCTATTTTATGAAAGGAGATAAACAAAATGAAAAACAAAACACCTTGAGAGTGCTGAAGAGAACTGGAAATATAGAACTGTTTGGTTCTAGTTTTGTAAAAATAATTCGTATTTCCCTCTTTCAAAAATGAGTTAATTGGAGTAAATATGTCCCACTATGTTTTAAGGTTCATGTGTCCTGCCTCCTCCTGCACAGGTTCAGAGGGATGGGAGCAGGTTCATGTGTCCTGCCTGCTCCTGCACAGGTTCAGAGGGATGGGAACAGGTTCATGTGTCCTGCCTGCTCCTGCACAGGTTCAGAGGGATGGGAGCAGGTTCATGTGTCCTGCCTGCTCCTGCACAGGTTCAGAGGGATGGGAACAGGTTCATGTGTCCTGCCTGCTCCTGCACAGGTTCAGAGGGATGGGAACAGGTTCATGTGTCCTGTCTGCTCCTGCACAGGTTTAGAGGGATGGGAACAGGTTCATGTGTCCTGCCTCCTCACTTCTGCACAGGTTCAGAGGGATGGGAACAGGTTCATGTGTCCTACCTGCTCCTGTACAGGTTCAGAGGGATGGAAACAGGTTCATGTGTCCTGCCTCCTCACTTCTGCACAGGTTCAGAGGGATGGGAACAGGTTCATGTGTCCTGCCTGCTCCTGCACAGGTTCAGAGGGATGGGAGCAGGTTCATGTGTCCTGCCTGCTCCTGTACAGGTTCAGAGGGATGGGAACAGGTTCCTGTGTCCTACCTGTTCCTGCACAGGTTCAGAGGGATGGGAACAGGTTCATGTGTCCTGCCTCCTCACTTCTGCACAGGTTCAGAGGGATGAGAACAGGTTCATGTGTCCTACCTGCTCCTGTACAGGTTCAGAGGGATGGGAACAGGTTCCTGTGTCCTACCTGTTCCTGCACAGGTTCAGGGGGATGGGAACAGGTTCATGTGTCCTGCCTCCTCACTTCTGCACTGGTTCAGAGGGATGGGAACAGGTTCATGTGTCCTGCCTCCTCACTTCTGCACAGGTTCAGAGGGATGAGAACAGGTTCATGTGTCCTACCTGCTCCTGTACAGGTTCAGAGGGATGGGAACAGGTTCCTGTGTCCTACCTGTTCCTGCACAGGTTCAGAGGGATGGGAACAGGTTCATGTGTCCTGCCTCCTCACTTCTGCACTGGTTCAGAGGGATGGGAACAGGTTCATGTGTCCTGCCTGCTCCTGCACAGGTTCAGAGGGATGGGAACAGGTTCATGTGTCCTGCCTCCTCACTTCTGCACTGGTTCAGAGGGATGGGAACAGGTTCATGTGTCCTGCCTGCTCCTGCACAGGTTCAGAGGGATGGGAACAGGTTCATGTGTCCTGCCTGCTCCTGCACAGGTTCAGAGGGATGGGAACAGGTTCATGTGTCCTGCCTGCTCCTGCACACGTTCAGAGGGATGGGAACAGGTTCATGTGTCCTGCCTGCTCCTGCACACGTTCAGAGGGATGGGACCCGGTGCTGGAAGGGAGCGGTGTTGGGGGGGATAGCCTCGGGGCTCAGGTAGGCCCTGTTGGCATTCCCCCCAGTGATGAGACTCCTCAGCCTGCTGGGTTGGTAGCGGAGATGCCGGCGGCTATTGGAGATTCTGCGGACGAGGAGGAGGACGGATTGGCGGGATCGGACGAGGATGGATGGGAGGACGGGCTCTCCGACACCTCGCAGCTCTCTGACATCACGGCCAGCCAAAGGGGGAAACTGTATTCACTGAAAGAGATCAGCGACTTTCTTGAAAGAACAAAAGGTAAGAGGCGAGTAGACATTAAATCATTCTTCCCAGACCAGAAACTGTTTTTGTGTTCTGCAGATTTAATATTAAAGAAATCGACTATAAATGAGTTTGATCAGAAAAAGAGGTTCAGACTTAAAAAATATGTCAGCTTAGTTCGGAAAACGTTAGCCGCCTCTAAACATTTTTAATGGCTAATTTTATTAAGAACATTTTTATTTTAGCGTGTTTGTTATTTTTGAATAATCTATTTTTATCAATGGAGAAAATTATTTTAGGCTCTTTTAACGTGAACGGGTGCAGGGATTTTAATAAAAGGGCACAATTATTTGATTTTTTAAACAGCAAGCATTCAAACGTGATTTTATTGCAGGAGACACACTCAGACAGCAGTAATCAGTCTCACTGGCAGTCTGAGTGGAGGGGCGACTGTATTTTAAGCCACAGTTCTAATTTTAGTGCTGGGGTTGCTGTTTTATTTTCTCCAGGATTTGGGGCGGATATTTTATCTATTGAGGAGATTATTCAAGGTCGATTTAAAAGTACAGATAAAACATGCTGGTATTTTTATTGATTTTATTAATATTTATGCGCCAAATGTTGGGGCGGAGAGGATTTTATTTTTTAAGAAGCTCAGTCACGTACTCAGGGGTTGCAGTACGGATAATTTCCTCGTGGTGGGGGGAGATTTTAATTGTTTTAATTGTATGGATTTTAATAAAGATAGAAACCACGGGGAACTCCATCCCCAATCTGTCAGGGAGCTGGCCACTGTATTAAATACTTTTGACCTTGTTGACATTTGGAGGATTTTTCATCCCACAAGTAGACAATATACCTGGATCAAATGTAATCAAAATCAGCTGTCAGGGGCACGCCTGGATAGGTTCTATACTCCACAACAGCATATTAACAAATTCACTAAAAGTAGTATAGCACCCAGTAGCTTTTCTGATCATCATTTTGTTTCCGTCACTGTTTCACTACCAATCAAATCACATTCAAAGTCATATTGACACTTTAATAACAATCTGCTACAGGTCAAAAACTTCACTGAAAAATTGGCAAAATGAAAAAACAAATTACAGTAGTTTAAGACAGTGGTGGGATATAGGGAAAATTCAAATAAAACTTTTCTGTCAACAATACACACAAAATGTCACCAGGTCAGTGGATGCAGTGGTCAGTGAGCTGGAGAGAGAGATTGTTGAGTTTGAGAGCCAGCTGGCCAGCGAAAGCGATGAGGGGGTGTATCGGGGCCTGCAGGAGAGGAGGCAGCTCCTGGGCAGCCTGCTGGAGAAGAAGGTGAAGGGCTCTCTGCTCAGAGCCTGCTTTACTGAACTCAAAGATATGGACCCCCCCACAGGCTTCTTCTTCGGCCTGGAGAAGAGGACAGCAGAGCGCAAGACAATGTGCTGTCTGAGGCTGCCCGGGGAGAGAGAGGTCTCCAGCCCTGCGAGCTCAGGCGTGTTGCAGTGAGCTTTTATTCTGATCTCTACAAGGCTGAGGGCTGCGACCCGGGAGAGATGGAGCGGCTTCTCCAGGGTCTCCCCAGCCTGGACAAGGAGGAGAGCAGCGGACTGGACATTCCGTTGGCATTCCCAGAGCTCACTGCGGCCGTGGCTCAGCTCTCCAAAGAAAAGGCTCCCGGAATAGATGGACTGCCTGCAGAATTTTATCAGACGTTCTGGAACTGTGTTGGTGAGGACCTGTACCAGGTCCTGCAGGAATGTGTCCGGGATGGGGAGCTGCCGCTGAGCTGCCGCAGGGCAGTGATAACGCTGCTACCCAAGAAAGGAGACCTCTGTAACATCAAGAACTGGTGCCCTGTCTCCTTGCTGTGCTCCGATTACAAACTGCTTTCCAAGGCTCTCGCTAATCGCCTAAAGACCAACATAGGATCAGTGGTGCACACAGACCAGTCATACTGTGTGCCCGAGAGATCGATTTTTGATAATTTGATTTTATTAAGAGATCTTTCTAATGTGTCCAAAGTTTATAATGTTGGTTTTGGTTTAATTTCGCTTGATCAGGAAAAGGCTTTTGATAGAGTTGACCATGAGTACCTGTTTCGTGTTTTAAAAGCTTTTGGTTTTGGCCCTGTTTTTACTTCTTTTATAAGACTCCTTTATCACAATGTTTTTAGTGTTGTGAAAATTAATAACGGTCTGACTGTCCCCTTCCCTGTGCAGAGGGGGATACGACAGGGCTGCTCCCTCTCAGAGATGCTCTATGCCCTCTCTATAGAGCCCCTGTTACACCAGCTGAGGGAGAAACTGCCTGGATTGGCAGTACCAGCCGCGCCCAATGCAACCCCTATCAAGCTCTCCGCATATGCTGACAATCTCAGAGTGTTTGTCACAAGTGACCGAGACGTCGCTGTGCTGGAGTCATGCATTATAATGTATGAAAAGGCAACCTCAGCACGAGTAAACTGGGCAAAAAGTGAAGCTTTTCTTGTTGGCAGCTGGGAGGATACCCCCCCTCCATTACTGCCTTCAGTTTTAAGCTGGAATAAAACTGGGGTCAAACTTTTAGGTATTTATTTTGGGAATGAGCAGTTCATGCAGCAGAACTGGGAGGGGCTGCTGGACAGGGTGAAGGGGAGGCTGCAGAGCTGGCAGTGGCTCCTCTCTCAGCTCTCCTTCAGGGGCAGGGTCCTCATCATTAATAATCTTGTCGCCTCCATGCTTTGGCATAAGCTGGTGTGCCTGGATCCTCCCTGGTTTTGATAAATGAAATACAGAAATGCCTGGTGCAGTTTTTGGAACTGGGCATCACTGGCTGCGCCCAGCTGTTTTGTATCTCCCCGTGAGGAGGGAGGGCAGGGGCTCATTGATATCCCTAAGCAGGATGGCAGCGTTTAGGCTGCAGGCTGCCCAGAGACTGTTGTACACCCCACAGCTGAGCTGGAGAGACCTGGCATTTTGTTTATTGCAGAAGGCAGGGAGGCTGGGTTTTGACAGACATTTGTTTTAATATCTCTTGATTGTTTTAGTGATGCAGGGTTGGAGGGTTTTTATAAGAATCTGTTAAATGCTTGGAGACTTTTAAAGATCACAAGGTCAGAAGAATCACAGAGCACACAGTGGGTTTTGAAGAGCCCCTGTTTTTTAACCCCATTTTTAAATGTGAGGTTTTAGCTCTGTTTTTTATCCACTTTGTTTTTAAAGCCGGTTTTACTAAACTGGGGCATTTAATTGATTTTAACCTTTTTAGTTAGAAAGCCAGCAGGGTTTTAACCCCTGCACTGAAAATTAGATCAGAGCTTCCTGGAGAAGGTGCTGAGTGATCTCCAGGCATCCCTCTGTCCGGCACTCTCCCAGTTTTTGAGCAGGTTTCTGGCGGAGCGCGTGGCTCCAGAGCAGGAACCCCTGTTCCCCGCAGTGCTGGTCTCCCCATCAGTGACAGTGGAGGAGGAGGAGGAGCCGGCTGGAAAGCTGTTGTCGCTTAAGAAGGTCACTGAGGTGGCTTTCCACACAATTGAGAAAAAGACATTATATGAAATCTGTGTGAAAACCAGACATTTTAATAAGTTGAAAGACCTGGTGGACACTAAGTGGAGAGCTCACCTTGGTGTCCCTGTTGATGAAGTTCCTGTCTGGAGGGTGCTGTATAAGCTTTCCTTGCCTAAGCGCTCCGGAGACCTGCAGTGGAGAGTGCTGCATGGCATTTTTGCCACAAATCATTATTTGAGCCGAGTGGAACCGGGGGTCAGTGTCCCGCGGAGGAGTCTGTTTTCCATTTGTTTGTGGATTGCCCTCGGCTGCAGCCCTTCTTTTGGTTTTTAGAGAACCTGCTGGCTTCCTTGGGGTTATTTTTACTAAAACATTTTTGATTTTTAGTGTAAAGTATAGTTTTGCACAAAGGGATAGGTGCTCATTGGTCAACTTTGTCCTTGGTCAGGCGAAATTAGCTATTTTAAAATCCCCAAAAAATAAGATTTTAGCCACTGGTTTTATAAATCCTATTAGTATTTTTAGGATCCTGATGGTCTCAGGATCAAGATGGAGTTTGCTTATTTTAAAATGGTGCACGTCCTGGACAGTTTTGAGAGGCGCTGGTGCATTTGGGAGGGGGTGTGTGCTGTGAGTGAGAAGGGGCAGCTTGTTCTGCTCATGTGAGAAACACTCTGAAAGGCTGAGATCCCATTGAACTGGACTGTTTGAAAATGGAATGAGAAATGTTGGATCTGTTATGTTATTTTGCACCAGTGTATTTTGTTTGTTTTGTTTTTGGTTTTATTTAGTTATATTGTATTCTAATTTATAGAATAAAGGGATTTTGAAAGTGAAAGTCTCTCTCTCTCTCTCTGTCACTGCACTGGAAACGGGCTGTGCTGGTCTCTCTCTCTCTCTCTCTCTCTCTGTCACTGCACTGAAAGCAGGGGCTGTGCTGGTCTCTCTCTCTCTCCCTGTCACTGCACTGAAAGCAGGGGCTGTGCTGGTCTCTCTCTCTCTCTCCCTGTCACTGCACTGAAAGCAGGGGCTGTGCTGGTCTCTCTCTCTCTCCCTGTCACTGCACAGAAAGCAGGGGCTGTGCTGACCTCTCTCTCTCTCCTTGTCACTGCACTGAAAGCAGGGGCTGTGCTGGTCTCTCTCTCTCTCTCTCTGTCACTGCACTGAAAGCAGGGGCTGTGCTGGTCTCTCTCTCTCTCCCTGTCACTGCACTGAAAGCAGGGGCTGTGCTGGTCTCTCTCTCTCTCCCTGTCACTGCACTGAAAGCAGGGGCTGTGCTGGTCTCTCTCTCTCTCCCTGTCACTGCACTGAAAGCAGGGGCTGTGCTGGTCTCTCTCTCTCTCTCCCTGTCACTGCACTGAAAGCAGGGGCTGTGCTGGTCTCTCTCTCTCTCCCTGTCACTGCACTGAAAGCAGGGGCTGTGCTGGTCTCTCTCTCTCTCCCTGTCACTGCACTGAAAGCAGGGGCTGTGCTGGTCTCTCTCTCTCTCTCCCTGTCACTGCACTGGAAACAGGCTGTGCTGGTCTCTCTCTCTCTCTCTCTCTCTCTCTCTCTCTCTCTCTCTCTCTCTCTCTCTCTCTCTCTCTCTCTCTGTATATATATATATTGTAAGACAGCAGGGAGGGGGTTAAATCCTCCCTGCAGAAAAACATGTGCATAGGCACATTTTGGGTTTGTTTTGTTTAATTGTTTAATTGTTTTTGTTAATTGTTTTATTGTTTAATTATCCCCTGCACCGGGTAGTAATTGAAAATTAGAATCAGGTGCAGGGTATTTAAGGAGAGCAGTTAGTCTGCTCATGGCTACTGATGTGTGTGGAAGCCCGACTGTGCTGGTGTGGGTACAGCCGTAAAACAAAGGAAAAAGGTGGAGTGAAGCCTTTTTTGTGTGTGTGCTGTTTTGTTTGTTTTCGTTACAGGTAAACAGCTTAGCTGTCCTGTCTTTAGTTTAGGTTCCTGATTTGTGTTTCAGTTATTTGCTCAAAGAAGAGCTAGGTGTTTGTTTTGTTTATTTTGCTTTTGTGTTTTTGTGTTTTCATTAAAAATAGCGCAACCGTGCTTTAAAAATCCATTCCTGTGTCCTGGGTCAGTGTTTTTTAAAGGGGCAACGAACCGTGGAGAGGTGCGATTCTTTTACTATAATATATATATATATATATATATATATATATTCTCCAGAAAAAAATACCTTAAAAAAGCAAAATATACTATTTATTTTCTTTAAAGGAACTCAAACTCTGAGAAGCTCAACGCATTGGCTCGCATCTGAGTGCCAATTGCTGCTTTCCTGTGACACGTGTTTTCAGCATCAACCTGCTTCCTTCATGCAACGATAAATATTCTTCAGATTCAGATGCATTACCATTGCAAAAACAGTCACCTTTTTCATAATGTCTGCATTTTTCATATAGGAAAATGTGAGACCTGGGAAATGTAGCAAAATATATAGGAGGTAAGATTTACTGGAATGATGTTGATAGCATCATGTAGTTTAACACCAGCTACATTATCACTGATCCTCAAACAGAGCCCAGTGGTTATGTAGCTGGTTAAACAAGACATACGGTTCCTTATGGGGTCCTTTAGAGATCTCTTATGTAATCTCTATTTTTGGTGGGTCTAGTTTTTCCTAATTGCACTACCCAACATTAAACACTGATTTCTGTTGCTACTAATGCAAGATAATGATTATAGGAAACAGCTTCAAACAGTGGGGATTGCAATCTAGGATCACAAAAACATTTTATACCACTCAGTGACAACAAAAGGACTGGATTATGTGGAATTAAAGCAGAGCTTGCTGGTATAAATAGGAATATATCCACTCGTGGATAACAGCAGAGCCCAAGTGCACTCCTGAGTGAGTTTCTCTTCATATAATTGACAGCACTCCTGTGCTTATCTTTCTCAGTAATTGTTCTCCAAAGCCAGGGCCAGTGATTACCTTCCCTTGAAGTACATACAGTACAGTACCCTCCAACAAATATCGGTGGAGATTTACGCATGCAGACCTGTGGCAGGGTGAAAGGAATATTGGGTTTGCAGGGAGGGGAGCTGTACTCTGAGTAAGTGATGACTAATTAGGCTCCAGTCACAGGGTATATGAAGGGTGTGAATGGTGCTGGGCAGGGTTAGTGTTGGAGTGGCGTGCCTGTTTGTTTTGTTCCAGTGTTTTGTTTATTGTTTTATTACAGAACACCCTCGCTATAACGCCCTTCATTATAACGAACATTCGGCTATAACGAACCTGGCCCCTAGACCCCAAATAAAAAAAACTAAAAAAGATCATATGAACACACACTGTCACCGTCCTGGTCTGAACGCACGGGATGCCACCTCTGCAATGAAGTCAACTCTTTTGTCTTAATAAAAACCGTACACTGTGTAACTATGTTAATGAATGAATGGATCTCATCTCATTAACTTACTCCCAGTTCATCGTTCATTTTGGTGTGCTGTATCTCTTATTAAAGAGCGCACTAGCTCTTAAAGGCTTGGACCCTGACAGGTTTGTTATAGCGAGGGTGTGCTGTATCTCTTATTAAAGAGTGCACTAGCTCTTAAAGGCTTGGACCCTGACAGGTTTGTTATAGCGAGGGTGTGCTGTATCTCTTATTAAAGAGCGCACTAGCTCTTAAAGGCTTGGACCCTGACAGGTTTGTTATAGCGAGGGTGTGCTGTATCTCTTATTAAAGAGTGCACTAGCTCTTAAACTTGCAGCTTCTGTGTCTGAGTCTCACTTCCTGGTAGAAACAGTCTTGCCAGTGCTGTCCTGTTCACAAGGCCCCTTGCTTGCTTACTAAATCATTCCTCTCCACAAACTTTTTAATGAGCAATTCAGTGCTTCCCTGAGTATTATCTATTTACTAAAGCAGTATGACTGGATGGGAATGGAAAGACATTCCAACAGGAACTTTGTGGATTCTAAGTTTAGGATTCTAGGATTAGTTAGATTATATATTCATTACCTGGCCATGAGGACCTGTACCTATATCAGCTAGGGCCACCTTTGCCCTGATCACATCCTTGACATGGCATAGACTCCACAAGCTGCTGGTAGGTGTCTCGAGAGATCCATTCACTCATTAATAGTCACCCAGTTGGTAAGAGGTAGACAGATGATCATGACTACATTAAGTTCATCCCAAGCATGCTCCATTGGATTGAGATCTGGAGATTGTGGTTGCCATAGACGATGCCTGAAGACATTCTCTACAAAACATTTCTGCACCTCTGGCACAATGGATGGGTGCGTTATCAGCTTGAAAGTAGAGCCACCATCATCAGGGTGCAGCATTGTTAGGTGGACTTGATCCATAATGATGCTTAAAGAAATCTGTTCAGCCTGCCAGAGTAATCAGGGGACCCAGGCAGGGTAGATGTATAGGCAGGCAATACAATAAGTGACACCAGTGATGACAGAGCCTAACAGTTCTGAATCATTCAGTACAAGTATTTAAAACTTTGTTTATTTCAAGTATTCTGCACTCTCAGTCAGAAGGGCTGTAGTGATGCCTGCTATCTCAACACCAGAAGGATTATCTGGAAAAAAACTGTTGTGACAAATAAATGCCTCATTTCCGAAGCAAAAAGCAGCTCTTAAACAGCAGGTGGTAGTATAATAGCAGTTATAGGTGTGAAAGATGCATTCACAACTTCTTGTAGCTGCATGACGATTTAAAGATCTTGGCTGCACTGTCCTTTCCAGTGCAGAGTACAACGACATCCCCATGCCTGAACACACCCACCAAGCACTGTCCTATCCAGTGCAGAGTACAACTACATCGCCATGCCTGAACACACCCACCAAGCACTGTCCTATCCAGTGCAGAGTACAACTACATCCCCATGCCTGAACACACCCACCAAGCACTGTCCTATCCAGTGCAGAGTACAACGACATCCCCATGCCTGAACACACCCACCAAGCACTGTCCTATCCAGTGCAGAGTACAACGACATCCCCATGCCTGAACACACCCACCAAGCACTGTCCTATCCAGTGCAGAGTACAACTACATCCCCATGCCTGAACACACCCACCAAGCACTGTCCTATCCAGTGCAGAGTACAACGACATCCCCATGCCTGAACACACCCACCAAGCACTGTCCTATCCAGTGCAGAGTACAACTACATCCCCATGCCTGAACACACCCACCAAGCACTGTCCTATCCAGTGCAGAGTACAACGACATCCCCATGCCTGAACACACCCACCAAGCACTGTCCTATCCAGTGCAGAGTACAACTACATCCCCATGCCTGAAAACACCCACCAAGCACTGTCCTATCCAGTGCAGAGTACAACTACATCCCCATGCCTGAACACACCCACCAAGCACTGTCCTATCCAGTGCAGAGAACAACTACATCCCCATGCCTGAACACACCCACCAAGCACTGTCCTATCCAGTGCAGAGTACAACTACATCCCCATGCCTGAACACACCCACCAAGCACTGTCCTATCCAGTGCAGAGTACAGCGACATCCCCATGCCTGAACACACCCACCAAGCACTGTCCTATCCAGTGCAGAGTACAACTACATCCCCATGCCTGAACATACCCACCGGGGCACCCACCAAGCAGAGGAAATGTGTAATATTCTAGATATGTAAATATCTACAGGGGAATCTCATATCTGATGGAATGGTTAAAGTCACTGCCTCAAATGGTTTCTGAGATACAAGGCACTGACACTGTGGCAGCTTTATAAAATAACAGCTTTATAAAATACAGCTGTGTATCCTGTATGAAGGCACTGTCTCAAAGGGTTAGGTCTTTCTTATCTGGAAACTCCACTATAGCAGCCACCTTACATGACAGGACGGAGTGAAGGGTGCCCTTAGGAGTTTCCACAACACTGAAAATAGGAAGTTGCCAGCTGAAATGGCTTTTGAGATATTAGCAGAAGTGTAGCCCCAGATTTACAAACTCATACAAGCTACCCTCACAGGGATGCTTAAAGAGGTCTCGTTGCCTGGTCAAGTCAGGATTCAGGTACAGTATAGCACTGAATAACTACCAAAGAAAACCTGATACAAATTAAGAAAGGACTGTGGGAGGGCAGACACCCTGTGGCAGGATGGCTTGCAGTGGTGAGGTGTGGTGACGTCACGGACCAGGAAGTAACTGAATCAAAACAATGGATGGGCGGGTGAAGCTGAATGCTACGGCACTCAGCTGGATTTATTAAATAAACAAACCAAAAACAAAAGACTTAAACAATAACAAAACACAAAACAAAAAGGCGCGATGGCCAAACAAACAGAAGCAAGTATATTTTTAAATATAGCAGTTGTTCTTTTTATATTCTCCTCGCTCTCTCTCCGCTCTCCCGTACTCTCCTCTCTAGACTCTACACTCAACCCTGCAGCACGGGCAGCTGCAGGTTCTTATACTCTGACCGAGGGGTTAACTAGCTGTTAATTATCTTATTACCCCTCGGCCACAGTCTGCACGCGTTTGGTAAGGATGCGTGACTGTCAGCTAGTTAAATAATCAGTAGCTGATCAGTCACGCATCCTTTTGTTATTATAAATAATAACAAAAGACGCGGCGCTTTTATCCGCGCCGCAAACAAATACAAATAATAATAAATAAATACATAGGGGCGGGACACTCCGCCACACACCCGCATGTGTAAGAGTGTATAAATATGTATGTTGTTGGTGTGGTGTCATTGTCAATAGTATATGTATGTTTTGGTGTGATGTCATTGTTAATAGTATATGTATGTTGTTGGTGTGATGTCATTGTTAATAGTATATGTATGTTGTTGGTGTGATGTCATTGTTAATAGTATATGTATGTTGTTGGTGTGATGTCATTGTTAATAGTGTATGTATTTGTTTAATCTGAATCCCTGCACTGTCAGATTCCCCTCTGGCAGGCAGACAAGCCAGCCATGTGAGAATGTGGCTGGACTGCTCAATCTGACCTGATTTGAGAGGAACGCAGTCAAGTCAAACTGGACTATGAATTGCCAATTTGACTTGGAAGTGGAAGACAAAGTGATTCTGTAATATATACCAGAGCTGCAGATTGGGCTGTGGGTGTTATGCACAGAGATAGCCTTCATTGTGTTACACTGCAATGACCTGTCTCTGTGTTTGCTATTCCCATCGCTAGCCAACCTCAAGGACAAGAGCAAATCAAAGGAAGCTGCTTGCTCTGGAGTTACTACATGGAAAATATTGAGTGAAATACCTCGATATGCACTGACTGCACAGTGTAATCACGTACTCACTGCACTAACTGCACAGTGTAATCACGTACTCACTGCACTCACTGCACAGTGTAATCACGTACTCACTGCACAGTGTAATCATGTACTCACTGCACTGACTGCACAGTGTAATCATGTACTCACTGCACTGACTGCACAGTGTAATCACGTACTCACTGCACTGACTGCACAGTGTAATCACGTACTCACTGCACTGACTGCGCAGTGTAATCACGTACTCACTGCACTGACTGCACAGTGTAATCACGTACTCACTGCACTGACTGCGCAGTGTAATCAGGTACTCACTGCACTGACTGCACAGTGTAATCACGTACTCACTGCACAGTGTAATCATGTACTCAATGCACTGACTGCACAGTGTAATCACGTACTCACTGCACTAACTGCGCAGTGTACTCACGTACTCACTGCACTGACTGCACAATGTAATCATGTACTCACTGCACAGTGTAATCACGTACTCACTGCACTGACTGCACAGTGTAATCACGTACTCACTGCACTGACTGCACAGTGTAATCACATACTCACTGCACTGTGCAATCACGTACTCACTGCACTGACTGCACAGTGTAATCACGTACTCACTGCACTGACTGCACAGTGTAATCACGTACTCACTGCACTGACTGCACAGTGTAATCACGTACTCACTGCACTGACTGCACAGTGTAATCACGTACTCACTGCACAGTGTAATCACGTACTCACTGCACTGACTGCACAGTGTAATCACGTACTCACTGCACTGACTGCACAGTGTAATCACGTACTCACTGCACTGACTGCACAGTGTACTCACGTACTCACTGCACTGACTGCACAATGTAATCATGTACTCACTGCACAGTGTAATCACGTACTCACTGCACTGACTGCACAGTGTAATCACGTACTCACTGCACTGACTGCACAGTGTAATCACGTACTCACTGCACTGACTGCACAGTGTAATCACGTACTCACTGCACTGACTGCACAGTGTAATCACATACTCACTGCACTGTGCAATCACGTACTCACTGCACTGACTGCACAATGTAATCACGTACTCACTGCACTGACTGCA
>CM060274.1:6690394-6955630 GCA_030684275.1 Acipenser oxyrinchus oxyrinchus | reverse complement strand
AGATTGGGCTGTGGGTGTTATGCACAGAGATAGCCTTCATTGTGTTACACTGCAATGACCTGTCTCTGTGTTTGCTTTTCCCATCGCTAGCCAACCTGAAGGACAAGAGCAAATCAAAGGAAGCTGCTTGCTCTGGAGTTACTACATGGAAAATATTGAGTGAAATACCTGGATATGCAATGACTGCACAGTGTAATCACGTACTCACTGCACTGACTGCAGTGTGTAATCACGTACTCACTGCACTGACTGCACAGTGCAATCACATACTTACTGCAATGACTGCGCAGTGTAATCACATACTCACTGCACTGAAAGCACAGTGTAATCACGTACTCACTGCACTGAATGCGCAGTGTAATCACGTAATCAATGCACTGACTGCACATTGTAATCAAGTACTCACTGCACTGACTGCACAGTGTAATCATGTACTCACTGCACTGACTGCACAGTGTAATCACGTACTCACTGCACTGACTGCACAGTGTAATCACGTACTCACTGCACTGACTGCACAGTGTAATCACGTACTCACTGCACTGACTGCACAGTGTAATCACGTACTCACTGCACTGACTGCACAGTGTAATCACGTACTCACTGCACTGACTGCACAGTGTAATCACGTACTCACTGCACTGACTGCACAGTGTAATCACGTACTCACTGCACTGACTGCACAGTGTAATCACGTACTCACTGCACTGACTGCACAGTGTAATCACGTACTCACTGCACTGACTGCACAGTGTAATCACGTACTCACTGCACAGTGTAATCACGTACTCACTGCCCTGACTGCACAGTGTAATCACGTACTCACTGCACTCACTGCACATTGTAATCACTGCCCTGACTGCACAGCGTAATCACGTACTCACTGCACTAACTGCACAGTCTAATCACGTACTCACTGCACTGACTGCACAGTGTAATCACGTACTCACTGCACTGACTGCACAGTGTAATCACGTACTCACTGCACTGACTGCACAGTGTAATCACGTACTCACTGCACTGACTGCGCAGTGTAATCACGTACTCACTGCACTGACTGCACAATGTAATCATGTACTCACTGCACAGTGTAATCACGTACTCACTGCACTGACTGCACAGTGTAATCACGTACTCACTGCACTGACTGCACAGTGTAATCACGTACTCACTGCACTGACTGCACAGTGTAATCACGTACTCACTGCACTGACTGCACAGTGTAATCACGTACTCACTGCACTGACTGCACAGTGTAATCACGTACTCACTGCACAGTGTAATCACGTACTCACTGCACTGACTGCACAGTGTAATCACGTACTCACTGCACTGACTGCACAGTGTAATCACGTACTCACTGCACTGACTGCACAGTGTAATCACGTACTCACTGCACTGACTGCACAGTGTAATCACGTACTCACTGCACTGACTGCACAGTGTAATCACGTACTCACTGCACTGACTGCACAGTGTAATCACGTACTCACTGCACAGTGTAATCACGTACTCACTGCACTGACTGCACAGTGTAATCACGTACTCACTGCACTGACTGCACAGTGTAATCACGTACTCACTGCACTGACTGCACAGTGTAATCACGTACTCACTGCACTGACTGCGCAGTGTAATCACGTACTCACTGCACTGACTGCACAGTGTAATCACGTACTCACTGCACTGACTGCACAGTGTAATCACGTACTCACTGCACTGACTGCACAGTGTAATCACGTACTCACTGCACTGACTGCACAGTGTAATCACGTACTCACTGCACTGACTGCACAGTGTAATCACGTACTCACTGCACTGACTGCACAGTGTAATCACGTACTCACTGCACTGACTGCAGTGTAATCACGTACTCACTGCACTGACTGCACAGTGTAATCACGTACTCACTGCACTGACTGCACAGTGTAATCACGTACTCACTGCACTGACTGCACAGTGTAATCACGTACTCACTGCACTGACTGCACAGTGTAATCACGTACTCACTGCACTGACTGCACAGTGTAATCACGTCACTGCACTGACTGCACAGTGTAATCACGTACTCACTGCACTGACTGCACAGTGTAATCACGTACTCACTGCACTGACTGCACAGTGTAATCACGTACTCACTGCACTGACTGCACAGTGTAATCACGTACTCACTGCACTGACTGCACAGTGTAATCACGTACTCACTGCACTGACTGCACAGTGTAATCACGTACTCACTGCACTGACTGCACAGTGTAATCACGTACTCACTGCACTGACTGCACAGTGTAATCACGTACTCACTGCACTGACTGCACAGTGTAATCACGTACTCACTGCACTGACTGCACAGTGTAATCACGTACTCACTGCACTGACTGCACAGTGTAATCACGTACTCACTGCACTGACTGCACAGTGTAATCACGTACTCACTGCACTGACTGCACAGTGTAATCACGTACTCACTGCACTGACTGCACAGTGTAATCACTGCACTCACTGCACAGTGTAATCACGTACTCACTGCACTGACTGCACAGTGTAATCACGTACTCACTGCACTGACTGCACAGTGTAATCACATGCACTGACTGCACAGTGTAATCACGTACTCACTGCACTGACTGCACAGTGTAATCACGTACTCACTGCACTGACTGCACAGTGTAATCACGTACTCACTGCACTGACTGCACAGTGTAATCACGTACTCACTGCACTGACTGCACAGTGTAATCACGTACTCACTGCACTGACTGCACAGTGTAATCACGTACTCACTGCACTGACTGCACAGTGTAATCACGTACTCACTGCACTGACTGCACAGTGTAATCACGTACTCACTGCACTGACTGCACAGTGTAATCACGTACTCACTGCACTGACTGCACAGTGTAATCACGTACTCACTGCACTGACTGCACAGTGTAATCACGTACTCACTGCACTGACTGCACAGTGTAATCACGTACTCACTGCACTGACTGCACAGTGTAATCACGTACTCACTGCACAGTGTAATCACGTACTCACTGCACTGACTGCACAGTGTAATCACGTACTCACTGCACTGACTGCACAGTGTAATCACGCTACTGCACTGACTGCACAGTGTAATCACGTACTCACTGCACTGACTGCACAGTGTAATCACGTACTCACTGCACTGACTGCACAGTGTAATCACGTACTCACTGCACTGACTGCACAGTGTAATCACGTACTCACTGCACTGACTGCACAGTGTAATCACGTACTCACTGCACTGACTGCACAGTGTAATCACGTACTCACTGCACTGACTGCACAGTGTAATCACGTACTCACTGCACTGACTGCACAGTGTAATCACGCTACTGCACTGCACAGTGTAATCACGTACTCACTGCACTGACTGCACAGTGTAATCACGTACTCACTGCACTGACTGCACAGTGTAATCACGTACTCACTGCACTGACTGCACAGTGTAATCACGTACTCACTGCACTGACTGCACAGTGTAATCACGTACTCACTGCACTGACTGCACAGTGTAATCACGTACTCACTGCACTGACTGCACAATGTAATCACTGTACTCACTGCACAGTGTAATCACGTACTCACTGCACTGACTGCACAGTGTAATCACGTACTCACTGCACTGACTGCACAGTGTAATCACATACTCACTGCACTCACTGCACAGTGTAATCACGTACTCACTGCACTGACTGCACAGTGTAATCACGTACTCACTGCACTGACTGCACAGTGTAATCACGTACTCACTGCACTGACTGCACAGTGTAATCACGTACTCACTGCACTGACTGCACAGTGTAATCACGTACTCACTGCACTGACTGCACAGTGTAATCACGTACTCACTGCACTGACTGCACAGTGTAATCACTTACTCACTGCACTGACTGCACAGTGTAATCACGTACTCACTGCACTGACTGCACAGTGTAATCACGTACTCACTGCACTGACTGCACAGTGTAATCACGTACTCACTGCACTGACTGCACAGTGTAATCACGTACTCACTGCACTGACTGCGCAGTGTAATCACGTACTCACTGCACTGACTGCACAGTGTAATCACGTACTCACTGCACTGACTGCACAGTGTAATCACGTACTCACTGCACTGACTGCACAGTGTAATCACGTACTCACTGCACTGACTGCACAGTGTAATCACGTACTCACTGCACTGACTGCACAGTGTAATCACGTACTCACTGCACTGACTGCACAGTGTAATCACGTACTCACTGCACTGACTGCACAGTGTAATCACGTACTCACTGCACTGACTGCACAGTGTAATCACGTACTCACTGCACTGACTGCACAGTGTAATCACGTACTCACTGCACTGACTGCACAGTGTAATCACGTACTCACTGCACTGACTGCACAGTGTAATCACGTACTCACTGCACTGACTGCACAGTGTAATCACGTACTCACTGCACTGACTGCACAGTGTAATCACGTACTCACTGCACTGACTGCACAGTGTAATCACGTACTCACTGCACTGACTGCACAGTGTAATCACGTACTCACTGCACTGACTGCACAGTGTAATCACGTACTCACTGCACTGACTGCACAGTGTAATCACGTACTCACTGCACTGACTGCACAGTGTAATCACGTACTCACTGCACTGACTGCACAGTGTAATCACGTACTCACTGCACTGACTGCACAGTGTAATCACGTACTCACTGCACTGACTGCACAGTGTAATCACGTACTCACTGCACTGACTGCACAGTGTAATCACGTACTCACTGCACTGACTGCACAGTGTAATCACGTACTCACTGCACTGACTGCACAGTGTAATCACGTACTCACTGCACTGACTGCACAGTGTAATCACGTACTCACTGCACAGTGTAATCACGTACTCACTGCACTGACTGCACAGTGTAATCACGCACTCACTGCACTGACTGCACAGTGTAATCACGTGCACTGACTGCACAGTGTAATCACGTACTCACTGCACTGACTGCACAGTGTAATCACGTACTCACTGCACTGACTGCACAGTGTAATCACGTACTCACTGCACTGACTGCACAGTGTAATCACGTACTCACTGCACTGACTGCACAGTGTAATCACGTACTCACTGCACTGACTGCACAGTGTAATCACGCACTCACTGCACTGACTGCACAGTGTAATCACGTCACTCACTGCACAGTGTAATCACGTACTCACTGCACTGACTGCACAGTGTAATCACGTACTCACTGCACTGACTGCACAGTGTAATCACGTACTCACTGCACTGACTGCACAGTGTAATCACGCACTCACTGCACTGACTGCACAGTGTAATCACGTACTCACTGCACTGACTGCACAGTGTAATCACGCACTCACTGCACTGACTGCACAGTGTAATCACGTACTCACTGCACTGACTGCACAGTGTAATCACGTACTCACTGCCCTGACTGCACAGTGTAATCACGTACTCACTGCACTGACTGCACAGTGTAATCACTGCCCTGACTGCACAGTGTAATCACGTACTCACTGCACTGACTGCACAGTGTAATCACGTACTCACTGCACTGACTGCACAGTGTAATCACGTACTCACTGCACTGACTGCACAGTGTAATCACGTACTCACTGCACTGACTGCACAGTGTAATCACGCACTCACTGCACTGACTGCACAGTGTAATCACGCACTCACTGCACTGACTGCACAGTGTAATCACGCACTCGACTGCACAGTGTAATCACGTACTCACTGCACTGACTGCACAGTGTAATCACGTACTCACTGCACTGACTGCACAGTGTAATCACGTACTCACTGCACTGACTGCACAGTGTAATCACGTACTCACTGCACTGACTGCACAGTGTAATCACGTACTCACTGCACTGACTGCACAGTGTAATCACGTACTCACTGCACTGACTGCACAGTGTAATCACGTACTCACTGCACTGACTGCACAGTGTAATCACGTACTCACTGCACTGACTGCACAGTGTAATCACGTACTCACTGCACTGACGTGTAATCACGTACTCACTGCACTGACTGCACAGTGTAATCACGCACTCACTGCACTGACTGCACAGTGTAATCACGTACTCACTGCACTGACTGCACAGTGTAATCACGCACTCACTGCACTGACTGCACAGTGTAATCACGCACTCACTGCACTGACTGCACAGTGTAATCACGTACTCACTGCACTGACTGCACAGTGTAATCACGTACTCACTGCACTGACTGCACAGTGTAATCACGTACTCACTGCACTGACTGCACAGTGTAATCACGTACTCACTGCACTGACTGCACAGTGTAATCACGTACTCACTGCACTGACTGCACAGTGTAATCACGTACTCACTGCACTGACTGCACAGTGTAATCACGCACTCACTGCACTGACTGCACAGTGTAATCACGTACTCACTGCACTGACTGCACAGTGTAATCACGTACTCACTGCACTGACTGCACAGTGTAATCACGTCACTGCACTGCACAGTGTAATCACGTACTCACTGCACTGACTGCACAGTGTAATCACGCACTCACTGCACTGACTGCACAGTGTAATCACGCACTCACTGCACTGACTGCACAGTGTAATCACGCACTCACTGCACTGACTGCACAGTGTAATCACTGCACTCACTGCACAGTGTAATCACGTACTCACTGCACTGACTGCACAGTGTAATCACGTACTCACTGCACTGACTGCACAGTGTAATCACGTACTCACTGCACTGACTGCACAGTGTAATCACGTACTCACTGCACTGACTGCACAGTGTAATCACGTACTCACTGCACTGACTGCACAGTGTAATCACGCACTCACTGCACTGACTGCACAGTGTAATCACGTACTCACTGCACTGACTGCACAGTGTAATCACGCACTCACTGCACTGCACAGTGTAATCACGTACTCACTGCACTGACTGCACAGTGTAATCACGTACTCACTGCACTGACTGCACAGTGTAATCACGCTACTCACTGCACAGTGTAATCACGTACTCACTGCACTGACTGCACAGTGTAATCACGCACTCACTGCACTGACTGCACAGTGTAATCACGCACTCACTGCACTGACTGCACAGTGTAATCACGCACTCACTGCACTGACTGCACAGTGTAATCACGCACTCACTGCACAGTGTAATCACGTACTCACTGCACTGACTGCACAGTGTAATCACGCACTCACTGCACTGACTGCACAGTGTAATCACGTACTCACTGCACTGACTGCACAGTGTAATCACGTACTCACTGCACTGACTGCACAGTGTAATCACGCACTCACTGCACTGACTGCACAGTGTAATCACGCACTCACTGCACTGACTGCACAGTGTAATCACGTACTCACTGCACTGACTGCACAGTGTAATCACGTACTCACTGCACTGACTGCACAGTGTAATCACGTACTCACTGCACTGACTGCACAGTGTAATCACGTACTCACTGCACTGACTGCACAGTGTAATCACGTACTCACTGCACTGACTGCACAGTGTAATCACGCACTCACTGCACTGACTGCACAGTGTAATCACGTACTCACTGCACTGACTGCACAGTGTAATCACGCACTCACTGCACTGACTGCACAGTGTAATCACGCACTCACTGCACAGTGTAATCACGTACTCACTGCACTGACTGCACAGTGTAATCACGCACTCACTGCACTGACTGCACAGTGTAATCACGTACTCACTGCACTGACTGCACAGTGTAATCACGCACTCACTGCACTGACTGCACAGTGTAATCACGCACTCACTGCACTGACTGCACAGTGTAATCACGTACTCACTGCACTGACTGCACAGTGTAATCACGTACTCACTGCACTGACTGCACAGTGTAATCACGTACTCACTGCACTGACTGCACAGTGTAATCACATACTCACTGCACTGACTGCACAGTGTAATCACATACTCACTGCACTGACTGCACAGTGTAATCACGTACTCACTGCACTGACTGCACAGTGTAATCACGTACTCACTGCACTGACTGCACAGTGTAATCACGTACTCACTGCACTGACTGCACAGTGTAATCACGCACTCACTGCACTGACTGCACAGTGTAATCACGTACTCACTGCACAGTGTAATCACGCACTCACTGCACTGACTGCACAGTGTAATCACGCACTCACTGCACTGACTGCACAGTGTAATCACGCACTCACTGCACTGACTGCACAGTGTAATCACGTACTCACTGCACTGACTGCACAGTGTAATCACGTACTCACTGCACTGACTGCACAGTGTAATCACGCACTCACTGCACTGACTGCACAGTGTAATCACGTACTCACTGCACTGACTGCACAGTGTAATCACGTACTCACTGCACTGACTGCACAGTGTAATCACGTACTCACTGCACTGACTGCACAGTGTAATCACGCACTCACTGCACTGACTGCACAGTGTAATCACGCACTCACTGCACTGACTGCACAGTGTAATCACGCACTCACTGCACTGACTGCACAGTGTAATCACGCACTCACTGCACTGACTGCACAGTGTAATCACGCACTCACTGCACTGACTGCACAGTGTAATCACGCACTCACTGCACTGACTGCACAGTGTAATCACGTACTCACTGCACTGACTGCACAGTGTAATCACGCACTCACTGCACTGACTGCACAGTGTAATCACGCACTCACTGCACTGACTGCACAGTGTAATCACGCACTCACTGCACTGACTGCACAGTGTAATCACGTACTCACTGCACTGACTGCACAGTGTAATCACGCACTCACTGCACTGACTGCACAGTGTAATCACGCACTCACTGCACTGACTGCACAGTGTAATCACGCACTCACTGCACAGTGTAATCACGTACTCACTGCACTGACTGCACAGTGTAATCACGCACTCACTGCACTGACTGCACAGTGTAATCACGCACTCACTGCACTGACTGCACAGTGTAATCACGCATCACTGCACTGCACAGTGTAATCACGCACTCACTGCACTGACTGCACAGTGTAATCACGCACTCACTGCACTGACTGCACAGTGTAATCACGCACTCACTGCACTGACTGCACAGTGTAATCACGCACTCACTGCACTGACTGCACAGTGTAATCACGCACTCACTGCACTGACTGCACAGTGTAATCACGCACTCACTGCACTGACTGCACAGTGTAATCACGCACTCACTGCACTGACTGCACAGTGTAATCACGCACTCACTGCACTGACTGCACAGTGTAATCACGCACTCACTGCACTGACTGCACAGTGTAATCACGTACTCACTGCACTGACTGCACAGTGTAATCACGCACTCACTGCACTGACTGCACAGTGTAATCACGCACTCACTGCACTGACTGCACAGTGTAATCACGCACTCACTGCACTGACTGCACAGTGTAATCACGCACTCACTGCACTGACTGCACAGTGTAATCACGTACTCACTGCACTGACTGCACAGTGTAATCACGCACTGCACTGACTGCACAGTGTAATCACGCACTCACTGCACTGACTGCACAGTGTAATCACGCACTCACTGCACTGACTGCACAGTGTAATCACGCACTCACTGCACTGACTGCACAGTGTAATCACGCACTCACTGCACTGACTGCACAGTGTAATCACGTACTCACTGCACTGACTGCACAGTGTAATCACGCACTCACTGCACTGACTGCACAGTGTAATCACGCACTCACTGCACTGACTGCACAGTGTAATCACGCACTCACTGCACTGACTGCACAGTGTAATCACGCACTCACTGCACTGACTGCACAGTGTAATCACGCACTCACTGCACTGACTGCACAGTGTAATCACGCACTCACTGCACTGACTGCACAGTGTAATCACGCACTCACTGCACTGACTGCACAGTGTAATCACTGCTCACTGCACTGCACAGTGTAGTCACGTACTCACTGCACTGACTGCACAGTGTAATCACGTACTCACTGCCCTGACTGCACAGTGGAATCACATACTCACTGCCCTGACTGCAATCACATACTCACTGCACTCACTGCACAGTGTAATCACGTACTCACTGCACTGACTGCACAGTGTAATCACGTACTCACTGCACTGACTGCACAGTGTAATCACGTACTCACTGCACTGACTGCACAGTGTAATCACATACTCACTGCACTGTGCAATCACTTGCTCACTGCACTGACTGCACAGTGTAATCACTGCACTCACTGCACTGACTGCACAATGTAATCATGTACTCACTGCACTGACTGCACAGTGTAATCACTACTCACTGCACAGTGTAAGCTACACTGACAGTGTAAGCTACACTGACTGCACAGTGTAATCACGTACTCACTGCACTGACTGCACAGTGTAATCACGTACTCACTGCCCTGACTGCACAGTGTAATCACGTACTCACTGCACTGACTGCACAGTGTAATCACGTACTCACTGCACAGTGTAATCACGTACTCACTGCCCTGACTGCACAGTGTAATCACGTACTCAATGCCCTGACTGCACAGTGTATTCACGTACTCACTGCACTCACTGCACAGTGTGATCACTGCCCTGACTGCACAGTGTAATCATGTACTCAATGCCCTGACTGCACAGTGTATTCCCGTACACACTGCACTCACTGCACAGTGTGATCACGCACTCACTGCACTGTGCAATCACTTACTCACTGTACAGTGTAATCACGCACTCACTGCACTGACTGAAAAGCTATCTCTGTTCATCATTTGAAAATACTGTATCACAATTAAACAAAGTGAAGTCCCACTTAACCAACATAAATAGCATTGGGAAGAACCGTCATCCGAGTTGTATCCCATTTAAGCAGCAATGCTGCTTGGGCGGCACTGACTGTACATTACATATAAAGCAAGCCAATTAGCTGTGTCAGGCTTGCTGATTAGGTTACATTAGAGGAAACCCAGGGCCTAGGCCTCCATTCTCTTACCCAGGGCCTAGGCCTCCATTCTCTTACCCAGGGGCCTAGGACTCCATTCTCTTACACAGCCTAGGCCTTCATTCTCTTACCCAGCAGACTAGGCCTCCATTCTCTTACCCAGCCTAGGCCTCCATTCTCTTACCCAGGAGCCTAGGCCTCCATTCTCTTACCCAGCCTAGGCCTCCATTCTCTTACCCAGGAGCCTAGGCCTCCATTCTCTTACCCAGCCTAGGTCTCTATTCTCTTACCCAGCCTAGGTCTCCATTCTCTTACCCAGGAGCCTAGGCCTCCATTCTCTTACCCAGGAGCCTAGGCCTCCATTCTCTTACCCAGCCTAGGTCTCTATTCTCTTACCCAGCCTAGGTCTCCATTCTCTTACCCAGGAGCCTAGGCCTCCTTGGTGCTGAAGCACATAATAAGCTACAGAAAACACCAGCACTAAAGTACTAACAGAACTACACACTGTTCAAGCATTTCCAATAGAAGTATTCACTGTTGATGATCTAAAATGTAATTTTTATATATATATGGATTGCAATTGCACTTCTGTCCATCTGAAACCAAGACGCTTCATTAATGACTTCACAATCACATGACATGCGATTAGTCAGCTACCAGTTTTTGAGGTCGACTCTCTTTTGTTTTTGTTTTTGTTGACTAGTCTTCACTGGGGATTCCAAAGGGTCGCATTGGCTCCAGAGCTCCTGTGGGTTAGAGAGGCAAAACCGGCATGGACTGCATCTCCCCATCAAGCAACAGCGGCCCCTAAAGGCCAGGTGCCTGGTGAGCTCAAGCAGACCCCTGCAGGGCTGGCCTGTCCTCCAGAAGCATGTCAAGAAGCAGCTGGCTTGGTCGTGGTAGCCGAGGATGCCCACAGACCTTCGGCTCTTCTGAGCTGTTCAGGGAATTGCTGCCTTGAGGAGCACAATTTCTAAATCAGGGGTAAAATAAGGGAGCAAAAGTATGAAAGCAGGGCTGGAACCACAGTAAAATCATCCAGCATTACAGGTCTCTCTTTTCAAATGAAAACATTAAACTTTGCCTGCTGCCAGATTTTTTTAATGGGAAACCTCCTCATTGACGGTGACTCTGTCTGACAGCTGCAGGTTCTTATACTCTGGCCGAGGGGTTAACTAGCTGTTAATTATCTTATTACCCCTCGGCCACAGTCTGCACGCATTTGGTAAGGATGCATGACTGTCAGCTAGTTAAATAATCAGTAGCTGATCAGTCACGCATCCTTTTGTTATTGTAAATAATAACAAAAGACGCGCGCTTTATCCGCGCGCAAACAAATACAAATAATAATAAATAAATACATAGGGGCGGGACACTCCGCCACACACCCGCATGTGTAAGAGTGTATAAATATGTATGTTGTTGGTGTGGTGTCATTGTCAATAGTATATGTATGTTTTGGTGTGATGTCATTGTTAATAGTATATGTATGTTGTTGATGTGATGTCATTGTTAATAGTATATGTATGTTGTTGGTGTGATGTCATTGTTAATAGTATATGTATGTTGTTGGTGTGATGTCATTGTTAATAGTATATGTATGTTGTTGGTGTGATGTCATTGTTAATAGTGTATGTATTTGTTTAATCTGAATCCCTGCACTGTCAGATTCCCCTCTGGCAGGCAGACAAGTGGCTGGACTGCTCAATCTGACCTGATTGCAGAGGAACACAGTCAAGTCAAACTGGACTATGAATTGCCAATTTGACTTGGAAGTGGAAGACAAAGTGATTCTGTAATATATACCAGAGCTGCAGATTGGGCTGTGGGTGTTATGCACAGAGATAGCCTTCATTGTGTTACACTGCAATGACCTGTCTCTGTGTTTGCTATTCCCATCGCTAGCCAACCTGAAGGACAAGAGCAAATCAAAGGAAGCTGCTTGCTCTGGAGTTACTACATGGAAAATATTGAGTGAAATACCTGGATATGCACTGACTGCACAGTGTAATCACGTACTCACTGCACTGACTGCAGTGTGTAATCACGTACTCACTGCACTGACTGCACAGTGCAATCACGTACTCACTGCACTCACTGCACAGTGTAATCACGTACTCACTGCACAGTGTAATCACGTACTCACTGCACTGACTGCACAGTGTAATCACGTACTTTCTGCACTGACTGCACAGTGTAATCACGTACTCACTGCACTGACTGCACAGTGTAATCACGTACTTTCTGCACTGACTGCACAGTGTAATCACGTACTCACTGCACTGACTGCACAGTGTAATCACGTACTTACTGCAATGACTGCGCAGTGTAATCACGCACTCACTGCACTGACTGCACAGTGTAATCACGTACTCACTGCACTGACTGCACAGTGTAATCACGTACTCACTGCACTGACTGCACAGTGTAATCACGCACTCACTGCACTGACTGCACAGTGTAATCACGCACTCACTGCACTGACTGCACAGTGTAATCACGTACTCACTGCACTGACTGCACAGTGTAATCACGTACTCACTGCACTGCACAGTGTAATCACGTACTCACTGCACTGACTGCACAGTGTAATCACGTACTCACTGCACTGACTGCACAGTGTAATCACGTACTCACTGCACTGACTGCACAGTGTAATCACGTACTCACTGCACTGACTGCACAGTGTAATCACGTACTCACTGCACTGACTGCACAGTGTAATCACGCACTCACTGCACTGACTGCACAGTGTAATCACGTACTCACTGCACTGACTGCACAGTGTAATCACGTACTCACTGCACTGACTGCACTGTAATCACGTACTCACTGCACTGACTGCACAGTGTAATCACGTACTCACTGCACTGACTGCACAGTGTAATCACGCACTCACTGCACAGTGTAATCACTCACTGCACTGACTGCACAGTGTAATCACGTACTCACTGCACTGACTGCACAGTGTAATCACGCACTCACTGCACTGACTGCACAGTGTAATCACGCACTCACTGCACTGACTGCACAGTGTAATCACTGCACTCACTGCACAGTGTAATCACGTACTCACTGCACTGACTGCACAGTGTAATCACGTACTCACTGCACTGACTGCACAGTGTAATCACGCACTCACTGCACTGACTGCACAGTGTAATCACGTACTCACTGCACTGACTGCACAGTGTAATCACGTACTCACTGCACTGACTGCACAGTGTAATCACGTACTCACTGCACTGACTGCACAGTGTAATCACGTACTCACTGCACTGACTGCACAGTGTAATCACGTACTCACTGCACTGACTGCACAGTGTAATCACGCACTCACTGCACTGACTGCACAGTGTAATCACGCACTCACTGCACTGACTGCACAGTGTAATCACGTACTCACTGCACTGACTGCACAGTGTAATCACGTACTCACTGCACTGACTGCACAGTGTAATCACGCACTCACTGCACTGACTGCACAGTGTAATCACGTACTCACTGCACTGACTGCACAGTGTAATCACGTACTCACTGCACTGACTGCACAGTGTAATCACGTACTCACTGCACTGACTGCACAGTGTAATCACGTACTCACTGCACTGACTGCACAGTGTAATCACGTACTCACTGCACTGACTGCACAGTGTAATCACGCACTCACTGCACTGACTGCACAGTGTAATCACGTACTCACTGCACTGACTGCACAGTGTAATCACGCACTCACTGCACTGACTGCACAGTGTAATCACGCACTCACTGCACTGACTGCACAGTGTAATCACGCACTCACTGCACTGACTGCACAGTGTAATCACGCACTCACTGCACTGACTGCACAGTGTAATCACGTACTCACTGCACTGACTGCACAGTGTAATCACTGCACTCACTGCACAGTGTAATCACGTACTCACTGCACTGACTGCACAGTGTAATCACGTACTCACTGCACTGACTGCACAGTGTAATCACGTACTCACTGCACTGACTGCACAGTGTAATCACGTACTCACTGCACTGACTGCACAGTGTAATCACGTACTCACTGCACTGACTGCACAGTGTAATCACGTACTCACTGCACTGACTGCACAGTGTAATCACGTACTCACTGCACTGACTGCACAGTGTAATCACGTACTCACTGCACTGACTGCACAGTGTAATCACGTACTCACTGCACTGACTGCACAGTGTAATCACGTACTCACTGCACTGACTGCACAGTGTAATCACGTACTCACTGCACTGACTGCACAGTGTAATCACGCACTCACTGCACTGACTGCACAGTGTACACTCACTGCACTGACTGCACAGTGTAATCACGTACTCACTGCACTGACTGCACAGTGTAATCACGTACTCACTGCACTGACTGCACAGTGTAATCACGCACTCACTGCACAGTGTAATCACGCACTCACTGCACTGACTGCACAGTGTAATCACGCACTCACTGCACTGACTGCACAGTGTAATCACGCACTCACTGCACTGACTGCACAGTGTAATCACGTACTCACTGCACTGACTGCACAGTGTACATCACTCACTGCACTGACTGCACAGTGTAATCACGTACTCACTGCACTGACTGCACAGTGTAATCACGTACTCACTGCACTGACTGCACAGTGTAATCACGTACTCACTGCACTGACTGCACAGTGTAATCACGTACTCACTGCACTGACTGCACAGTGTAATCACGCACTCACTGCACTGACTGCACAGTGTAATCACGCACTCACTGCACTGACTGCACAGTGTAATCACGTACTCACTGCACTGACTGCACAGTGTAATCACGTACTCACTGCACTGACTGCACAGTGTAATCACGTACTCACTGCACTGCACAGTGTAATCACGCACTCACTGCACTGACTGCACAGTGTAATCACGCACTCACTGCACTGACTGCACAGTGTAATCACATACTCACTGCACTGACTGCACAGTGTAATCACGCACTCACTGCACTGACTGCACAGTGTAATCACGTACTCACTGCACTGACTGCACAGTGTAATCACGCACTCACTGCACTGACTGCACAGTGTAATCACGTACTCACTGCACTGACTGCACAGTGTAATCACATACTCACTGCACTGACTGCACAGTGTAATCACGCACTCACTGCACTGACTGCACAGTGTAATCACGCACTCACTGCACTGACTGCACAGTGTAATCACGCACTCACTGCACTGACTGCACAGTGTAATCACGCACTCACTGCACTGACTGCACAGTGTAATCACGTACTCACTGCACTGCACAGTGTAATCACGCACTCACTGCACTGACTGCACAGTGTAATCACGCACTCACTGCACTGACTGCACAGTGTAATCACGCACTCACTGCACTGACTGCACAGTGTAATCACGTACTCACTGCACTGACTGCACAGTGTAATCACGTACTCACTGCACTGACTGCACAGTGTAATCACGTACTCACTGCACTGACTGCACAGTGTAATCACGCACTCACTGCACTGACTGCACAGTGTAATCACGCACTCACTGCACTGACTGCACAGTGTAATCACGCACTCACTGCACTGACTGCACAGTGTAATCACGTACTCACTGCACTGACTGCACAGTGTAATCACGTACTCACTGCACTGACTGCACAGTGTAATCACGCACTCACTGCACTGACTGCACAGTGTAATCACGCACTCACTGCACTGACTGCACAGTGTAATCACGTACTCACTGCACAGTGTACAGTGCACACGTACTCACTGCACTGACTGCACAGTGTAATCACGCACTCACTGCACTGACTGCACAGTGTAATCACGCACTCACTGCACTGACTGCACAGTGTAATCACGTACTCACTGCACTGACTGCACAGTGTAATCACGTACTCACTGCACTGACTGCACAGTGTAATCACGCACTCACTGCACTGACTGCACAGTGTAATCACGCACTCACTGCACTGACTGCACAGTGTAATCACATACTCACTGCACTGATGCTGTAATCACGTACTCACTGCACTGTGTAATCACATACTCACTGCACTGACTCCACAGTGTAATCACGTACTCACTGCACTGACTGCACAGTGTAATCGCATACTCACTGCACAGTGTAAGCTACACTGACAGTGTAAGCTGCACTGACTGCACACTGTAATCACGTACTCACTGCCCTAACGCCACAGTGTAATCACGTACTCACTGCACTGACTGCACAGTGTAATCACGTACTCACTGCACTCACTGCACAGTGTAATCACGTACTCACTGCCCTAACGCCACAGTGTAATCACGTACTCACTGCACTCACTGCACAGTGTAATCACGACTCACTGCACTGACTGCACAGTGTAATCACGCACTCACTGCACTGACTGCACAGTGTAATCACGCACTCACTGCACTGACTGCACAGTGTAATCACGCACTCACTGCACTGACTGCACAGTGTAATCACGCACTCACTGCACTGACTGCACAGTGTAATCACGCACTCACTGCACTGACTGCACAGTGTAATCACGCACTCACTGCACTGACTGCACAGTGTAATCACATGCACTCACTGCACAGTGTAATCACATACTCACTGCACTGACTCCACAGTGTAATCACGTACTCACTGCACTGACTGCACAGTGTAATCACGATACTCACTGCACAGTGTAATCACACTGACAGTGCAACTGCACTGACTGCACACTGTAATCACGTACTCACTGCCCTAACGCCACAGTGTAATCACGTACTCACTGCACTGACTGCACAGTGTAATCACGTACTCACTGCACTCACTGCACAGTGTAATCACGTACTCACTGCCCTAACGCCACAGTGTAATCACGTACTCACTGCACTCACTGCACAGTGTAATCACGTACTCAGTGCACTGTTTAATCACTTACTCACTGCACTGACTCCACAGTGTAATCACGTACTCACTGCACTGACTACGCAGTGTAATCACGGACTCACTGCACTGACTGTGCAGTGTAATCACATACTCACTGCACTGACTGCACAGTGTAATCACATACTCACTGCACTCACTGCACAGTGTAATCACGTACTCACTGCACTGACTGCACAGTGTAATCACGTACTCAATGCACTGACTGCACAGTGTAATCACATACTCACTGCACTGACTGCACAGTGTAATCACGTACTCACTGCACTGACTGCACAGTGTAATCACGTACTCACTGCACTGGCTGCGCAGTGTACTCACGTACTCACTGCACTGACTGCACAATGTAATCATATACTCACTGCACAGTGTAGTCACGTACTCACTGCACTGACTGCACAGTGTAATCACGTACTCACTGCCCTGACTGCACAGTGTAATCACATACTTACTGCCCTGACTGCACAGCGTAATCACGTACTCAATGCCCTGACTGCACAGTGTAATCACGTACTCACTGCACTGACTCTACAGTGTAATCACGTACTCACTGCCCTGACTGCACAGTGTAATCACATACTCACTGCCCTGACTGCACAGCGTAATCACGTACTCACTGCCCTGACAGCACAGTGTAATCACTTACTCACTGCACTCACTGCACAGTGTAATCACATACTCACTGCACTGACTGCACAGTGTAATCACGCACTCACTGCACTGACTGCACAGTGTAATCACGCACTCACTGCACTGACTGCACAGTGTAATCACGCACTCACTGCACTGACTGCACAGTGTAATCACGCACTCACTGCACTGACTGCACAGTGTAATCACGTACTCACTGCACAGTGTAATCACGCACTCACTGCACTGACTGCACAGTGTAATCACATACTCACTGCACTGACTGCACAGTGTAATCACGCACTCACTGCACTGACTGCACAGTGTAATCACATACTCACTGCACTGACTGCACAGTGTAATCACGCACTCACTGCACTGACTGCACAGTGTAATCACGCACTCACTGCACTGACTGCACAGTGTAATCACGCACTCACTGCACTGACTGCACAGTGTAATCACGCACTCACTGCACTGACTGCACAGTGTAATCACGCACTCACTGCACTGACTGCACAGTGTAATCACGCACTCACTGCACTGACTGCACAGTGTAATCACGCACTCACTGCACTGACTGCACAGTGTAATCACGCACTGCACTGCACATGCACTGACTGCACAGTGTAATCACGCACTCACTGCACTGACTGCACAGTGTAATCACGCACTCACTGCACTGACTGCACAGTGTAATCACGCACTCACTGCACTGACTGCACAGTGTAATCACGCACTCACTGCACTGACTGTAATCACATACTCACTGCACTGACTGCACAGTGTAATCACGCACTCACTGCACTGACTGCACAGTGTAATCACGCACTCACTGCACTGACTGCACAGTGTAATCACGCACTCACTGCACTGACTGCACAGTGTAATCACGTACTCACTGCACTGACTGCACAGTGTAATCACGCACTCACTGCACTGACTGCACAGTGTAATCACGCACTCACTGCACTGACTGCACAGTGTAATCACGCACTCACTGCACTGACTGCACAGTGTAATCACGCACTCACTGCACTGACTGCACAGTGTAATCACGCACTCACTGCACTGACTGCACAGTGTAATCACGCACTCACTGCACTGACTGCACAGTGTAATCACGCACTCACTGCACTGACTGCACAGTGTAATCACGCACTCACTGCACTGACTGCACAGTGTAATCACGCACTCACTGCACTGACTGCACAGTGTAATCACGCACTCACTGCACTGACTGCACAGTGTAATCACGTACTCACTGCACTGACTGCACAGTGTAATCACGTACTCACTGCACTGACTGCACAGTGTAATCACGCACTCACTGCACTGACTGCACAGTGTAATCACGCACTCACTGCACTGACTGCACAGTGTAATCACGCACTCACTGCACTGACTGCACAGTGTAATCACGCACTCACCGCACTGACTGCACAGTGTAATCATGTACTCACTGCACCAGTGTAATCACGTACTCACTGCACTGACTGCACAGTGTAATCACGCACTCACTGCACTGACTGCACAGTGTAATCACGTACTCACTGCACTGACTGCACAGTGTAATCACGCACTCACTGCACTGACTGCACAGTGTAATCACGCACTCACTGCACTGACTGCACAGTGTAATCACGTACTCACTGCACTGACTGCACAGTGTAATCACGCACTCACTGCACTGACTGCACAGTGTAATCACGCACTCACTGCACTGACTGCACAGTGTAATCACGCACTCACTGCACTGACTGCACAGTGTAATCACGTACTCACTGCACTGACTGCACAGTGTAATCACGTACTCACTGCACTCACTGCACAGTGTAATCACATACTCACTGCACTGACTCCACAGTGTAATCACGTACTCACTGCACTGACTGCACAGTGTAATCGCATACTCACTGCACAGTGTAAGCTACACTGACAGTGTCACTGCACTGACTGCACAGTGTAATCACGTACTCACTGCACTGACTGCACAGTGTAATCACGTACTCACTGCACTGACTGCACAGTGTAATCACTTACTCACTGCACTCACTGCACAGTGTAATCACATACTCACTGCACTCACTGCACAGTGTAATCACGTACTCACTGCACTGACTGCACAGTGTAATCACGTACTCACTGCACTGACTGCACAGTGTAATCACATACTCACTGCACTGTGCAATCACTTGCTCACTGCACTGACTGCACAGTGTAATCACTTACTCACTGCACTGACTGCACAATGTAATCATGTACTCACTGCACTGACTGCACAGTGTAATCACTACTCACTGCACAGTGTAAGCTACACTGACAGTGTAAGCTACACTGACTGCACAGTGTAATCATGTACTCACTGCACTGACTGCACAGTGTAATCATGTACTCACTGCCCTGACGCCACAGTGTAATCACGTAGTCACTGCACTGACTGCACAGTGTAATCACGTACTCACTGCACAGTGTAATCACGTACTCACTGCCCTGACTGCACAGTGTAATCACGTACTCAATGCCCTGACTGCACAGTGTATTCACGTACACACTGCACTCACTGCACAGTGTGATCACTGCCCTGACTGCACAGTGTAATCATGTACTCACTGCCCTAACTGCACAGCGTAATCACGTACTCACTGCCCTGACTGCACAGTGTAATCACGTACTCACTGCACTGTGCAATCACTTACTCACTGTACAGTGTAATCACGTACTCACTGCACTGACTGAAAAGCTATCTCTGTTCATCATTTGAAAATACTGTATCACAATTAAACAAAGTGAAGTCCCACTTAACCAACATAAATAGCATTGGGAAGAACCGTCATCCGGAGTTGTATCCCATTTAAGCAGCAATGCTGCTTGGGCGGCACTGACTGTACATTACATATAAAGCAAGCCAATTAGCTGTGTCAGGCTTGCTGATTAGGTTACATTAGGAGGAAACCCAGGGGCCTAGGCCTCCATTCTCTTACCCAGGGGCCTAAGCCTCCATTCTCTTACCCAGGGGCCTAGGCCTCCATTCTCTTACCCAGCCTAGGCCTCCATTCTCTTACCCAGGAGCCTAGGCCTCCATTCTCTTACCCAGGAGCCTAGGCCTCCATTCTCTTACCCAGCCTAGGCCTCCATTCTCTTACCCAGGAGCCTAGGCCTCCATTCTCTTACCCAGCCTAGGTCTCTATTCTCTTACCCAGCCTAGGTCTCCATTCTCTTACCCAGGAGCCTAGGCCTCCATTCTCTTACCCAGGAGCCTAGGCCTCCATTCTCTTACCCAGCGTAGGTCTCTATTCTCTTACCCAGCGTAGGTCTCCATTCTCTTACCCAGGAGCCTAGGCCTCCTTGGTGCTGAAGCACATAATAAGCTACAGAAAACACCAGCACTAAACTACTGAACTACACACTGTTCAAGCATTCCCAATAGAAGTATTCACTGTTGATGTTCTAAAATGTAATTTTTATATATATATGGATTGCAATTGCACTTCTGTCCATCTGAAACCAAGACGCTTCACTAATGACTTCACAATCACATGACATGCATTAGTCAGCTACCAGTTTTTGAGGTCGACTCTCTTTTGTTTTTGTTTTTGTTGACTAGTCTTCACTGGGGATTCCAAAGGGTCGCATTGGCTCCAGAGCTCCTGTGGGTTAGAGAGGCAAAACCGGCATGGACTGCATCTCCCCATCAAGCAACAGCGCCCCTAAAGGCCAGGTGCCTGGTGAGCTCAAGCAGACCCCTGCAGGGCTGGCCTGTCCTCCAGATGCATGTCAAGAAGCAGCTGGCTTGGTCGTGGTAGCCGAGGATGCCCACAGACCTTCGGCTCTTCTGAGCTGTTCAGGGAATTGCTGCCTTGAGGAGCACAATTTCTAAATCAGGGGTAAAATAAGGGAGCAAAAGTATGAAAGCAGGGCTGGAACCACAGTAAAATCATCCAGCATTACAGGCCTCTCTTTTCAAATGAAAACATTAAACTTTGCCTGCTGCCAGATTTTTTTAATGGGAAACCTCCTCATTGACTCTGTCGGCCTGTAGGCACAGGGAGGGAGAAGGAGGCAGTCGCTCATTCGGCTGTCATGACCCTGGTCTGCTCTCAGATTGAGGTCAGAGCAGTCATGTGAGAAGCCCAGCTCAGATGTGCTTCCTCCCTCAGGACCCCAGTCTGCCTGCCTGCCTGCCTGTCTCAATGTTTGTGATCAATCCCATTATAGAAGGCAGACAGAGTCTGTCGCACACCTGTGTACTTTACAAACACATACGAGTGCAAATTGCTCAGTCCACAATAATGAACTCCTCCGGGTCTCTTATAAACAAGTGCCTCCCTGAAGACGTGGAAGGCGTGTTATTGACTGTGTATCTGTGTGTAGAAGATAGGGGACTCTGTTCAATTGATCTAAACAGTGGCAATAGTATACAAAGAACAAACCTCCCATTTTACTAAAACACACACTAAACACTGCGAGAGAAGTTGTTACCTTTCTCTTAATTATACTCTTTAAACAATGGTGATATTTAGATGGACATCCATCTGTCTGTGACAATTACATTGAAACTTGGTATTAACATTACTTAACATATTTTATTGAGAGTGTTCGACTGTAGGGTATATTGGGGGTGTCTGTCCATACATTTGTCCATCTGTATATCTGGAAAACCCTTATCATGAAACTTGTTCTGAACATTATTTAGTGTAAGTTATTGAGAGCATTGCATTCTGAGGATACAGGGCGCTGTCTCACTGTCTCTGCATTCATTATTATTAGTAGTAGTAGTATTATTAGTATTAATAGTAGTATTATTAGTATTAGTAGTATTAGTAGTAGTAGTCATAGTAGTAGTAGTAGTATTAGTATTAGTATTATTATGTATTTCTTAGCAGATGTCCTTATGCAGGGGACTTACAGTTGTTACAAAGAGACTCAGAATTGATTTGAATTGCGGTTGCACGTTCCAGTTTATATAGGACTTCTGAAGGAAGCCCTCTCCATTCCCTACAACTGTCTTCCATTGTGTTGCACATTGGGTTGCCTAGTCCTGCATGGGATGAATACATTGTCTAATTATAACTTCTTTCTGCTGTTTCCAGTTTCCTTTTTCTCCATAAATCTGTTCGGATGCTTGGATCTATTCGCAATCCTGTGTAGAGGACCCTTTGTGTCGGGTTCATTAACTCCACTAGGTAAAGAGCTCACTACTCTCTCCTTTGTGTCGGGTTCAGTAACTCCACTAGGTAAAGAGCTCACTACTCCCTCCTTTGTGCCGGGTTCAGTAACTCCACTAGGTAAAGAGCTCACTACTCTCCCCTTTGTGTCGGGTTCAGTAACTCCACTAGGTAAAGAGCTCACTACTCTCTCCTTTGTGTCGGGTTCAGTAACTCCACTAGGTAAAGAGCTCACTACTCTCTCCTTTGTGTCGGGTTCAGTAACTCCACTAGGTAAAGAGCTCACTACTCCCTCCTTTGTGCCGGGTTCAGTAACTCCACTAGGTAAAGAGCTCACTCTGTCCTCCTTTGTGTCGGGTTCAGTAACTCCACTAGGTAAAGAGCTCACTACTCTCTCCTTTGTGTCGGGTTCAGTAACTCCACTAGGTAAAGAGCTCACTCCGTCCTCCTTTGTGTCGGGTTCAGTAACTCCACTAGGTAAAGAGCTCACTACTCCCTCCTTTGTGCTGTGTGCTCGGAAGTTGCTCCAGTCAAAAGTTCAACATGCTGTTGTTGTGTCATCAAAAATTAATCCAAGAGATTAGTTCAGATATTCCCTTATATCAAAAATGGTTATTAATTCAAGATAATTGTTTCTACAGCCCTTATTAGGTTATATTTGGTTCAGTATACAGTGTACCCTCATTATATTATATTTGGTTCAGTATACAGTGTACCCTCATTATGTTATATTTGGTTCAGTATACAGTGTACCCTCATTATATTATATTTGGTTCAGTATACAGTGTACCCTCATTATGTTATATTTGGTTCAGTATACAGTGTACCCTCATTATGTTATATTTGGTTCAGTATACAGTGTACCCTCATTATGTTATATTTGGTTCAGTATACAGTGTACCCTCATTATGTTATATTTGATTACAGTGTACCCCTCATTAGGTTATATTTGGTTACAGTGTACCCCTCATTAGGTTATATTTGGTACAGTTAGGTCACTTATACAGAGTAGGAACCTTCACTAAATCATAACCCTCTTTTTACACAATTCCGTACAGGGATACAGGTGATGAAATTCCCAGTGTTTCCATCTGACTATCCTAAATCTGTGCAGCTGCTGTTCAGAGAGAGAAAGCCCCCCTAGCCAGTCGCTCGCTGTCGTTCCATTCACCACTTGTCAGCTGAATGAGATCAGAGTGATAGTCTTTTTAATTGGCTTCATTGTGACCAAAACAAAAGAGACAGAGGTCTTTAGTCTAAGAGGCAATGAGATACTTTACAGTTAACTGGACATGGGGAATGTCTTTCTGATTCTCCAGGTTTGTGACACACAGTAGACTGAGGCACCCTGTTACTCGGTGAGCTAAACCCCAGTCAACAATGAAAGCTAATAAAGAAACAAAGAAACCACCAGCCATTGGGTACGACCTCTAACTGACAGAAAACATACTGTGCGACTGCAAGCACTGCTCCCTGCTATCCAACACAAGAATGCATTTACTAACTATGAAATAGTATGGATTAGAATCAGGTAACTCCAGGGGAGAGTTTGGGCTTTACTTTAAACATTTCCCTACAGTCCCAATATTTTTTTAAGAGTAAAAAAAAAAAATAGGCTAAATAAACTATTTTATACGCAAGAGTCATTTTTATATATTTAGCATATGTTTTTTGTCCATATTGTTTGTCCGAAGTGAATATGATAAAGCATATATGGTCCATATACACTAGAAGACTAAATGAGGAGCCCACTTGCCAAATAAAAAGACACAGATGGCCACCATGTGTCCACCTTTGAATCCGAATAGTTTTCTATATCGAAGGTAATCAATCACTTAAACATGAAAGAAATGCATTTACCTGTTTTAGAGCAATCATACTGACTAGGAGGTCAAAGGCAAGGTCACTCTGCTAATTACCCATGGGAGATTGTTATACTGTCCCATTTTCAAGTCAATACAACACCTAGTCCCAATAGCAGCAAGAAACAAAGGCGACACAGCCGGGCTTGGCAATACGCTGTGCTGTATGGCTGCAACGGCCCCCATTGGATGAAGACGAGTTGACTAGGGTGTTTCTACCTTTGCATTACTGCAATACTATCAGGCTCGTCTAGTTCAAGTCCAGTTTCTTCAGTTTCTTGGCACTGTGGGGTGGTGTATGGGACGAGTCATGAGCTCAGTGATTTGAATCCCAGAGGCATTGAGTTGATAAAATCATTTCAGGTGGCAGACGAAACCAAACCCACAGGCTGATCCAGGGTTCAAAAGCTCAAAAAAAATGAGAGGAGATTATTAATACTCACATTAAAAAAATTCCAAATGGTTCGCTTTCCTCCAGTATAGTTCCCTCAGCACTTAAGGTAGCTGTGGTAAAGCCTATGCTTAAGAAACACAATTCGGACCCTAAAGTCCTCAATAACTATAAGCCAATCTCCAACCTACCATTCTTAGATAAGGTTCTAGAGATAGTTGTTGCAATTCAATTACAAACATTTCTAACTCTTAATGATATATTTGAGAAATTTCAGTCTGGTTTTCATGCTGCACATAGCACTGAGACAGACCTTGTCAGAGTTGTGATTGATTTGCTGGTAAGCTCTGACGCAGGTTTTCCATCAGTTTTAATTCTTCTAGATCTAAGTGCTGCCTTTGATACTGCAGACCATTCCATCCTACTGAATCATCTTGAAAGCACAGTGGGACTGTCTGGTCTTGTCATATCCTGGTTCAAATCTTATCTTTCTGATAGGTTTCAGTTCGCCTCTATTGGGGAGGTAAAATTGGCATTATTGGAAGTTGTCTGTGGTGTTCCACAGGGCTCCATTCTATGTCTCTTGTTGTTTTCATTATATATGCTACCGTTAGGTGACATTATCCGCAGACACGGCGTGAACTTCCATTGCTATGCTGATGATACCCAACTATATTTGTCCCTAAAACCAGGAATTTCTTCTGCCTGGGTGTTATTAGCTACTTGCCTTACAGACATCAAGCATTGGATGTCACAGAATTTTCTAATGTTGAATTTAGATGAAACAGAGGTCATGCTAGTGGGCTCACAGAACCAACTAAAAGGAAATGTGGGATTACATGCGCTCGACCCTTGCAATGTCTCATCAAAACTTAAACTAGAAATAAAGAGTTTGGGGTCATCTTTGATCCTGATCTATCATTTGAGATTCATATTAAGGAAGTTACTAAAGTATCTTTTTAACATTTGAGAAATATAGCCATACTTATTATATATAACCAATTATCCTAAAAGGTATAGACAATGTCGACCCTGGGGACTTTTTTGACCTGAAAAAAAGAAACAAGGACCAGGGGTTACAAATGGAGATTAGATAAAGGGGCATTCAGAACAGAAAATAGGAGGCACTTTTTTACACAGAGAATTGTGAGGGTCTGGAACCAACTCCCCAGTAATGTTGTTGAAGCTGACACCCTGGGATCCTTCAAGAAGCTGCTTGATGAGATTCTGGGATCAATAAGCCACTAACAACCAAACGAGCAAGATGGGCTGAAAGGCCTCCTCTCGTTTGTAAACTTTCTTATGTTCTTATGTTCTTCTTCTTATTTCCATATCTGATGCAAAGAGACTAATGCATGCATTTGTTTCATCTTGAATTGATTATTGTAATGCACTCTCTTCTGGTCTCCCAAAACATGTGGTATCCCACTTGCAGCTTGCTCAGAATACAGCCGCTAGAATTCTGACAAACAAGGAAAAGTGAACATATTACCCCTGTTTTGTCCACTTTACACTGGCTCCCTATGCAGGATAGAAATGATTTTAAGATTTTGCTGTTAACTTACAAGGCCCTGAATGGATTAGCACCTAGTTATGCTGCTGGTTATTCCTCGGGTCAACAAAAGCAACACAAGAGGAAGTATAGCTCCTAAATTATGGAATGCTCTGCCTTTGTTTGTCAGGGAAGCTGGGAACGTTACAGTTTGCAAGTCAAGACTAAGACTTTTATAAAAGAACTTTCTTATCTTAGGGCGGTTTTAATGTAACTTTAAAATAGCTGCTTTTATATTATTAAGTGTATACTGTTATTTAAATATGTTCTTTATATGGTCTGACTGTGGCAGTTGTATGTGTGACATGCTATACAAATGCATTGTGGTTTGTTTGTTTTTCTGCTAAGTACTGTACAGTGCTTTGCAATACTTTTGTATAAAAAGCGCTATATAAATGCAATAAATACAATAAATAGAGACAGTGAGATGGAGAAGCTCTTTGATCTTCAGTCCTCCTGGGCTAGGGTGTGGGGCACAGCAATGAGCTCCAGCATTGTGAGTACATACAACTAACAGAATAATTCCAGTGAATCTTATCTAATATGTAGACCCCAGAGCTGCCACAATACGCCGCTGCTTCGGTCGTATTTGCAAAATGCCAAGCTGAGTCATAGAATATTGCCGCAAGACTTTAAATGGCCAACCACCAAACATTTCAACTGACCCTGACTGAGTGCTGCTACTGGTTGCTAGGGTGACATCCTCTTCCCAGCTTCTGCTAACATTCTATTGGTCTACATTTTGTTGTGCGTTACTGTACCTTTACTTCATGCCGATAGAACATTTCCCTGAAACACCCCTAACCTTAACCCTAACCCTAACCCTAACCCTAACCCTAACCCTAACCTTAACCCTAACCCTAACCCTAACCCTAACCCGGCGTGGGATTTGTTTCACTCTGTAATTGCATCCAGTTTGGGTTATTTTGATGTGCATTTTAAATATATAGTAGACTCTCTTTCAGCATACCGATGAAAACAATACAATAATAACGTTTTGTGTGTGTGTAGCGTGCACGGGGGTAGGGGTCAGGGCTGGCAGATGATGCAATCTAAAAAGACATAAGCCTGATGCCAGCTCCTGCAAGGGAGTTGGCTCTTTTGTACAGTGGTATCGGAGCTGTGCTTCAGTGTGGGAGGTCCCAGGTTCGCATCCCACCTCCGCCTGTGAGAAACTCTTGCCTGCAGGAACCAAGATTGTTACATGTGCAAACAATCATTTGTGTGCAATGCAACAGATGTTACGAGACCGGGCCAGCCAAAACCTTAGAGCAGTCATTTACGCCTTGCTAGTAAGCAGGACACAATCATTCAAATAATTCATAATACATTCATATGTGTTGTGCTGTTTGTTTTTGTTGCATTGTCACATCTAAGTTGAAAAAGTGTCCAGAAATAAAAAAAACAAACATTTGTAATGTGTGCGATTTATTTTCTTTAAAAGAACTCCCAGAATTCAGACACATTGGCTCTCATTTGAGTACCAACCACTGGTTTTCCAGTGACTGACGTGTTCAATGTCAACCTCATTCCTTCAAGCGACAGTATCTGCAAGGAGCGTTCGATAAATATTCTTCACTAACAGCTTCAAATAAATGAGCAATTAAAAATGGAATTTACCTTTACCGTAATGTGTGCATCTTTCATACAGGACCATGTGAGTCCTGGAAATGATGGCAATATACATTAGGTGAAATGCACTGGATTTATTTTGTTAGCACCGTGTTCTTTAAAAAGCTGCTCTTTCTATGGAGCTGGAGCTGCACACCTGGTACTGCACTACGTTAAAGAAAGTGATCTTGTCTTGCCTTCCAGGAAGTCTTTCGGCTTTACTTCCTGGGTCATTTTATCCTAGAAGTGTCTTCATGGTCAAAGCCTCTCACCAGCTACAAAGCATGTCAGTCATCAGGGAAGCAGCTGATTGGTTACTGACAGGAAGGAAGGCCCTGAAGGGGTAGGGACCATTTCACTCACCTTGTAATCTGGATAAAAGTGATCCGGATTTTGTAATCCTAGATTTTGTGATCGAGATTACTTTTATCTGGATCATTTTGATTCGATTTTTCAGAAAATGTCACTGCTAGATTACATTTATCCACATTACAAATAATCACGATTCTGAAATCTGGCTTTTAAAGTAGTTCTTAATAGTTCTTAAGATTTTTTTTTAAATAGGCCATTATTTATGATATAGCCTAACTTAAAAAGTAAATAAGACCAGTGATAATTACGAGTATTGATACACAGGTTTATTTATTTCTTATGTTTTATATACAAAACATCTCACACAATTCGCTTTTAATGCTAATGTTTGAATTCACTTGTCTGAATTACCTGCGTAATTACCGCTATGAGCAGCAACATAATTCTAGCTCATGCTGCTTTGCACAATATCGTTATCAATCGCAATGTAGCAGCCATTGAAGGTGAGGATTTGAGTGTCGACCTGCCGGAGCCTCAGGCAGGACACCATGATGCACCTTTAGCAGAACTACAACAGGGTGGACTTGCTGGATGGGCAGTGAGGGATGCCATTGTAAATAATTACTTCTAGAAGGATCCACCAATGATGGTTCACATTAAAGTATGCCATTTCCCCCGCATCTTTATTCTACACAGCACACACACATACACACGCGTTTTAAAAAAGATAATAATAATTTGCATTGGACATCATGTAAATAAATGGAAAACAAAGCTGTTCTTGATAAAGCTATACCACTACATGCGATGTTTCTTTAATCAGACACACGTTGTTAATTTGCCAGCATGGATACAAAGCTTTAATAACTATGTGAAACCTGTATTATAATACTCTATTTGCATATAGTGTGTGTGTTTTCTATCAAAATTCAAACAGAATATCTATGCTCTATGATTATTTAAAAGTGAAATGCACCTTCACAGTAATATAGTAGTAATATTTGGGATAAAAGTAATCCTGATCTCATTAAATTGGGATTACCAAAGTGAAATATTTAAAAAAACAATTTCAATATAATCTGATTATTGAAGTTTTGAAAAACCAGCCCCTGGTCAAACGACCTGGGAAGTGCAATCTAAAAGCAAGGCCAGTAAAAAGAGATCTCCTTAACTTAGTGTAGTACCAGAAAGAGATCCCCTTAACCTAGTGTAGTACCAGAAAGAGATCTCCTTAACCTAGTGTAGTACCAGAAAGAGATCCTTAACCTAGTGTAGTACCAAAAAGAGATCCTTAACCTAGTGTAGTACCAGAAAGAGATCCCCTTAACCTAGTGTAGTACCAGAAAGAGATCCCTTTAACCTAGTGTAGTACCAGAAAGAGATCCTTAACCTAGTGTAGTACCAGAAAGAGATCCCCTTAACCTAGTGTAGTACCAGAAAGAGATCCCTTTAACCTAGTGTAGTACCAGAAAGAGATCCTTAACCTAGTGTAGTACCAGGAAGAGATCCTTAACCTAGTGTAGTACCAGAAAGAGATCCTTAACCTAAAGCATCTTTCAAAAGTGCACACGAGAGCTCCAGCTATACAATGGATGTGCATGGCGGGAGAATGGATGTGATTATTATAGCTATACTTTACAGGCTGCAAATAATACAATTATGTAGACAACTAAATATTTTTCTCAATTTCTTCAAAGTCTTCAAATCTATTATGTTTCTTTTAGCATTTCTAATTTAGCGGTATTGAACATTTAATATTAAAGGGGCGGTTTTACTATTTCTATTTCAAGCTTCTAGAAAATTGTTAAAAAGAAGAGTTGTGGAAAATATAAATGGGTTTGCAGCATATAGCACGCTTGTGTTCCATTAAAGTTCACTCCAGGACACCCAAACAAGCTGTAATACACAATATCTGTCTGCCTTTCCCTTTTTCATAAACTGCGTAATAGTCTTTTCATGTCTGCATGCCCTCAATGTAAGCACAGGGCTTGACAGTGGTTATCAGGTCTCTTGAAAAGACGACAGCTCTCTGAAGTGGCCTTTTGTCAAAACCATGATTTTCCACTTGACTGCTGGGCGAACAAAGGCAAGGCAGCTTTAACAGCTGTGATGGGACTGGGGGCAGGGGGAATGAGTGGAGCCAGAATCAGACAATGGAGAAACGCAGACTCACAAGACCCCAGACCTGATACTAAACACAGACTCATGAGACTCTGACCTGATACTAAACACAGACCTGATACTAAACACAGACTCACGAGACTCTGACCTGATACTAAACACAGACCTGATACTAAACACAGACTCATGAGACTCTGACCTGATACAAAACACAGACCTGATACTAAACACAGACTCATGAGACTCTGACCTGATACTAAACACAGACTCACAAGACTCTGACCTGATACTATACACAGACCTGATACTAAACACAGACTCACGAGACTCTGATCTGATACTAAACACAGACTCACGAGACTCTGACCTGACACTAAACACAGACTCACGAGACTCTGACCTGATACTAAACACAGAACTGATACTAAACACAGACTCACGAGGCACCGTCCTGATACTAAACACAGACCTGATACTAAACACAGACTCACGAGATCCAGACCTGATACTAAACACAGACTCACGAGACTCTGATCTGATACTAAACACAGACTCACGAGGTCCAGACCTGATACTAAACACAGACCTGATACTAAACACAGACTCACGAGATCCAGACCTGATACTAAACACAGACCTGATACTAAACACAGACTCACGAGACTCTGACCTGATACTAAACACAGACCTGATACTAAACACAGACTCACGAGACTCTGACCTGATACTAAACACAGACCTGATACTAAACACAGACTCACGAGGCACTAGACCTGATACTAAACACAGACCTGATACTAAACACAGACTCACAAGATTCTGACCTGATACTAAACACAGACCTGATATTAAACACAGACTCACGAGGCACCAGACCTGATACTAAACACAGACTCACGAGACTCTGATCTGATACTAAACACAGACTCACGAGGTCCAGACCTGATACTAAACACAGACCTGATACTAAACACAGACTCAAAAGATCCAGACCTGATACTAAACACAGACTCACGAGACTCTGACCTGATACTAAACACAGACTCACGAGGTCCAGACCTGATACTAAACACAGACCTGATACTAAACACAGACTCAAAAGATCCAGACCTGATACTAAACACAGACTCACGAGACTCTGACCTGATACTAAACACAGACCTGATACTAAACACAGACTCACGAGACTCTGACCTGATACTAAACACAGACCTGATACTAAACACAGACTCACGAGGCATCAGACCTGATACTAAACACAGACCTGATACTAAACACAGACTCACGAGATTCTGACCTGATACTAAACACAGACCTGATATTAAACACAGACTCACGAGGCACCAGACCTGATACTAAACACAGACCCACGAGACTCTGACCTGATACTAAACACAGACCTGATACTAAACACAGACTCACGAGGCACCGTCCTGATACTAAACACAGACCTGATACTAAACACAGACTCACGAGATCCAGACCTGATACTAAACACAGACTCACGAGACTCTGATCTGATACTAAACACAGACTCACGAGGTCCAGACCTGATACTAAACACAGACCTGATACTAAACACAGACTCACGAGACTCTGACCTGATACTAAACACAGACCTGATACTAAACACAGACTCACGAGACTCTGACCTGATGCTAAACACAGACCTGATACTAAACACAGACTCACGAGGCACCAGACCTGATACTAAACACAGACCTGATACTAAACACAGACTCACGAGATTCTGACCTGATACTAAACACAGACCTGATATTAAACACAGACTCACGAGGCACCAGACCTGATACTAAACACAGACTCACGAGACTCTGATCTGATACTAAACACAGACCTGATACTAAACACAGACTCATGAAATCCCAGACCTGGAGTCCAGGTGCATTGACTCAGTTCTAGCTGTGTTGCGTTGACTCGGAGTCCAGTAACTTCTCTTCAGTTCTAGCTGTGTTGCTTTGACTCAGAGTCCAGGAGCTTCTCTTCAGTTCTAGCTGTGTTGCTTTGACTTGGAGTCCAGGAGCATCTCTTCAGTTCTAGCTGTGTTGCGTTGACTCGGAGTCCAGGAGCTTCTCTTCAGTTCTAGCTGTGTTGCTTTGACTCGGGGTCCAGGAGCTTCTCTTCAGTTCTAGCTGTGTTGCGTTGACTCGGAGTCCAGGAGCTTCTCTTCAGTTCTAGCTGTGTTGCTTTGACTTGGAGTCCAGGAGCATCTCTTCAGTTCTAGCTGTGTTGCTTTGACTTGGAGTCCAGGAGCTTCTCTTCAGTTCTAGCTGTGTTGCGTTGACTCGGAGTCCAGGAGCTTCTCTTCAGTTCTAGCTGTGTTGCTTTGACTTGGAGTCCAGGAGCTTCTCTTCAGTTCTAGCTGCCTGTAACAGATATATGTAAAGCAGGCTAGATTAGCGAAAGTGTCTAGAAGTAAGAGCTAGCGCCATCCAGGTCCTGCTATAAAGACACCTTGGCTGATCTAAAGAGGCCAGTAGTGAATTCATTCACTATGTCTTGGGTGTAAAGATGCAAATGGCTTGGTGGCGGGACCTCAGTGTGCCCACTGACCTTCAGTTATCCTGAGCTGTAGTGCATTGCTGCGGTGAATTATTATAATTTCAGTTCCTTAACTTTTAAAGCAATAAGCAGCTGTAGCTCCATAAGAGGGCTAATTATATGTCTTGCATCAAATTCCCTGCTAAGGGTATACAGTGAAGATGGTCGTACGAGCGCAGGGATGTCACACGTCACATTGTTCCATCCATCCAGAGAACTGCTTATCCAATTGCCATAAACATTATTGAGAATATCATATTCTGGATATATATGGAGTTGTCTGTCCATCCATCTCTATGTCACAGTTACATTACTGGAGAAATGCTTATTCTCCAGGAGGACTAACATGGCTATAGAAGGAGTATCAAAAATCAGTAAATCATGCTCAGACTCTCTATAAGCACTGCACTGTGACTCTCAGACTCTCTACAAGCACTGCACCGTGACACTCAGACTCTCTACAAGCACTGCACCGTGACTCTCAGACTCTCTACAAGCACTGCACCGTGAGCCCAGAGTCTCTACAAGCACTGCACCATGACTCTCAGACTCTTTACAAGCACTGCACCGTAACTTTCAGTCTCTCTACAAACACTACACTGTGACTCTCAGACTATCCAAAACCACTGCACCATGACTCTCAGACTCTCTACAAGCACTGCACCGTGACTCTGAAACTCTCTACAAGTACTGCACCGTGAGCCCAGACTCTCTATAAGCACTGCACCATGACTCTCAGACTCTCCACAAGCACTACACCTTGGGCCCAGACTCTCTATAAGCACTGCACCGTGACTCTCAGACTCTACAAGCATTGTACCTTGGGCCCAGACTCTCTACAAGCACTGCACCATGAGCCCAGACTCTCTACAAGCACTGCATCGTGACTCTCAGACTCTACAAGCACTGCACCGTGAGCCCAGACTCTACAAGCACTGCACCGTGACTCTCAGACTATAAGCACAGCACCATGATTCTCAGACTCTCTATAAGCACTGCACCATGTCTCTCAGACTCTTTACAACCACTGCATCGTGAGCCCAGACTCTCTACAAGCACTGCACTGTGACACTTAGACTCTCTACAAACACTGCATCATGACTCTCAGACTCTCCACAAGCACTGCACCTTGGGCCCAGACTCTCTAAAAGCACTGCACCATGACTCTCAGACTCTACAAGCACTGCACCGTGAGCCCAGACTCTACAAGCACTGCACCGTGACTCTCAGACTATAAGCACTGCACCATGACTCTCAGACTCTCTATAAGCACTGAGTCGTGAGCCCAGACTCTCTACAAGCACTGCACTGTGACTCTTAGACTCTATACAAGCACTGCACCATGACTCTCAGACTCTATACAAGCACTGTACCGTGAGCCCAGACTCTCTACAAACACTGCACTGTGACTCTCAGACTCTCCAAAAGCACTGCACCATTACTCTAAGACTCTGCAAGCACTGCATAGTGACTCTCAGACTCTCTACAAGCACTGCACTGTCACTCTCAGACTCTCTACAAGCACTGCACCGTGACTCTCAGAATCTCTACAAGCACTGCATCGTGAGCCCAGACTCTCTACAAGCACTGCAATGTGACTCTCAGACTCTCTATAAGCACTGCACCCTGACTCTCAGACTCTCTACAAGCACTGCACCGTGACTCTCAGACTCTCTACAAGCACTGCACCGTGACTCTCAGACTCTCTACAAGCACTGCAACATGAGCCCAGACTCTCTATAAGCACTTGTGAGAGGTTTGTTTTGGTATAGTTTGTTGAAAGACTGTTTTTGTGTTTGTCTTTTTGGTTGGCCATTGTGCCTTTTGTTTTGTGTATTTTGTTTAATTAAAAGTCTTTTATTTTCCCTGAACATCCTGACTCTGAGTCTCCTTGCCTTGGTCAGCCTGTCACAGGTGGTGTCAGAAGAGGGAGAGTGCCTCTGGAGACTTGGAGCAGGAGTGCAGGATTTTTTTGTTTGTTTTGTTTAAAAAAAAAAAGGGAAAAAAGGAAGAGAGGATGAGGTGGAAGAAGGACTGGGAAGCGAGGGACAGGGAGGAGGAGGAGTACATCAGGGCCAGGCACCCGAGGAGCTGTAGGTCACCACTGTTGTGCCCCCTCTGTAACCAACAACATCAGTTTGCCGCCTGTCCCTTCCGGTACTATGAGGAGCCCGAACGTCCACAGCCCGAGTGGGAGGAGCCCGAACGTCCACAGCCCGAGTGGGAGGAGCCCGAACGTCCACAGCCCGAGTGGGAGGAGCCCAAACGTCCACAGCCCGAGTGGGAGGAGCCCGAACGTCCACAGCCCGAGAGGGAGGAGCCCGAACGTCCACGGCCCGAGAGGGAGGAGTCGGTGCGTCCATGGCCCGAGAGGGAGGAGTCGGTGCGTCCACGGCCCGAGAGGGAGGAGTCGGTGCGTCCACGGCCCGAGAGGGAGGAGTCGATGCCACCTCCACCAGCAAGGGAAGATTACCTGCTGTTCCCACCTCCACCGGAGTGGGAGGACTGCCTGTGGCTTCCGCCTCCACCGTTGTGGGAGGACTACCCATTGCTCCCACCGCCACCAGCAGAGGGAGAATACCTGCTGGTGCCACCTCCACCAGCAGGGGAAGATTACCTGCTGTCTCTTCCTCCATTGCCGCCACCAGCAGAGGGAGCATGCCTGCTGGTTCACCTGCTGCTGCCATCCCGAGAGCTAGAGGGGGAGGAGCCATCGCTGCCGTCCCAAGAGCCAGAAGGGGAGGAGCCATTACTGCCGTCTCCAGGGCCAGAAGGGGAGGAGTTACAGGCTCAACCCCCTGAATTTTTCTGGGGGGGAGAAGGGCAGGATGCTGGTGTCCCCCAGCAACCTCTATTTATGCTGCTGAAGGGAGCACGGCGCACACCAGCCCTACCCCCGCTGTCGGAGGAGCCGGCAGCGCCACTAGCCCTACCCCCGCTGTCGGAGGAGCCGGCAGCGCCACCAGCCCTACCCCCGCTGTCGGAGGAGCCAGCAGTGCCAACAGCTCTTACCCCGCTGTCGGAGGAGCCGACAGTGCCAACAGCTCTAACGCCGCTGTCGGAGGAGCTAGCAGCGCCACCAGAGGGAGACGTGCTGCTGTTCCCACCTCCGCCACCAGAGGGAGACGAACTGCTGTTCCCGCCTCCGCCACCAGAGGGAGACGAGCTGCTGTTCCTGCTCCCGCCATTAGAGGAGCTGGAGCGGGCTCTACCTCCTGTTGCCAACAGCGAAGAGGAACTCTGGCCGCTGCCACCCTGGCCGGAGGTTCCTGCGCTGTTGGCCACGCCCAAGGATGCCTGCCTCGCACCGCCCAAGGATGCCTGCCTCGCACCGCCCAAGGATGCCTGCCTCGCACCGCCCAGGGATGCCACAGCCACTCCGCTCAGGGATACCACTTCTGGATCGCCTGGGGTTGCCTGCTGCTCCGCATCGCCTGGGGTTGCCTGCTGCTCCGCATCGCCTGGGGTTGCCTGTTGCTCCACTTTTGTTTGTCCTAGGGTCGCCGAGGGTCCTGCTTCGCCTGGGGTCGCCGAAGGTCCTGCTTCGCCTGGGGTCACCGAGGGTCCTGCTTCGCCTGGGGTTGCCTGGTGCTCCGACGCCTGGGGAGTCACCAGTTACAAAGTACGAGGGAGAAGTGGAGCTCCCGCTGCCACCTTCATGGCCAGGGGCTCCCCTCCCAAGTTTCCCTCCCAAGGGTCCGCTGCCGCCGTCGCCTCCCGAGGGTCCGCTGTTGCCTCCCGAGGGTCTGCTGCCACCGTCGCCTCCTGAGGGTCCGCTGTTATGGCCTGGGGCTGCCGGACTATCTTTGCTTGGGACCACTGGACTGCTTGTGGGACAGGGGAAGCCTCTGCCCTCTCCCCAGCACCAGAAGAGATGATTTTGGGACTTTAAGGGGGGAGGTGGCCATTTAGGCCATGTTGTGCTGCGCACAAGGAGGGGAGGTGTGTGATGGGGTGCAACCTATTTTGTGGTGTTTTTGTGTTTTTTGTATTGTTTAGAGTGGATATGAGTGAGTTTGGGGTGTGGTTCAGTGAGTTAGTGAGTTTGTGTCAGGAATGTGTGGAATGTGCCTGGGCTAATGAGGTGCGAATTGCCCAATTAGCCCAGGCACCTGTATAAAAGGGAGTGGTTGGGTATGTTAGTTTGGTGAGTGTTTGTTAGAGGGAGAAGACCTGTGTGAGAGGTTTGTTTTGGTATAGTTTGTTGAAAGACTGTTTTTGTGTTTGTCTTTTTGGTTGGCCATTGTGCCTTTTGTTTTGTGTATTTTGTTTAATTAAAAGTCTTTTATTTTCCCTGCACATCCTGACTCTGAGTCTCCTTGCCTTGGTCAGCCTGTCACAGCACTGCACCATGACTCTCAGACTCTCCACAAGCACTGCACCATGAGCCCAGACTCTCTACAAGCACTGCACCATGACTCTCAGACTCTCTACAAGCACTGCACCGTGACTCTCAGACTCTCTGCAAGCACTGCACCATGAGCCCAGACTCTCTACAAGCACTGCACCATGACTCTCAGACTCTCCACAAGCACTGCACCTTGGGCCCAGACTCTCTATAAGCACTGCACCATGACTCTCAGACTCAACAAACATTGCACCTTGGGCCCAGACTCTCTACAAGCACTGCACCGTGAGCCCAGACTCTCTACAAGCACTGCATCGTGACTCTCAGACTCTACAAGCAATGCACCGTGAGCCCAGACTCTACAAGCACTGCACCATGACTCTCAGACTATAAGCACAGCACCATGACTCTCAGACTCTCTACAAGCACTGCACCATGAGCCCAGACTCTCTATATGCACTGCACCATGACTCTCAGACTCTACAAGCATTGAACCTTGGGCCCAGACTCTCTACAAGCACTGCACCGTGAGCCCAGACTCTCTACAAGCACTGCATCGTGACTCTCAGACTCTACAAGCACTGTACCGTGAGCCCAGACTCTTTACAAGCACTGCACCGTGACTCTCAGACTATAAGCACTGCACCATGATTCTCAGACTCTCTATAAGCACTGCACCATGTCTCTCAGACTCTACAAGCATTGCACCTTGGGCCCAGACTCTCTACAAGCACTGCACCGTGACTCTCCGACTCTACAAGCACTGCACCGTGAGTCCAGACTCTACAAGCACTGCACCGTGACACTCACACTATAAGCACTGCACCATGTCTCTCAGACTCTCTACAAGCACTGCATCGTGAGCCCAGACTCTCTACAAGCACTGCATCGTGAGCCCAGACTCTCTACAAGCACTGCATCGTGACTCTCAGACTCTACAAGCACTGCACCGTGAGCCCAGACTCTTTACAAGCACTGCACCGTGACTCTCAGACTATAAGCACTGTACCATGATTCTCAGACTCTCTATAAGCACTGCACCATGTCTCTCAGACTCTACAAGCATTGCACCTTGGGCCCAGACTCTCTACAAGCACTGCACCGTGACTCTCAGACTCTACAAGCACTGCACCGTGAGCCCAGACTCTCTACAAGCACTGCATCGTGACTCTCAGACTCTACAAGCACTGCACCGTGAGCTCAGACTCTTTACAAGCACTGCACCGTGACTCTCAGACTATAAGCACTGCACCATGATTCTCAGACTCTCTATAAGCACTGCACTGTGACTCTCAGACTCTCTACAAGCACTGCACCGTGACTCTCAGACTCTCTACAAGCACTGCACCATGAGCCCAGACTCTCTACAAGCACTGCACCATGACTCTCAGACTCTCCACAAGCACTGCACCTTGGGCCCAGACTCTCTATAAGCACTGCACCGTGACTCTCAGACTCTACAAACATTGCACCTTGGCCCAGACTCTCAACAAGCACTGCACCGTGAGCCCAGACTCTTTACAAGCACTGCATCGTGACTCTCAGACTCTACAAGCACTGCACCATGACTCTCAGACTATAAGCACAGCACCATGACTCTCAGACTCTCTATAAGCACTGCACCATGTCTCTCAGACTCTACAAGCATTGCACCTTGGGCCCAGACTCTCTACAAGCACTGCACCGTGACTCTCAGACTCTACAAGCACTGCACCATGAGCCCAAACTCTCTACAAGCACTGCATCTTGACTCTCAGACTCTACAAGCACTGCACCGAGAGCTCAGACTCTTTACAAGCACTGCACCGTGACGCTCAGACTATAAGCACTGCACCATGATTCTCAGACTCTCTATAAGCACTGCACCGTGACTCTCAGACTCTCTACAAGCACTGCACCGTGACTCTCAGACTCTCCACAAGCACTGCACCTTGGGCCCAGACTCTCTATAAGCACTGCACCATGACACTCAGACTATAAGCACTGCACCATGTCTCTCAGACTCTCTACAAGCACTGCATCGTGAGCCCAGACTCTCTTCAAGCACTGCATCGTGAGCCCAGACTCTACAAGCACTGCACCGTGACTCTCAGACTATAAGCACTGCACCATGACCCTCAGACTCTACAAACATTGCACCTTGGGCCCAGACTCTCTACAAGCACTGCATCGTGAGCCCAGACTCTACAAGCACTGCACCGTGACTCTCAGACTATAAGCACTGCACCATGACCCTCAGACTCTCTATAAGCACTGAGTCGTGAGCCCAGACTCTCTACAAGCACTGCACTGTGACTCTTAGACTCTATACAAGCACTGCACCATGACTCTCAGACTCTATACAAGCACTGTACCGTGAGCCCAGACTCTCTACAAACACTGCACCGTGAGCCCAGACTCTCTATAAACACTGCACCATGACTCTCAGACTCTCCACAAGCACTGCACCTTGGGCCCAGACTCTCTATAAGCACTGCACCGTGAGCCCAGACTCTCTACAAGCACTGCATCGTGACTCTCAGACTCTACAAGCACTGCACCGTGAGCCCAGACTATAAGCACTGCACCATGATTCTCAGACTCTCTATAAGCACTGCACCATGTCTCTCAGACTCTACAAGCATTGCACCTTGGGCCCAGACTCTCTACAAGCACTGCACCGTGACTCTCAGACTCTACAAGCACTGCACCGTGAGCCCAGACTCTACAAGCACTGCACCGTGACACGCAGACTACAAGCACTGCACCATGTCTCTCAGACTCTCTACAAGCACTGCATCGTGAGCCCAGACTCTCTACAAGCACTGCATCGTGAGCCCAGACTCTCTACAAGCACTGCATCGTGACTCTCAGACTCTACAAGCACTGCACCGTGAGCCCAGACTCTTTACAAGCACTGCACCGTGACTCTCAGACTATAAGCACTGTACCATGATTCTCAGACTCTCTATAAGCACTGCACCATGTCTCTCAGACTCTACAAGCATTGCACCTTGGGCCCAGACTCTCTACAAGCACTGCACCGTGACTCTCAGACTCTACAAGCACTGCACCATGAGCCCAGACTCTCTACAAGCACTGCATCATGACTCTCAGACTCTACAAGCACTGCACCGTGAGCTCATACTCTTTACAAGCACTGCACCGTGACTCTCAGACTATAAGCACTGCACCATGATTCTCAGACTCTCTATAAGCACTGCACCATGTCTCTCAGACTCTACAAGCATTGCACCTTGGGCCCAGACTCTCTACAAGCACTGCACCGTGACTCTCAGACTCTACAAGCACTGCACCGTGAGCCCAGACTCTACAAGCACTGCACCGTGACACGCAGACTATAAGCACTGCACCATGACTCTCAGACTCTCTATAAGCACCGCACCATGTCTCTCAGACTCTCTACAAGCACTGCATCGTGAGCCCAGACTCTCTACAAGCACTGCAATGTGACTATTAGACTATCTACAAGCACTGCACCATGACTCTCAGACTCTCTACAAGCACTGCACCGTGAGCCCAGACTCTCTACAAGCACTGCACTGTGACTCTTAGACTCTCTACAAGCACTGCACCATGACTCTCAGACTCTCTACAAGCACTGCACCGTGACTCTCAGACTCTCTACAAGCACTGCACCATGACTCTCAGACTCTCTAAAAGCACTGCACCGTGACTCTCAGATTCTCTATAAGCACTGCGCCATGACTCTCAAACTCTCTACAAGCACTGCACCGTGACTCTCAGACTCTCTATAAGCACTGCACCGTGAGCCCAGACTCTACAAGCACTGCACCGTGAGCCCAGACTCTCTACAAGCACTGCACTGTGACTCTCATGCTCATAACAAGCACTGCACCATGACTCTCAGACTCTCCACAAGCACTGCACCTTGGGCCCAGACTCTCTACAAGCACTGCACCGTGACTCTCAGACTCTACAAGCACTGCACCTTGGGCCTAGACTCTCTACAAGCACTGCACCATGAGCCCAGACTCTCTACAAGCACTGCACCGTGACTCTCAGACCATAAGCACTGCACCATGATTCTCAGACTCTCTATAAGCACTGCACCCTGTCTCTCAGACTCTCTACAAGCACTGCATCGTGAGCCCAGACTCTCTACAATCACTGCACTGTGACTCTCAGACTCTCTACAAACACTGCACCATGACTCTCAGACTCTCCACAAACACTGCACCTTGGGCCCAAACTCTCTATAAGCACTGCACCGTGAGCCCAGACTCTACAAGCACTGCACCGTGACTCTCAGACTATAAGCACTGCACCATAACTCTCAGACTCTCTATAAACACTGTACCATGTCTCTCAGACTCTCTACAAGCACTGCACCATGACTCTCAGACTCTCTATAAGCACTGCACCATGAGCCCAGACTCTACAAGCACTGCACCGTGAGCCCAGACTCTCTACAAGCACTGCACTGTGACTCTCAGGCTCATAACAAGCACTGCACCATGACTCTCAGACTCTCTACAAGCACTGCACCGTGAGCCCAGACTCTCTATAAGCACTGCACCATGACTCTCAGACTCTCCACAAGCACAGCACCTTGGGCCCAGACTCTCTACAAGCACTGCACCATGACTCTCAGACTCTACAAGTACTGCACCTTGGGCCTAGACTCTCTACAAGCACTGCACTGTGAGCCCAGACTCTCTACAAGCACTGCACCGTGACTCTCAGACTCTACAAGCACTGCACCTTGGGCCCAGACTCTCTACAAGCACTGCACCGTGAGCCGAGACTCTTTACAGGCACTGCACCGTGACTCTCAGACTATAAGCACTGCACCATGATTCTCAGACTCTCTATAAGCACTGCACCGTGTCTCTCAGACTCTCTACAAGCACTGTATCGTGAGCCCAGACTCTCTACAAGCACTGCACTGTGACTCTTTGACTCTCTACAAGCACTGCACCATGACTCTCAGACTCTCTACAAGCACTGTACCGTGACTTTCAGACTATCTACAAGCACTGCACCGTGACTCTCAGACTGTCTCCAAGCACTGCACTGTGACTCTCAGACTGTCTACAAGCACTGCACTGTGACTCTCAGACTCTCTACAAGCACTGCACTGTGACTCTCAGACTCTCTACAAGCACTGCACTGTGACTCTCAGACTCTCTACAAGCACTACACTGTGACTCTCAGACTCTCTACAAGCACTGCACTGTGACTCTCAGACTCTCTACAAGCACTGCACCGTGACTCTCAGACTGTCTCCAAGCACTGCACTGTGACTCTCAGACTCTCTAAAATCACTGTGCCGTGACTCTCAGGCTCTCTACAAGCACTGCACCATGAGCCCAGACTTTTTCCGACTCAAATCATCATTATACCAACAGGCAGACACACAGCTTCCATTGACCTACTCAATCCATGGGATTATACTGAGTAACCATGGTACCCAAATCTGTTACATGGAAACCACTCTGGGGATCAAGAAGAGAAGATTGTCCAACTGTATTATAGAAAGTGTCAGAAGTAATATTTTTTTAAATCTCTAAATGTAATTATTCGCTTTGATTTCTTTTGTACTTCGGATACATTTAAATTGAAAACCACACTGAAATGATTGGAAATTGTGATTGACATATTAGAAATAGACAAAGTATGTCCACGATCGTGTGCACTGCCTGTTGGATTGAACAAAAGACCTGATAGTGCCATAAATTCTGATTTCAAGGGAATCCACGTGAATATTAACATCTCCCCACAATAATTTGTTATCATGATTAAGGCATGAACAGCACGCAAACTCAGAGAAAGACAGACATTGATTGTGGTGACTATATAGAGAGTATTAGAGATGATTAAATTCTGTGATGAATACAGAAATTCAGTGTGGTGGTCTTTATAGAGAGTATTAGAGGGGATTAAATTCTGTGATGAAAACAGGAATTCATTGTGGTGGTCTGTATAGAGAGTATTAGAGGGGATTAGATTCTGTGATGAATACAGGAATTCATTGTGGTGGTCTGTATAGAGAGTATTAGAGGGGATTAGATTCTGTGATGAATACAGGAATTCATTGTGGTGGTCTGTATAGAGAGTATTAGAGGGGATTAGATTCTGTGATGAATACAGGAATTCATTGTGGTGGTCTGTATAGAGAGTATTAGAGGGGATTAGATTCTGTGATGAATACAGGAATTCATTGTGGTGGTCTGTATAGAGAGTATTAGAGGGGATTAGATTCAGGGGATGTATGGAAATGTCTGTACATTCATCCATCTGTCTGTGTGTCACATTTACCTTTTTGCATAGCTCTGGGAATTGATTATTCCATGTCATTGCTAATTCTTATTGTGTACTCTTGTGTGCATCCTGTTTATATACGTCATGGTGTTTCCCCTTTCCGTCATACTGATGGCTCTCTTATTGAATTCCCAGCTGTGGCAGTGATGTGTGTTACTGACATACTTCTAGTAGAGGAGATGGCATCTTGTCCAGTTAGGGTGGTTCAGGCTGGTTAAACTGAACAATAGGATGTCTTATAAAATGACATTAATCCCCCCTGATGCTAACCATGTTATACTTTCAACCTAGATCATCTTGTATAAATAGTGCAGGGAAAATATTGCTTGAAACAAAGCAATCTGAGGAACTGAGTACATTTGCACGGTAGGTTTTGTGGTTTCACTTTTTATGTCGTAAGGTGATTTTGACCAAACATACATAAACATACATAAACATACATCAAACATACAGCACATTGGAAATACTTTTCTCAGTGGCATGATCAGAGTTCCAGCAGGTATACTGTTCCATAGTTTGACTATGTTATCCATGATACACCACAATGTTAATTAAAGGAAACATTGCTACAACATCACCACTAGGTTGTTCCATTTTGAAAATAAAGGCAATGATTTTGAAATAGCTTAAGGTTGTACCTCTTGAGGCTCCACAGCATTGACTGCTACTGAAGACTCTTCCTCATTGGGTTTACACAGCATTGACTGCTACTGAAGACTCTTCCTCATTTAGTTTACACAGCATTGACTGCTACTGAAGACTCTTCCTCATTTAGTTTACACAGCATTGACTGCTACTGAAGACTCTTCCTCATTTAGTTTACACAGCATTGACTGCTACTGAAGACTCTTCCTCATTGAGTTTACACAGCATTGACTGCTACTGAAGACTCTTCCTCATTGAGGCGCCACAGCATTGACTGGCACTTTGCAGTTGGGCACACTGTGTTTCTCAGTTAAGAACATAAGAACATAAGAAAGTTTACAAACGAGAGGAGGCCATTCAGCCCATCTTGCTTGTTTGGTTGTTAGTAGTTTATTGATCCCAGAATCTCATCAAGCAGCTTCTGGAAGGATCCCAGGGTGTCAGCTTCAACAACATTACTGGGGAGTTGGTTCCAGACCCTCACAATTCTCTGTGTAAAAAAGTGCATCCTATTTTCTGTTCTGAATGCCCCTTTATCTAATCTCCATTTGTGACCCATGTGTCCCATTGTGAATCCATTTATTATTATTATTCTTATTATTATTCTTATTATTATTATTATTATTATTATTATTATTATTATTATTATTATTATTTGCTCAAATGTAGAGCAACAAGTATGTTGGCCCTTTCCCTGCTGTGCAGCTGTATAATTGATCCCTCCATATGTGGTACTGTAAAGCTGTGAAACAAAGGGTTCCCAGGGGAGAGACAGTGTGACCTCCTGGCACAGAACAGACATTTCCAGACGCGGCTGGCTTCTCAACAGGGGGCGGATTCACAGCCTACTCATATTATAATCCCACAACACTGCTGCTAGCGGGATTCATGCTCCCAGGAACATTACGGCCTGGGAATGGACAATTTCTGGGAGGAATACAAATGTTAACACTGTAACAATGGAAAGAAACCAAGCAGAGGTTATTGTGTTTAGTTTTTAAATTCATATTTCATTTCAAGATGTTAGGTATAATAAAATTAGCACATTTTAATTCAGCCCTGCTTTTTAATTGTGTATTTCAAATACATTCCATTTAAAAACCCTCTGTTGAATATAGACTCTTACTCCTGGCTATTACTGTATACAGTTTGCACAGGTCATTTGTATGTGTATGTATGTGTATATTTAAGCAGTAAGGCACAAGAGGGCTTAGGTTGTGCTGGATATCGTCACTTCTTGGTAAGTCTTGGATCTGTGATCACTGAGCTTTCTATTTTCCAGCGAGGGTGCCAGTAACTCTGCAGGGAGGTCTGAGATCTGTGACCGCTGAGCTTTCTATTTTCCAGCGAGGGTGCCAGTAACTCTGTAGGGAGGTCTGGGATCTGTGACCGCTGAGCTTTCTATTTTCCAGCGAGGGTGCCAGTAACTCTGCAGGGAGGTCTGGGATCTGTGAGCGCTGAGCTTTCTATTTTCCAGCGAGGGTGTCAGTAACTCTGCAGGGAGGTCTGGGATCTGTGAAGTGCCTGCCTTCCTGTATATTCCAGGTAACATTGTTGCTAGGTAATACACTCCCATTGGCTCTAGCAACTGGGCACAAGCGGTTTGCGGGGCTCTTCAGAAATGAATCCGCTATGAGATTCTTTGTTTCCTTCGTAGCGATTTTTGTGATTTTTTTGTACTTTCATTAAAGGCCATGGTGGCATACTTAGCTCTGTTTTTATAATGAGTGTCAGCTTTTAGTTGTCTGTTTCCTTCCTTTCCTGTGAAATGTAACTGGACATCGAACCGAACTTTGTCTGGCTGTGTCATGCTTTAGGGCATCAGAATGTCTAATAGTTTGAATGTCTCTTTCCATTATTGTGTGGTGATGTTGTATTTTGTCCCGGCCTTCTCGTCTCAGTTTTTTAATTGTAACCACAAGCACGTCATTTGAACTAGTGAATTCTGTGTCACTCATTAAACTCCAGGATAAACTTAGCGGGGGTCATTTATATATCCAGCACGGAGCCCCACATAGTTGCTGATTCCGCATTACTCGCCTTTACAATTTCTGACTGTGCCATACAAATCTCAAGGATATTATTTAACTGTTCTTTTGCAATTCATTTAAAGTCAAATTGCATATTTTTTTCAGAAAGCTGAAGCATTTAAAGCCCAATTTGTTAGTTGTGTGGTATTTATTTCATTTGGAGTTCTAGCACGTCAATGTTCCATTTTTGTACCTCGGCGTGACGGGTCAACCTTTTCTGTTCTTTACTTTTGGGAGAGTTGCTTTTATGAATTGATGCATCTTTGCTTTGTAACCATTCATCAATTGTCATGAGTGCAAACAGTTAAACAGTGAGGTCTTCAGTATCTTCCATGACAGCAGTATTTTGACAGGTGTTTTCTTTGATTTTGCGTGGTGCTGGTTAAGCACAGGTGCAGTGAGTTGCCTTTGTTTTTAGTAGTTCCTAATTGTGACATTGTGCTGGATATTGTGAAGGCTTGGAACACTGATGGACCAATCAGCATGCAGCATTCTATATATATTTATATATATTAGTGATAAGCATTGTATGCATTGTTTGTCATATACAGCAGTTACATCACATTGCCATACTGCTACTTGAGCAGCTTGTTGTTGAACTCTCCACACTGGTGCATGTGGCTCGCTGCCTCAGCTATAGGAGGCTGTGTGGTCCAGTGGTTAAAGAAAAGGGCTTGTAACCAGGAGGTCCCAGGTTGAAATCCCACTTTAGCCACTGACTCATTGTGTGACCCTGAGCAAGTCACTTAACCTCCTTGTGCTCCGTCTTTCGGGTGAGACGTAATTGTAAGTGACTCTGCAGCTGATGCACAGTTCACACACCCTAGTCTCTGTAAGTCGCCTTGGATAAAGGCGTCTGCTAAATAAACAAATAATAATAATAATAATAACCAGCCTGTCTCCCAGCACAGGACTGCCCCCTGGTGGTCTCAGAATAAAACAACACAATCATTGAGGCAGGGACCAGGACACTGCTCTGTGAAACTACCAGCATGCTTGACAGGCCCTAATAGAATGGGTTCAGTATTATTATTATTATTATTAGTATCACTATTATTATTACTATTACTATTAGTAGTAGTATGTATGTATCAATGATATAATATAGTAAAGCTTTTTTTCATATTAGGGGTAGACAGACAGACAGGAGAGGCATATAGGGAAATAGTCAAACAGATGGAGAAGCACAGATAACCTGGTATTACAGATGATAGATAGATAGATAGATAGATAGATAGATAGATAGATAGATAGATAGATAGATAGATAGATAGATGGTATATAAGTTTTGATTATTCTCACAGTAGTTAGCATACTGACTTGGGTCCGTTTTTATTGTTCTCACAATAGTTAGCGTTTTCCTTCTCATGAAACTCGGTTAAACTGGACTGATATCCTTTCAGTTGACACGGGTATGGCATTCTTGGAAGCAGACTCCGTCTCGTCTCAGTGAGCAGATGGACACAGCCATGCTGTAAAGAACTCCTCCCGGCCGCCATGGGTCCTGCAGGAGAGGGGGACCAGGGGGAGGAGCTGGCTCCAGCCCCTCCTGACCAGATGCATCTATAGAGGCCATCTGACACGCAGGAGAAGCGATATACAGAGTCAGCTAGTGCTTTACATTTCAATACAACCACGTCCCAGTGGCCAGCACTGTGAGCGACTCTATTACAAAATGTAGGGAAGTTAATTAACTATTGTTTCAAGTATTGACTTGTTTTATTTAAAATGACAAGCATAAATATCAGAATAATACATTGTAATGTACACTAAAGCAATTCATTGTAAAAAAATATTTTCAATTCACAAATTGAAAGGTGCTTTGCTTATAACATATGAATGTTTTAAGTCACCATTTCCAGCTTTATTTTTTCTTTTTTCTTTTTTTTCTTAAAGTGGTCAATATGAAAACATTGTAGCACAGGTCGTCTGAAGTTACTTTTTTAAATACCTTTTATGAAAACTAAATAATTGTAAAACATTTGTCATTCAAATTATTAAGTTTCTTTTAGTGTTTTGTAATTTAGCTTCAGTGACTGTTTGGTAGCTATGTCCCAATATTTACAACGCAGAGGCTGAGAGAGCTGCATCTGTGCAAGCCACCAGAGCTGTGACCTCCGACCCTGCAGCAAGACTTAGGCTAATTGACACTTCTCTTTGTATGGTAACGGGTCACCTGGCTGTCCGTGGGGGTCACAGGGGGCTCCCAAGTGACCACACCAGGGACAACAGCTGACAAACCCCAAGCCTAATTGTAATTACTGACTGCCCTCCTCGAACCCAGGTCACGGCTTCCCATTGTCTCTCTCCCCCTCGCCCTGTCCTGTGTGAAGTCGAGAGAGCTCCTAACAGCTGCTCACTGTAGTGCACTCTCTGTTTCCCAGACAGCCAAAGGTAGAGCCATATGCAGGTTGGAAAGTAAAACGAAGTCACTAGGCTGGGAAAATATTCCTAGGTCTGTTGTCATGAGAAACTAAGATTTGGTCTGCCGGATCAATATTTTTAATAAAGTTGGTCCCTTGGAATCTGTTGAAGACAAAAAAATAATAGCTTGCCGGGTTTCTGAGAACATTGGTCTCCCAGATAAATATTTCTATGAAACTGTATTTATATAGCCAATGATATATGAATTCGTATTATTTAATTCATTCGGGCAGCAGTGTGGAGTAGTGGTTAGGGCCCTGGACTTGACCAAAGGGTTGTGTACCCTTGAAAAAGGTACTTTACCTACATTGCTCCAGTAAAAACCCAACTGTATAAATGGGTAATTGCATGTAAACATAATGTGACAAAAAATAATGTAATTTTATGTAAAAAATAATGTGATATCTTGTAACAACTGCAAGTCGCTCTGGATAAGGGTGTCTGCTAAGAAATAAATAATAATAATAATAATTCATTAAATATGATACAAGCTAATATCCACTTATGGTTCTGCTGTGAACCTGAGGGGTGAAGTCAGTTTGTACCCGACACAGCACCAGATTCACTTCAGGAACATCAGAAAACCAATGTATTTTAATAGTCACATTCAAGAATGTATAGATCTTAATTAGGACATCTTACCTTAACAATGTGTAGGGGTGGTGAACACTTCTTTTTAAATTAGCAAAGATATATATTTTATAAAATTTTAACCAAGGTATTATCTCCATTTTGTGTTTAATTGTGTTTTTAACTCTGTAAAGCACCTTGAGATACTTGCATGAAAGGTGCTAGAGAAATCAAATGTATTATTATTATTATTATTATTATTATTATTATTATTATTATTATTATTATTATTATTATTAGTAGTAGTAGTAGTAGTAGTCCTATTTAAGGCCTAGTTGGTGGATACACCGACTGTCCAGCGGCAGCGGTGCACCGCCCAAAAGCGACGGAGAAAAGATTCAATTTAGCACCCCTAAAACATGGGATGCCAACAAAACTAGGCCTTAACTAATTTAACAAAAATCAGTTCAAAAGGACTGTAAATTAAATATTCATAACCAAAGGAGAGGAGGTACAGAGCACGCCCCCTAGAGCCGACTGGTCGACAAAAGTGGCCGTGTCGCCAGCGGACTCCGCGTGGGCGTGCTCTAAATTAATCCGGGACTGGACGAGGGCCCTGAACATGGCCCCACAGTCAGAGAGACCCTCCCCGATCATCTTGCGCTTCCTGGTCTTGTAAATGGCCAGTTTAGCAAGAGCCAGGAGCAGATTCACGAGGAGGTCTCTCATCTTGCTGGAGCCACAGACAGGGTGCCCGAAAATGAGGAGGATGGGGGAGAAATGCAGCCAGAACTGCAGCAGGAGGTTCCTCAAAAGAAGGAAAACGGCTGCAGCCTGGCGACAAAAATAAATGTGGCTTACAGACTCGGACAGTCCGCAGAAAGGGCATGCGGCGTCCGAGTCGGTGAAGTGACGCAGGATCTCTCCTGACGCGAGCGCTGCGTGCAGGACCCTCCACCCCAAGTCCCCGGCTCACTTGGGGACCAGCGGGGAGTACAGGGCCTCCCACTGGGGACTCTCGCCCTCCGGGGTCGGAGGGGCTCCCGCTAAGCGGTGTCTCGGCGGGAGACGAGGGCGGGGAAGTGGAGGGTGTAGAGCGTCATCGCGTACAGGGTCCTCCTCGACGCGGATCAGAGGTGGGTCGAGGAGAACTGCGAGATCCTGCTCAGGTTGTTCTCGAGGGGAGGCCGAGGGGGGTCCTGTGCCTTGGGTTCGATCCGCAGGACCAGGTCCTGAGGACCCCCTCGAGATACCTGACAGAGTCTGGGTGCAACACTGCTTTGGTAGTAGGAGTAGTAGTTGTATAAAGCTATTTATTAAGTGTAGTTGTATGTGTTTTAGGAGTGAGACAGCTCTGTCTTCATTATCCTGACAATATCAATTCACACACATTTTTAAATAGTGTGATATTTTTTACTTTACTTTTTGGCACCTGAGGGACCTCCTATAGCTTTAATAATAATAATAATAATAATAATAATAATAATAATAATAATAATAATAATAATATATTTATTTATATATAGCGCCTTTCATAGTGGACCACCATCACAAAGTGTTTTACAGAGGTAGGCTGTGAACTGTGCATTATATGTCACTTACAGAGTCACTTACAATAGGACCTTGATTTAACATCTCATCCGCAGGACGGAGCATAAGGAGGTTAAATGACTTGCTCAGGGTCACACAGTGAGTCAGTCAGTGGTAGAGGTTTGAACCGGTGACCTTCTGGTTAGAAGCCCTGGACTTTAACCACTGGATAACACTGCCTCAAAACATTAAATCCCAGAATCCATCTTGAAAATATAGAAATGGCACTACAAGAACCAACAGGCCCCACAATACCAGTATTATTAGGATTGAAAGTATACAGTGAAAAGGTATGTATGATTAGGAAAAATATACAAATTCCTTTAAAACTATAAAACCCTGTTACCATAGCAACCACACAGGATGTCACTCAAAATAGGCCTAACCTACTTTCAAGTTAATTATAGCGGCAATAGCAGCTCTACAGTAAGAGTGGCTGACAGTTTCTTGTTTAAACCCAATTTTGAGGGGTATGTTTTCTCTGCCGTTTCAAAACTGCAAACATGTAATAATAATAATTATTATAATTATAGATTTATGAATTGTTTATCATAGTGTAAAGCACATATTTAATGCTGAATAATATAGCAGCAGTGTGATTATTATGTTAATAAATGAACCGCTTTATTTAGTTTTATTCATATAGTGTAAGAGAATGGGTCATTTTTATTTTTGTAACACTACTGTAGAAGCCTTAGTGTTTTGCAAGTCAGCCTCACTCTGTAAAGTAGAGTTTAGTCAAAGATATTCTGTCCTTTAGTTTTTTGACAGGAAGTTACTTCCTGTTTTGCTGTTCTGGGAGATAAGTAAGATGGCGATGTAAAGTCGAAATCTGAACTGTCGCAAACGACGGTAAACTAAAAGAATAAAAGCCCATTACTGGTCAAATAAAGATATAATATACACATAGAGGTCTACAATCATACTTTCCATTGAATATACAAATATATTTTTAAATCAGCCTTCCAGTGAAAAAACAATGGAAATTAAATACAAAAAACTACATTTTAAGTGACAGTAAGAGCTAACAAAGCCAAAAAAGACTGGAAATTATCAAGTAAGACCATCACTGTGCTCTTACATCACCCATGTTCTGACAGCATAGGTAGTCACCACCACTGGACAGGTCAGTGGGTGGCTGAGGATTCAAAAGTTCTCTTAGACATTCTAATATGCCTTAGATCAGTGGTTCCCAATCCTGGTCCTGGGGATCCCCTTGTGTCTGCTGTTACTTTTTTCCAACTGAAGTTCTTTATTGAACACTCAATTAAACTAACAATTGGCCAAATGAAACCTGTTGAATGATTTGAAAGAGATGGAGATTTCAAGTTATGAATAAAATTGAATACAACTTGAAATCTCCAACTTCTTATAAGGTCAAGAATAGCTTAACAATGTTATTAACCATATTGTTAGTTGAATTGAGTGTTCATTTAAGTAACTGAGAGCTCAGTTGGAACAAAAACCAGCAGACACAAGGGGTCCCCATGACCAGGGCTGTGAATCACTGCTTTAGAAGTTAAGAAAGATCACTGTTGTTTTTGACTAAAACCATTGACATGTGAATTTTAAAAGATAATCAGAACAATCTGAATATGAATATGTGAAGTGACACAATGTATTTCTTCTGTACTTTTCTTTTTCAAGTATACAAACATTTCTAACAGTAACCTTTGTTTTCAACCCTTTGAGCTATTTTTATTTATTTTGTTGACAAAAGCCATACTTGTGTTTAATTTGCTGGAAAATAAATGTGATGTATGTGTGGCATAGTTATGAGATCATTGAAAGCACATCAAATAGTGTCAGTCATGGGGTTTGTTTTGTTGATTTTTAACTGAAGAGGTTCATGTTTACAGTAGTTTTTATTTTGTTGGTTTAGCAGAAATGGACACACCTTGAATGTGTATGTAAGTTGCCACAGAATGGTCATCTTTGTATTGAAAATCACACATAGTTGTGTAATGTTGTTCATAATGAACAGTACACTATTTCACTGGAATAATTACAAAAATTAAGAGATTAAACAAATGTCACAGTCAACAGTCATTACCACGCGACCGTGCTATTACCAGGGGAGAAACTCAGGGACCCCTGCACTCCCCTGACTGTGTGACACCCTGTACACCACGCGACCGTGCTATTACCAGGGGAGAAACTCAGGAACCCCTGCGCTCCCCTGACTGTGTGACACCCTGCACACCATGCGAAAACTCAGGGACCTCAAAATCTTCATTTTTTAGGACTCAGGAACATAGATTTATCAAAAGTCCACTAGAGGCATGTTGGTAATTTTCAGTAGTAGCTAATACCATTCATACTTTTCATTCAGACATTTCAAGACTGCTATGGAAGTACACAATAGACTTACAGAATTATTTCATTCGCTATAAACCATTTAATGACATTAAGTAAAGACAGGTATATGTTTAGTTCCCTTTCAATTCGAAGACGAACACCAATCAATGCTTTTGGGATATGCTGCCACAGGTCAGGTATTCACTGAGCATTTTATATCAAAGCTGCCGATAGGCCCCTCCGTGGAGTGACTCATTCTCTTTTGCCTCTCACAAGCAGGTAAGTAAGGTGGGTATATACTAACCTCTTCCAGTTGTTGATTGTCTCTTTTTCTGTAAGCTCCCTGGCAATGTATTGCTGGCAGTTGGCTTGCCACTTCCCCGGACTCAGAACTCAGCAGCTGAAGCCTGAGCGAAACACTGCTAGCTGCGTCGGTTTAAAAATAAATAAACAAACAAATAAATAAATAAATAAATAAATAAAAACAATAAATAAAAAATAAAAAAACATGTACGTCCTCCATTAGGCCTGGTTTCACCTGGTCCTACTGTTGAGCAGACCCCACGCACATTCAAACCACTCACCCATGAAAGCGGTGTGTAGGTCCAAAATAATAATAATAATTTTAAAAAAGAAATGCTCTCCTTTCCTTTTCTCCATGTCTGTAGGCTGTGTCACTCCGCTGTAAGCTACGTGCTGCACCGGTTGTGTGACTGCACACGACCCAGACGGCACCATCTGAGGATTGCTCCACTCCAGTGCCTCGGCGCCCTCAGTGTTCAAGCGTTCCCTGACATCAGTGGCCTCGATACCTCGGTGCCCTCGGTGCCACCGTGTTACGTAGACTCGGTGCCTCTGTGCTTAAGTGCTCATTGCATTGGTGCACTTGATCCCCTCGAGGGTTTCGGTGCCCCGGTGCCCTATAGCCTGGACGCCTCGGTGCTTCGGCTCCGTCGACACTCCAGAGCTTCGATGTCGTGGTGCTTTGCCGCCTTCGGTGATCACAGGCTCTACCACGGTGCTTCGACACCTTCAGGGTTAAAAAAGCTTCCTGCATCGGTGCACTCGGTGCTTCGGTGCTCTACAGCCTCACAAGCGTGTGTGACTCATGCCTAGTCCATCGTCACACTATAATGTTGGGCTTCCACCCGGGCACGTCCTGCAAGGGAAAGCTTCCCCCACAGAACAAATACACATTGTGTGTCAGGTGTCTGGGCATACAGCACGCTTCTACTGCCTTAGCAGATAGGACATTCTGCAACATTTGCGCAAGGTCGAGGGAAAAGACCATGCACAACAGGCTAGCACAGCTCTCCTCCAAGGAGCAGCAAGCGGTCGAGGCCTTCAAAGCAGGTCAAGGACATTGCAGACCTAAAAAGCCAGATGGTTCAGGTGCCAGAGTTCCTAGTCAGACAGCAGGCTGTTGACCCTCCGCCTCTGGCACTTTCCTCACCTTTGCCTCTGACACTTTCCTCAGCTTTGCCTCTGGCACTTGCCTCAGCTTTGCCTCTGACACTTGCCTCAGCTCCACCTCTGACACTTGCCTCAGCTTTGCCTCTGACACTTGCCTCAGCTTTGCCTCTGACACTTGCCTCAGCTCCACCTCTGACACTTGCCTCAGCTTTGCCTCTGACACTTCCCTCAGCTCCGCCTCTGGCACTTGCCTCAGCTCCGCCTCTGGCACTGGCAGTTTGCCTCAGACTCTGACGTGGCCCCTCCCTCAAGCTCAGTTTGGGTTCTTATGGAGCGAGCCTCCAGCTTCCTCCAGGTTCCCTGGAAAGCAGTGCCTGAACAGTGCTGGTCTGTATTCTGAACAGCGCTGGTCTGAATACAGACCTTCGACCCCCCAGCCATTTCCAGTGTTCCCGGATTTTCTGGAGGAAGTCAAATCCTCTGCGCCCAGTGTGTCCAAGAGCATGGCCGCACTGTCCTCCTTGGAAGGTGCAGAGGCAATGGGTCTTGCACAGTTCCCTCCGGTGGACTCCACCATAGTGGCCTTGGTGCGAGCCCCCCTGGTAGGAGGCCTATCCAAGGATTTTACCAACTACACCTATTAAGGCTACTATGGGAGCTTTTTTTTGAGTGACAGAGCTAGTTCAACATCTGAGAGCTACTGCATGCTCTCTTGATCCTATTCCTACAAAACTATTAAAATATAACAGTCCTTGGTGTTATTAATACCCACATTTTAAAAATGATAAATGTTCACTTTCCTCTGGTAGCTGTGGTAAAGCCTATGCTTGAGAAACACAATTTGGAGCCTAAAGTTCTCAATAACTATAGGCCAATCTCCAACCTACCATTCTTAGATAAGGTTCTAGAGAGAGTGATTGCAATTCAATTACAAAATGTCTAACTCTTAATGGTATATTCGAGAAGTTTCAGTCTGGTTTTCATGCTGCACACAGCACCAAGACAGCCCTTGTCAGAGTTGTGAATGATCTGCTGATAAACTCTTGACTTGGGCTTTCCATCAGTATTAATTCTTCTTGATCGTCTTGAAAGCACAGTAGGACTGTCTGACCTTGTCCTATCCTGGTTCAAATCTTATCTTTCTGATAGGTTTTAGTTCGTCTCTATTGGGAAGGTAAAATCAGCATTATCGGAAGTTGTCTGTGGTGTTCCACAGGGCTCCATTCTAGGTCCCTTGCTGTTTTCATTATCTATGCTACTGTTAGGTGACATTATACGCAGACACGGAGTGAACTTCCATTGCTATGCTGATGATACCCAGCTATATTTGTCCCTAAAGCCAGGAATTTCTTCTGCCTGGGTGTTATTAGCTACTTGCCTTACAGACATCAAGCATTGGATGTCACAGAATTTTCTAAGGTTGAATTCAGATAAAACAGAGGTCATGCTAGTGGGCTCACAGAACCAACTAAAAGGAAATGTGGGATTACATGAGCTCGACCCTTGAAAACCATCAAAACTTAATCTAGAAATAAAGAGTTTGGAGTCATCTTTGACCCTGATCTATCATTTGAGATTCATATTAGGGAAGTTACAAAAGTATCTTTTTTACCATTTGAGAAATATAGCCAAACTTAGACCAATTATTTCTGTATCTGATGCAGAGAGACTAATGCATGCCTTTGTTTCATCTAGAATTGATTATTGTAATGCACTTTTTTCTGGTGTCCCAAAACGTGTGTGTGGCGGAGTGTCCCGCCCCTACATATATTTGTGCACTGTTTTTGTATTATTGTTTGCGGCGCGGATAAAAGCGTCGCATCTTTTGTTATTGTTTTTGTATTTTTAAAAACTTTGTGAGGATTCGTGGCTGATCAGCTACTGATTATTTAACTAGCTGACAGTCATGCATCCTTACTAAAAGTGTACAAACTGTGGCCGAGGGGTAATAAGATAATTAACAGCTAGTTAACCCCTCGGCCAGAGTATAAGAACCTGCAGCTGTCCGTGCTGCAGGGTTGAGTGTAGAGAGGAGAGTACGGGGAGCGGAGAGAGCGAGGAGAGAGATCGATTAAAAACCAGCCCGCTTATTTGTTTGATTATTTGTTTGGCCAACGCGCCTTTTTGTTTTGTTTGTTGATTGTTTAAATCTTTTTGTTTTGTATTATTATTTATTAAAAACGCTGACCGCAATAACGTTCAGCTTCACCTGCCCATCCATTGTTGTTTTGGTTCAGTTACTTCCTGGTCCGTGACGTCACCACACCTCACCACTGCAAGCCATCCTGCCACAGTGTGGTATTCCATTTGCTGCTTTTTCAGAATATCGCTGCTAGAATTCTGACTAAAACCAGAAAAAGTGAACATATTACCCGTTTTGGCCTCTTTACACTGGCTCCTTGTGCAGTACAGCTAGGCCCTGACTGGATTAGCACCTAGTTAGTTATTTGCAGGAGTTACTGACCCTATATCTTCCAAACCGCACTCTAAGATCACAGGATGCGGGGCTGCTGGTTATTCCTAGGGTCAACAAAAGACTAAAAATGCACTTTTATAAAATGGCTTTCTTATCTTAGTGGGTTTTAATGTAACTTTAAAATTGCTGCTTTTGTATTATGTGTATACTGTTACTTAAATATGCTATATGCTATATGGCTATATGGCAGTTGTATGTGTGACATGCTATACAAATGGATTGTGGTTTGTTCTTTTTTTCTGCTATGTACTGTACAGTGCTTTGTGATACTTTTGTATAAAACGCACTATATAAATGCGATATAAAATATATAAATATAATGTTCTAACAGGCTCTTCTCTCAGTCTACTTGCGCCCTCTGGTGTTGCATTATAGCAGTACAGCTTGTACTAACAAAGGGACAGATGTACAGCTATTGAAAACAACTACTGAAAATGAAAGGAGCAGTGTTAGGGGTGGGACTGATTGGGGATCGCTCATGAGAGGAGCAGTGTTAGGGGTGGGAGTGGGTGGGGATCGCTCATGAGAGGAGCAGTGTTAGGGGTGGGAGTGGGTGGTGATCGCTCATTAGAGGAGCAGTGTTAGGGGTGGGACTGATTGGGGATCGCTCATGAGAGGAGTAGTGTCTGGGGTCCTAGTGGGTGGGGATCGCTCATGAGAGGAGCAGTGTTAGGGGTGGGAGTGGGTGGGGATCGCTCATGAGAGGAGCAGTGTTAGGGGTGGGAGTGGGTGGTGATCGCTCATTAGAGGAGCAGTGTTAGGGGTGGGACTGATTGGGGATCGCTCATGAGAGGAGTAGTGTCTGGGGTCCTAGTGGGTGGGGATCGCTCATTAGAGGAGCAGTGTTAGGGGTGGGACTGATTGGGGATCGCTCATGAGAGGAGCAGTGTCTGGGGTCCTAGTGGGTGGAGATCGCTCATGAGATGTGCAGTGTTAGGGGTGGGAGTGGGTGGGGATCGCTCATGAGAGGAGCAGTGTTAGGGGTGGGAGTGGGTGGTGATCGCTCATTAGAGGAGCAGTGTTAGGGGTGGGACTGATTGGGGATCGCTCATGAGAGGAGTAGTGTCTGGGGTCCTAGTGGGTGGGGATCGCTCATGAGAGGAGCAGTGTTAGGGGTGGGAGTGGATGGGGATCGCTCATGAGAGGAGCAGTGTCTGGGGTCCTAGTGGGTGGAGATCGCTCATGAGATGTGCAGTGTTAGGGGTGGGAGTGGGTGGGGATCAGCTAATGAGAGGAGCAGTGTTGGGTGGGAGTGGGTGGGGATTGCTCATGAGAGGAGCAGTGTTAGGGGTGGGAGTGGGTGGGGATGGCTCATGGTGAGAGCAGTGTTAGGGGTGGGAGTGGTTGGGGATGGCTCATGGCGGAGCAGTGTTAGGGGTGGGAGTGGGTGGTGATGGCTCATGAGGAGGAGCAGTGTTAGGGGTGGGAGTGGTTGGGGATGGCTCATGAGCGGAGCAGTGTTAGGGGTGGGAGTGGGTGGTGATCGCTCATGAGAGGAGCAGTGTTAGGGGTGCTAGTGGGTGGGGATGGCTCATGAGAGGAGCAGTGTTAGGGGTGGGAGTGGGTGGGGATTGCTCATGACAGGAGCAGTGTTAGGGGTGGGAGTGGGTGGAGATGGCTCATGAGAGGAGCAGTGTTAGGGGTGGGAGTGGGTGGGGATCGCTCATGAAAGGAGCATTGTTAGGGGTGGGAGTGGGTGGGGATCCAGTCTGTCGGTACAACCCCTGTGTCAAGATCTTGGTTAGTAGTTTGTAAATAACTTCTTTCATTTCTTCAAGTACTATTGGGATGATCTCATCCAGCCCAGGGGATTTGTTTATTTTAAGAGAACTGGATAGGAACAGGTTGACATGTAGGGCATGTTGTCCGTATCCTCCTTTGTAAAAACTATATATTTGCGAATATATACTATATATTTCTCTTCAATTATGATTTTGCCTTTTGTATCTCTTAGACATTTAATTTCCTCTTTGAATGTTCTATTGCTGTTATAATACTGGAAAAACTTTTTGGAATTGGTTTTAGCCCCCTTAGCAATGTCCATTTCTATCTCTCTCTTGACCTTTCTAATTTCCTTTTTGACTTGCGTTTGCAGTTCACTAGTGACTGTAAATTAGCTGGGCGTGTGCACATTCTGTTTGCGTTTGTATTTATTCTATTAGTATTTGGGGTTTTTACACTTGTTATGTTTCACATTTTGTTTTGCTTATTGCCCAAAGGGAGGGACATTGTTGCTTATTTTGTATTGCTGTGTTTAAGTTATTTATTGTAAAGTGTGTTATTATTTGTACTACAGCACGGGTGATTAGAGGGAGAGAACAGTCTCATTCCCCAATTCCAAATGCAGCCACAGGTGTTTCCCATTCACACCAATTAACTATCATTGCTAGCCTCCTATATAAAGAGAAGTGAAAGCACAGGAAGAGGAGTGTGTGGCCCAGGGGAATCAGACAGCGGACACAGCCCCACACAGAGCCTTCATTACTTAACTATCATTGCTAGCCTCCTATATAAAGAGAAGTGAAAGCACAGGAAGAGGAGTGCATGGCCCAGGGGAATCAGACAGCGGACACAGCCCCACACAGAGTCTTCATTATTTAACTATCATTGCTAGCCTCCTATATAAAGAGAAGTGAAAGCACAGGAAGAGGAGTGCGTGGCCCAGGGGAATCAGACAGCGGACACAGCCCCACACAGAGCCTTCATTATTGAATTCACCGTGTTGGATGTCAATTAAATAATTAAAGGTCTGGTTGGAACAAAGTCCTGCAGTGGAATGGATTGGAAGTCAAGGTTGCCTACTCCTGACTTAAAGGGATAAGTGGGTCACACTTTAGTGCAGGGGTCTCTGACCCTGGTCCTGGGGAGCCCCTATCCAGCAGGTTTTATAGGTGTCTTTACATCATCAGTGGCTAAAGATCTGGAACACCTGTTAATCTTGACTAATTAAGCCATTAATTGGTGCAATTAAGTAACTGAGAGATTGGTTGAAATGAAAACCAGCAGCCACAGTAGCTCTCCAGGACCAGGGTTGGAGAGCCCTGCTTTAGTGTATCCAAAGATTAACAAAAACACTGCTTAATACCATATAACCCACACCAGGAGGTTTAATACAATATAAACCACATCTGGAGGTTTAATACAATATAAACCACATCTGTAGGTTTAATACAATATAAACCACACAGGAGGTTTAATACAATATAAACCACATCTGGAGGTTTAATACAATATAAACCACACATGAGGTTTAATACGATATACACCACACAGGAGGTTTAATACAATATAAACCACACTCAGAGGTTTAATACAATATAAACAACACAGAAGCTTTAATATGATATAAATCACACAGGAGCTGTAATACAATATAAACCACACAGGAGGTGTAATACAATATAAACCACACAGGAGGTGTAATACAATATAAACCACACCTGGAGGTTCAGTAAAGGTTCCATTTAATGCATTTTAGGTTCTAGCATCTAAAAACCTATAGTTTATGATTTATCCTGAAAATCCAAACATCCATTTAAATGGACACAGGGACTGAGGAGGTTAAAATCATATTGGCATTTTAATACAAAACTCCTACAAGATCACCAATTCAGTAATCATTTTAAACTTTTGGGAAAACTGGAAAAATAAACTATACCAGTCTGAGACAGTGGTGGGATATTGGTAAAATTCAAATAGAAATCTTCTGTCAGCAATACACTGTCCCAAGGTCAGTGAATGCAGTGGTCAGTGAGCTGGAGAGAGAGATGGAGGAGTTGAGAAGCAGCTGGACGGTCAGAGCAGTGAGGGGGTGTATCGAGGCCTGCAGAAGAGGAGGCAGTTCCAGGGAAACACCCCCCATCAGGGTCTCCGCACACGCTGACAATCTCAGTGTCTTTGTCACTCATGACAGGGACGTCGCTGTGCTGGAGTCCTGTATCAAAAGGGGAGGCTGCAGCTGGCAGTGGCTCCTCTCAGGGTTCTCCTTCAGGGGGAGGTCCTTGTTATTAATAACCTGGTGGCCTCCATGTTCTAGCACTGGCTGGTCTGCTCACTGATATCCAGAGATGTCTGCTGCAGTTTCTATGGAATGGGCTCCACAGGCCGGGCCCGGCTGTCCTGTACCTCCCTGTGAGGAGGGAGGGCTGATTGATATCCCCAGCACGGTGCAGCGTTTAGGCTCCAGGATTAAGATCGCTCTCTCTTTGTATGAAATGGTAAAGCACTTGGACAGGTTTAAAGCTTGTGGTGTATTGGAGAGGGTGTGTATGCTGTGAGTGAGGAGGGGGAGCTCACTGTGTTTATATGAAAGGTCTGTTAAGGCTCTAAAGAGACTGGGACCTGAATGAACTGATGCAGTGCTGATTTTATACTGGATTTGTTGTAGTCGATGCCATCACCCCTTACCTTGTGCTAAATTCACAAATTAAAAACATCAAAAAAAGTGTTAGTGAACTCAAGAGACGTCAGCCACTCAGTTCCCTCAGTATGTTATTTATTTGTTCTTTATTTTTAGTACTTGCTGTATTGCTCACTATACTGGAGCCCTGTTTACACAGTTCATCTCATACTTTTCATACTGAACAGTTGGTATTGCAGCTGTCTCCTGATTTGAACAGGTAATACACGTTGATTAATGGAAACATGGCCAGGGCCCCGACCATCGACCCCATCTGCACTGCTACTCCGCACCACACGAGGGCGCTGTGGCTTTTGTCTCGCAGTATCAAGCCTACCATCACTTTCACATAAGACAGAGTTCCAACAAAGAAAATCCAAGACAGGACCTGTAGATTACAAGAAACACCTGCTCATTCGTGCCAGCAGGAAACTACCACTGATCATATACATTAGTGCCGGCAGGACACTACCCCTGATCATATACATTAGTGCCAGCAGGACACTACCCCTGACCATATACATTAGTGCCAGCAGGACACTACCCCTGATCATACACATTAGTGCCAGCAGGACACTACCCCTGATCATATACATTAGTGGCAGCAGGAAATTAAGACATCTCTGTCAACATGGTACATGAAGTTGATCTATGCTGTTTATATTTAATAATGTATTATTATTATTATGTATTTATTAGCAGACACCCTTATCCAGGGCGACTTACAATTGTTACAAGATATCACATTATTTTTTACATACAATTATATTATTTTTTACACACAATTACCCATTTATACAGTTGGGTTTTTTACTGGAGCAATCTTGGTAAAGTACCTTGCTCAAGGGTACAGCAGCAGTGCCCCCCACCTGGGATTGAACCCACGACCCTCCAGTCAGGAGTCCAGAGCCCTAACCACTACTCCACACTGCTGCACTACTCCACACTGCTGCTAACCACTACTCCTGTACTACATGTTTGTTTACGGATTGTTTTATATTATCAGACCCTTATGCTTGGAAAGAAAATAATATTTTTTGGAAACATTTACTTGAAAGCATACTATTACCCTAGCAGTAAATTCATTTTCGTCTCTGACATATTATACGTTTCTTGAGGAACAACTACTAAATGTAACTCTATTTAGCAACTGTGTAGACAGAAACTGGTAGAATGACATGCAAATAAAACCCGATGAGTTACTGTGCAATGTCACAATTACCGACGGTCATATTTGAATAAACTGGTATTACTGTGTAAGAAATAAACACAATGTTAGCGCATCCCGTATCCCTGCGCGTGGAGGAGTGCTGCTCGACTGACTGCACAGCGCTTTTAACACAAAGCAGATCAACTCCAGCGAGGGTGCGAATCTCTCTGCAACAACTGTCAAGCAGCCAAGTGCTGTAAATCGTATCACTGGGTCAGTATGTCCCTAATATTACCCAGCGATGACGCAACAACCTTCAAAGTGCCTGCCCTGCCACTGCGCTAAAGCGTGCACGCTGTTCCTATTTGGGGTGTTCACTTATTTGCATTGCGGCCAATTACGATAACATTTTACAATAAGATTATGAACAAGTATTATACGTTTTCCGCACTGATTGCTTATGTTTTTTTGTTTGTTTGTTTGTTTGTTTTGTTGTTGTTTTTCTAGGGAATATCCATTGTGTAGGCTGCTATTTCACGCACTTGGAACATCGGCTTGTTGCTTTCCCCCAGGCAGAGATCACGCACAACAGCTGCTGCAACGTACCCGAGGATTCCCTTCAATATTTCTTTTGGTGTCATAAAATTAAAGACTGTTTCGTGGGGAGACATTGGGTGGGGTAGCTCTTTTACAAGTGTATTAAGATACTTTTTTTGTATACTTTTTTTGTATACATACATCTTGAATATCCAACGCACCTTTTATTAAAACTGAGATAGAAGTGTTTCAAAACGCTCCCTATTGCATTTTCCCATTCTGACAAATGATGCGATGTGACTGATTTAAAGTTATTTAATTCCAAAACTACACAGTAAACATCCCCGAATGAACTATACATATAGTAAACATACCATTCTTTATCATACAACTTGAATATCCAGTTCACTTTTTAATAAGCTTGAGATAAAAAGTGTTTCAAAACGCTCCATATTGCATTTTCCCATTCTGACATGCGACTGCCTTCTGAACTTTGATCTTTGGGACTTTGATGCCCTGAGTGGCACTTTGCCCAGTGGTTGGTGATGGGGCAGTCCTTGGAATAAGTAATAAAAACGGCAGGAAAAACAGACTTGTTAAACAAAATTAAAAGGTTTTATTGAATGAAAGAAAAGACTGGCATGAGAGCGGAACACATTGCAAACACTCAGTTCTGCAGTTACACAACACAGAACCCGAACACACAACCAGGGAACTTTTTATTAGAGAACACAGACCCAACCTTTGCACATTTTCCAGACAGCACCTGCTACAACACCACAGATAGCCCAACCAGCTTCATGCATTTCTGCAGAACCCCAGTCCTGCGCACATTTACCTGAAATCCATTTATTGGATCCCTGGGCAAAGAATGACAGCTTCAGCAAGGGCACTGGGGAAAAGGTCAACCCTTTACATTGCCCCTCCCTAAGTTACCTTCTGGCCCAGGAAAGAGGAGGACTGTCCTTGATAACAGAAGGGAGGTTGGCGGTCAGAGGGGCTGAGGAAAGGGTGATAAAGGGGGATCAGGTTGGGGTCCTAAGGCCGTTACTATATCCAGCTGGTTTGAAGGAGTTTGATTGAACCTCTCCACTGTCAGGTTTGCACGTACTCTTAAACTCAGGGGAGACATTCAGGAGGACATAAAGATGTTTCGGACTCCTGCAAGTGGATTATTTGTGCACTGGGATTACAACATATCCAGATGACTTTTAATAATCAAGAAATTCACACAGACTCATTCGATTTGAAGTTTTAACGAATAAGAGTAGTATTAGTACCCCTTCGGTTTATTAACTGCTAAAAAATGGATTGAGTAGTTACAGACTACGTCGAATCCTAGCTGACGGCAAACTGGGCGGTCCAGTGCCTAACAGTTGTTAGCATTAAAACTTCAAACATTTATGGTTACAACATGTTTTGCTCTAAGGCTACGCATGCATAAAACTAAAGATGCCCACCGCTAAGTCCTAAAACATCCAATATGTTATTCTCATAGACTAAAACATAAGTCATATACCTTATAGCAATGCATCAATATAGGAGAGAGATAGATTCCAGTTACCTCCCAAATTATATATGGAAGTGTAGAGTATAAGGTAAGGACAGGAACTGTCTTCAAAGCAGCAGTGTGGAGTAGCGGTTAGGGCTCTGGACTCTTGACCAGAGGGTCATGGGTTCAATCCCAGGTGGGAGACACTGCTGCTGTACCCTCGAGCAAGGTACTTTACCTAGATTGTTCCAGTAAAAACCCATCTGTATAAATGGGTATTTGTATGTAAAAAAACAATGTAATTGTATGTAAAAATAATGTGATATCTTGTAACAATTGTAAGTCACCTGGTTAAGGGCATCTGCTAAGAAATAAATAATAATGATCAAAGGCAAAGATTTCTGAACACGACACCAACAGCAATCAGCTTGATCAGAGATCTTCAGAGCATGGATCACACAACTTGTAGTTAGCAAGTTGGTGATATTTGACCTCGGTTTTTATAGAGTTTTTGCCTCGCTTCTTGCATCAGAAGTCTCAATTAAGTTATAAACATTAATCAGCCTTAACAGCTCAAAAAACCTGGTAACTCCCTTCATAAGATTAATTAGCTATCCTTCCCTAGTCCATCTCTCCTACATCTCCCAAATATGCAAGGTGAACTTTTGAATGTTATTCTTTCTTGGTACCAGGGAGTTCCTGAACACAGCATGCATGTGAATACAGTTCAAGTGTAGAAGAATACATTGGAAGATGTGTTTTTTAACACCTATCTTGGTGCAATTATATATATATATATATATATATATATATATATATATATATATATATATATATATATATATATATATATATATATATATATACAGTACTGTGCAAAAGTTTTAGGCAGGTGTGAAAAAATGCTGTAAAGTAAGAATGCTTTCAAAAATAGACATGTTAATAGATTATATTCATCAATTAACTAAATGCAAAGTGAGTGAACAGAAGAAAAATCTAAATCAAATCCATATTTGGTGTGACCACCCTTTGCCTTCAAAACAGCATCAAGCATCAATTCTTCTAGGTACACTTGCACACAGTTTTTGAAGGAACTCGGCAGGTAGGTTGGCCCAAACATCTTGGAGAACTAACCACAGTTCTTCTGTGGATTTAGGCAGCCTCAGTTGCTTCTCTCTCTTCATGTAATCCCAGACAGACTCGATGATGTTGAGATCAGGGCTCTGTGGGGGCCATACCATCACTTCCAGGACTCCTTGTTCTTCTTTACGCTGAAGATAGTTCTTAATGACTTTCGCTGTATGTTTGGGGTCGTTGTCATGCTGCAGAATAAATTTGGGGCCAATCAGATGCCTCCCTGATGGTATTGCATGATGGATAAGTATCTGCCTGTACTTCTCAGCATTGAGGAGACCATTAATTCTGACCTAATCCCCAACTCCATTTGCAGAAATGCAGCCCCAAACTTGCAAGGAACCTCCACCATGCTTCACTGTTGCCTGCAGACACTCATTCGTGTACCGCTCTCAACCCTTTGGCGAACAAACTGCCTTCTGCTACAGCCAAATATTTCAAATTTGGACTCATCAGTCCAGAGCACCTGCTGCCATTTTTCTGCACCCCAGTTCCTGTGTTTTCGTGCATAGTTGAGTCGCTTAGCCTTGTTTCCACGTCGGAGGTATGGCTTTTTGGCCTCAAGTCTTCCATGAAGGCCACTTCTGACCAGACTTCTCCGGACAGTAGATGGGTGTACCAGGGTCCCACTGTTTTCTGTCAGTTCTGAGCTGATGGCACTGCTGGACATCTTCCGATTGTGAAGGGAAGTAAGCACGATGTGTTTTTCATCTGCTGCAGTAAGTTTCCTTGGCCGACCACTGCGTCTACGGTCCTCAGCATTGCCCGTTTCTTTGTGCTTCTTCAAAAGAGCTTGGACAGCACATCTGGAAACCCCTGTCTGCCTTGAAATTTTTGCCTGGGAGAGACCTTGCTGATGCAGTATAACTACCTTGTGTCTTGTGTCTTGCTTGTACACAGCTACTTTGCGCAGGCATTGTGATGGATCTGGCTGCCGCATTGCCTGTACCCAGTGCTGTGTTTTGATAGTATTTCGTCACAGTACTGCCATTTCAAACCAAACAGCTTCCCGTTTGCAGCTGGCTTACCTGTAAAGTAGCTGCATGCTCTTCTGTTTGTACAGTTTGTATTGTTCTTGGCTCCACATCCTCTTCATCATCGCTGAGTGATGTCAGCATCACTGTCGCTGGTATCGAAATCCTCCGAACCAACTTCACTCCCGTTGCTCATTATAGAAAGACCACTTATGTTGCCATGTGTAGCTTTCACTAAAAACTATATAAATTATAGACAGCATTCAGTACTGGGCAGACACATGGCAGATCACATTTAAAGTACATACATTTAAAGTAGTGTAAAGTATTGCACACAGGCAATAAAAATGTGCATTATAAATATCATATGGGAGATACTGAAATTGAAGAAGGTATCTATGAAAAAGACCTAGGAGTTTATGTTGACTCAGAAATGTCTTCATCTAGACAATGTGGGGAAGCTATAAAAAAAGGCAAACAAGATGCTCGGATATATTGTGAGAAGTGTTGAATTTAAATCAAGGGAAGTAATGTTAACACTGTACAATGCATTAGTAAGACCTCACCTAGAATATTGTGTTCAGTTCTGGTCACCTCGTTACAAAAAGGATATTGCTGCTCTAGAAAGAATGCAAAGAAGAGCAACCAGAATTATCCTGGGTTTAAAAGGCATGTCGTATGCAGACAGGCTAAAAGAATTGAATCTATTCAGTCTTGAACAAAGAAGACTACGAGGCAATCTGATTCAAGCATTCAAAATCCTAAAAGGTATAGACAATGTCAACCCAGGGGACTTTTTTGACCTGAAAAAATAAACAAGGACCAGGGGTCACAAACGGAGATTAGATAAATGGGCATTCAGAACAGAAAATAGGAGGCACTTTTTTACACAGAGAATTGTGAGGGTATGGAACCAACTCCCCAGTAATGTTGTTGAAGCTGACACCCTGGGATCCTTCAAGAAGCTGCTTGATGAGATTCTGGGATCAATAAGCTACTAAAAACCAAACAAGCAAGATGGGCTGAATGGCCTCCTCTCGTTTGTAAACTTTCTTATGTTCTTTCTTATGTTCTTATAACTAAACAAGTAAAACTAATAATAAATCAAAAAATAATAATTTGAAACACTATATATATATATTTGTAAAAGCTGAATGGCTTCCTGAAATATATCTCAGTCTTCTAAACGCCCACAGCTAGACTGGAATCACTACATGACACGCAATTGGATACAAATGTCACCTGACCCTCCCCCGACTTTCATTGCACATTCCACAGTACTAGCACTGCCTTAGAGAATGAAACCTGAAACGCTAGACTGAGAAACTGATCATTGAATAGAATGGGAAACTTGACGTACGCAGGTATGGCATGGTACTGTAAGTGGGTTTTCATTTGACGTACGTGCGTACGTCATAGTGTTGAAGTGGTTAAATTCAGTCTATCAGGAACATAATCAAAATATAACAGTCTCATTGTAGCCATTCAGTGCTTTAAACTAAACGTGACCTCTCTCTGTTTTTCTCTTACAAAAATCCTGTTCAGGCAAATTCTGAACCACCTGCTTCTCTATCAAGGTCATTCATCATTAATAGAAGACTCTTTTGTAATCATCTTCTCAGATGCATGGCATACCATGGTCCTATGCTATTGCCCCCCTCATTTGTTCCAAGAGATATTTCTTATATGTAATAGATCACTCATTATATAAACCTTGGATTCCAAACCCCCAAACATTACTTTCCGCCTGGTACTGCAAACAAGCAAGGGTTACCAAAATGAATGACCTTCTCTTTAGCAAGCCTGCTGTATGCTTGACACACATTGGTACCATTGACATAATGACTTATAGCACAAAAGGGTCGTGCCAGAACCGTCTGTGACACCACGCGTCCATTGTGCAGGTTTCCCTACTTCCGAGCTCACAGCACAATGCTGCAACAGTGATTTGAAATTCCAGCACTATTGAATGGATAGTACCCTTCCACAAGGGCCTCAGCCACTGTATCTACCTCCTGGTTTGGGAGTGCCTAGATCCCATGCCATGTTGTAAAATTATCCATTGAGACCAGTACAAAACAACTGCCAAGGTCCAAGGTGGGGAAGGGGCCCAGGATGTCACTGGCTACCCTTTCCATTGGTGCTCCAGTTGGAAACTGCTGAGGGCAGCCTTTGCATTTCCAGCAGAAATGTTCAACATTCTGGCAACTGTGGCACCACAAGTTGGTTTTCTGAGCACCCGCAACTGTGGCACCAGAAGTTGGTTTTCTGAGCGCCCGCAACTGTGGCCACAGAAGAAATTAGTTTTCTGAGCGCCCGACAGTAGTATGCAGACACCCTCTCCCTGATTCGCCACAACTGGGGAAGGACCGTCCCAATTCACCAATCACTGAGCAAAGTGCAACTCAGGGCATCAAAGTCCTAAAGATCAAAGTTCAGCTGGCAGTCGTATGTCAGAATGGGAAAATGCAATATGGAGTGTTTTGAAACACATTTTTATCTCAAGTTTATTAAAAAGTGCACTGGATATTAAAGTTGTATGATAAAGAATGGTATGTTTACTATATGTATGGTTCATTCGGGGATGTTTACTGTGTGGTTTTGGAATTAAAGAACTTTAACCCAATGTCTCCCCACGAAACAGTCTTTAATTTTATGACACCAAAAGAAATATTAAAGCGAATCCTCGGGTACGTTGCAGCAGCTGTAGTGCGTGATCTCTGCCTGGGAAAAAGCAACAAGCCGATGTACCAAGTGCGTGAAACAGCAGCCTACACAATGGATAAAAAATATTCCCTAGAAAACAAAAAAAAAAAAACATTAGATATCAGTGCAGAAAAAACAAACAAAAAAAAAAACATAAGCAATCAGTGCAGAAAATGTATAATACTTGTTCATAATCTTATTGTAAAATTGTATCGTAATTTATCTTGTATGTGATCATGCCGCAATCGAAATAGGTGAAAAGTATTTCAACCCAAAATTAGAAGAGCGTGCTACTTTACTGCAGGTGCCCTGCTGTCATGGAGTCGGTGCTGTGTCACTCCCACTGCTCTCTGGGAGTCCCACATTCTTCTTAGCAGATTCTTGGAAGAGTAACTGGATTTATTATTATTATTATTTATTAGCACCGCCCTTATCCAGGGCGACTTACAAGATATCACATTATTTTTACATACAGTTACCCATTTATACAGTTGGGTTATTGGAGCAATCTAGGTAAAGTACCTTGCTCAAGAGTACAGCAGCAGTGCCCCCCACCTGGGATTGAACCCACGACCCTCCGGTCAAGAGTCCAGAGCCCTGACCACTACTCCACACTGCTGCTCTATGCTTACATATACTGCACCCCCCTCCCCTTTCCCCTCTCCCCTCCAGTCTTTATCTAACTATTCACAGAATGTTCCCGAACGAGATATATCAGTCTAGCCTTGCGTTAGTATTTATGTTCTTGTTAATTATACCTTTCACCTGCTGTCTCAATAGGCACTGAGTGAATCCTAAATAAATCCTAGCCCATGTAAAGAGTAATTATCTACAAGTCATTTCCATTGCTTTTCTTTTTCCCCCTCTTACTGTTTCATGCTGTTTACAATCATTCAGAGTGCTTCTGGGTTGTGCTGCTATAGCACTGAGAGCAATCATTAAAAAAAAAAAACTAAATCTGTCTTTGCTTTTCAAAATAAACGGAAGAGCTTGCTAAAGCTAGCATGCAACCTGCTTTAAGATTGTCTGGAGAATCCTAACTGCCTTGCACTGAACAGCCTTCCTCGTTCCATTCATAGCATGTGACAGTGTGCCCTATCGATCTGCAGCCCCGCCTGCTCTCTCTGTAGATACAGCAGTTGGGCCTGGCTGAGCTGACACATGGCATGTGACAGTGTGCCCTATCGATCTGCAGCCCCGCCTGCTCTCTGTAGATACAGCAGGTGGGCCTGGCTGAGCTGACACATGGCATGTGACAGTGTGCCCTATCGATCTGCAGCCCCGCCTGCTCTCTCTGTAGATACAGTAGGTGGGCCTGGCTGAGCTGACACATGGCATGTGACAGTGTGCCCTATCGATTTGCAGCCCCGCCTGCTCTCTCTGTAGATACAGCAGGTGGGCCTGGCTGAGCTGACACATCGCATGTGACAGTGTGCCCTATCGATCTGCTGACACCGAGCACTCCATTGTTACACACAGACTCTACCCACTCCATTGTTACACGCAGACTCTGCCCACTCCATTGTTACACGCAGACTCTGCCCACTCCATTGTTACACAGACTCTGCCCACTGCATTGTTACACATAGACTCTGCCCACTCCATTGTTACACACACTCTGCCCACTCCAGTGTTAAACAGACTCTGCCCACTGCATTGTTACACGCAGACTCTGCCCACTCCATTGTTACACACAGACTCTGCCCACTGCATTGTTACACATAGACTCTGCCCACTCCATTGTTACACACACTCTGCCCACTGCATTGTTACACACAGACTCTACCCACTGCATTGTTACACACACTCTGCCCACTCCATTGTTACACACAGACTCTACCCACTCCACTGTTACACACAGACTCTACCCACTCCTTCAGGGGTGGATAGGAGATCTGGAGGGGTTCGAATCATCTCGGTATGGGACTCCTCCAGGGGTGGAGAGGAGATCTGGAGGGGTTTGAATCGTCACGGTATGAGACTCCTTCAGGGGAGGAGAGGAGATCTGGAGGGGTTTGAATCATCTTGGTATGAGACTCCTCCAGGGGTGGAGAGGAGATCTGGAGGGGTTTGAATCGTCACGGTATGGGACTCCTTCAGGGGTGGAGAGATCTGGAGGGGTTTGAATCGTCACGGTATGGGACTCCTTCAGGGGTGGAGAAGAGATCTGGAGGGGTTTGAATTGTCTTGGTATGGGACTCCTTCAGTGGTGGAGAAGAGATCTGGAGGCGTTTGAATCGTCTCAAGGTGTCTCATAACTACTCTTCAATTTATACTGAAAACATATTGTTTAAAATAAGATGGTGGCCCTGAACTATTTCCTTTTATCTGTTCTTAAGAAACTGTCATAAACCGATTTCTATCAAACAGGCCATCATGCTTCTCTCCCAGCTTATATATATCTTACAATATATATACCATAGATTAAATATAGGGCAGTAATATATATATATATATATATATATATATATATATATATATATATATATATATATATATATATGGACATTTTACTTTCTATATAGTTCACTGAGCCCATAATTCAAACTCCCACTTACCCCTAATTATTCTCCACTCAGAGCTATAAAACCCTCTCACTCCAGTGGCTGGTGCACTTGGTTTACATGACCATCGCCTTTCTCTACAATGTTCAAGACAAATTATTTCTTCAAAAATACTTGCTATATCAAACTTAAAGTAATGTTAGCTAACAAACAATTCCATCAATCTTACCTGTGCTGCACTTCCATTGGCTGCATGGGTCTCAAAGTGCAGTTTCGAAAGAACCACGTGTTATAGTGCACATGGATTGTCGTTGTGAAACACCTGGTACTGCTTCAGGCTAAAGGAAGCTCTCAGTTTCTACGCCTTATTCTTAGATATGTGCTACACTTTCTGGGTCATTTCACCTCAGTAGTGTCTTGTGGGTCATGTTACTGACTGAAAGCATGCTAGTCAATAGAGGAAGCAGCTGGTTGGTTAATGACAGGAAAGCAGCTTTAGTGAGGGTGGGGACAATTTCACCCTCCAAGTGACAAAGCAAGTGCAACACTATCTGAAAGCATGGCTTGCAAACAGAGATGTCTTAAACCAAGTGCAGTGTCAAATATCATGTTTCACAATAAAAATGTGTTACTATAACGTGTTTCTTTGAAAACGTTGGGACCTATATAACGAATGGAGGTACACAGCAGGTACAAAGAACCGCCTTCACGTTGCACACTCCACTCCAGGGCCACACTACTTCAGCTGAAAGAACTTGAGTTTGACTCTGAAATATTCAGATAGCTATAGTTTCTAGAAACTAAAATAATACTAATAATTATGTCAATGTTTTGTGGGCTGTGACTATTGGAGTGTGGCCTTCTGCACCTGCTGTGGTTAATTATCAAAGTAACACATCCCTCCTCCACTTCCTCTAGTATAATCAACCCCAATAACACTTTACACACTGATACAGCACAGCTACACTGTAGAATAAAACCCAATAACACTTTACACACTGATACAGCACAACTACACTGTAGAATAAAACTCAATAACTCTTTACACACTGATACAGCACAACTACACTGTAGAATAAAACCCAATAACACTTTACACACTGATACAGCACAGCTACACTGTAGAATAAAACCCAATAACACTTTACACACTGATACAGCACAGCTACACTGTAGAATAAAACTCAATAACTCTTTACACACTGATACAGCACAACTACACTGTAGAATAAAACCCAATAACACTTTACACACTGATACAGCACAACTACACTGTAGAATAAAACCCAATAACACTTTACACACTGATACAGCACAGCTACACTGTAGAATAAAATACCTGGCCCCCATTAGTATGAAACACTCCGTAGTGCTGAATTTAGAAATGCTGAAAGACACTTCAATGAAATTCAATGACTATCTATTTTTATATATTTTAAAACCTGATATCTGGTACTCACTGCATGTAGGTAGAAGAAATCTGATTGCAAACTATTCTATCAGAACATTATATATATATATATATATATATATATATATATATATATATATATATATATATATATATATATATATATATATATACAGTACTGTGCAAAAGTTTTAGGCAGGTGTGAAAAATGCTGTAAAGTAAGAATGCTTTCAAAATAGACATGTTAATAGATTATATTTATCAATTAACTAAATGCAAAGTGAGTGAACAGAAGAAAAATCTAAATCAAATCCATATTTGGGGTGACAACCCTTTGCCTTCAAAACAGCATCAAGCATCAATTCTTCTAGGTACACTTGCACACAGTTTTTGAAGGAACTCGGCAGGTAGGTTGGCCCAAACATCTTGGAGAACCACAGTTCTTCTGTGGATTTAGGCAGCCTCAGTTGCTTCTCTCTCTTCATGTAATCCCAGACAGACTCGATGATGTTGAGATCAGGGCTCTGTGGGGGCCATACCATCACTTCCAGTACTCCTTGTTCTTCTTTACGCTGAAGATAGTTCTTAATGACTTTCGCTGTATGTTTGGGGTCGTTGTCATGCTGCAGAATAAATTTGGGGCCAATCAGATGCCTCCCTGATGGTATTGCATGATGGATAAGTATCTGCCTGTACTTCTCAGCATTGAGGAGACCATTAATTCTGACCAAATCCCCAACTCCATTTGCAGAAATGCAGCCCCAAACTTGCAAGGAACCTCCACCATGCTTCACTGTTGCCTGCAGACACTCATTCGTGCACGCTCTCCAGCCCTTCGCTGAACAAACTGCCTTCTGCTACAGCCAAATATTTCAAATTTTGACTCATCAGTCCAGAGCACCTGCTGCCATTTTTCTGCACCCCAGTTCCTGTGTTTTCGTGCATAGTTGAGTCGCTTGGCCTTGTTTCCACGCCGGAGGTATGGCTTTTGGCCGCAAGTCTTCCATGAAGGCCACTTCTGACCAGACTTCTCCGGACAGTAGATGGGTGTACCAGGGTCCCACTGTTTTCTGCCAGTTCTGAGCTGATGGCACTGCTGGACATCTTCCGATTGGCGGGAAATAAGCATGATGTGTCTTTCATCTGCTGCAGTAAGTTTCCTTGGCCGACCACTGCGTCTCACGGTCCTCAACGTTGCCCGTTTCTTCGTGCTTCTTCAAAAGAGCTTGGACAGCACATCTGGAAACCCCTGTCTGCCTTGAAATTTCTGCCTGGGAGAGACCTTGCTGATGCAGTATAACTACCTTATGTCTTGTTGCTGTGCTCAGTCTTGCCATGGTGTATGACTTTTGACAGTAAACTGTCTTCAGCAACCTCACCTTGTTAGCTGAGTTTGGCTGTTCCTCACCCAGTTTTATTCCTCCTACACAGCTGTTTCTGTTTCAGTTAATGATTGTGTTTCAACCTACATATTGAATTGATGATCATTAGCACCTGTTTGGTTAATTGTTTAATCATACACCTGACTATATGCCTACAAAATCCCTGACTTTGTGCAAGTGTACCTAGAAGAATTGATGCTGTTTTGAAGGCAAAGGGTGGTCACACCAAATATGGATTTGATTTAGATTTTTCTTCTGTTCACTCACTTTGCATTTAGTTAATTGATAAATATAATCTATTAACATGTCTATTTTTGAAAGCATTCTTACTTTACAGCATTTTTCACACCTGCCTAAAACTTTTGCACAGTACTGTATATATATATATATATATATATATATATATATATATATATATATATATATATATATATATACACACAGTACTGTGCAAAAGTTTTAGGCAGGTGTGAAAAAATGCTGTAAAGTAAGAATGCTTTCAAACACAATTCTTCGGATTGAGTGACAATGCCTCCAGTTTGTAGTCACACAACTAGTTACATCATCTCAAATAGATTCTGTACAACTTTGCTGCTTCCTCATGAAAAACTGATTCAGCAAAAAGCCAGTTGCTGAAACACCAGAATGTGTCCCACCCCACCCCCCGTTCCCAGAGGACAATAGAAATGGAGTTCACACACCGTTTACACTCAATAATAACAAGATTTATGTTATTGTACAACTTGTATTCATAACAAATAATAATAATAATAATTAAAAAAAAAAAGATTAGTAGCATGTACAGTATTTTAATGGTGTGGTCTATACTGCAGAGCCTCAGATCCCTCTCTCTCTCTGTCCAGTGGGGTGTCTTCAGGGAGGAAGGGCAGTCAAAGCCTCACAGAAGGCTGGGAAAGGGCTGCTATTTGCCAGTGGATGGGTGGAAGGAAGGAAGGATGAACAGAACGGTAAAGGGAAGGTAGAGGAGGTCTGGGATCAGTTGCTGTAGCTCTGTCCTTCAGGGGGCTGGGGGAGTTTCATGTTTTCCTTACACATCATGAGCCGTCGTAACTCGTGCAGAACCACCCTGATGCTGAAGGAGTTCTGCCACTTGGCCAGGGCCGACACTGCTCGAGTGTCCACCTGAGAAGATAAGCGTGTTAGTGACTTCCACCCACACCGTGGCTCTCTATCTGCGCAGCATTCAAACACTGCAAGCACATTCAAGATGCAACATAGTTTTTTACAATCATCCCTATTTGATGCAGAACATCATGACCATCCTTGTGGGTTAGAATAATCTACACAGAATATCACATAGGGTGTTCTATGATACAAGCTGATATCCACTAGTGGCTAACCACAAGCAGGCTTACTGGCCGCTATGAAAATCAACTTTTATCTCACAGCACCCTACACTCACTATGTCTTTTATAATACATGCACCTAATTCAAAGACATTGAGATGGCTGTTTCAAATCAATACCAATGTCAACTGTACATTATAGTTACATGGGAATAATTTAACAGTATAGGTAAACGTAATGTGTTGTCATTTCCATTTTATACAAACATTTCAGATAGCTGCATCACATCAATATCAGGTTTTACTATATAGTAATGATAGTGTTTTGAAGCTATCCTTTAATGCAGTAATGCTTATGAAGCTGCAGTTGGGCTCTTGTTGCTAAGTTTTGCACATGTGCAGCCGATTTAAAAAAAGGCGCACATTAAAAAAAAAAAATACTACATACACACAACAGGTATATCAATGTCCCTGGCCCTGCTTTTTCATTTCCATTCACACAGATGATATTGGGCCTCAGACAAACACATTGATGCTGGGAGTCAGCCAATAAGACTCCAGAGAGCACACGCTTTTAAAACGTCAGCACATTCACATAGTTGTTCTTGCTCTGCTCAAGCCACTCTTTCTTCTAGGAATGGAAGTGCTTACAGAAACACAATCATTCCTACTGAAAAAATGGACGAGCATTGAATCTTTTAAAAATAGCAAGGTTAGAAAAATGAAGAAGCAACCAGAAATCCATAGTTTGTAAGCAATTAAGTCATGTGTATTGGTTACACTGTGTGTGTCCACACCTTTAAATTAGAGAAGAACAGCTATCCATTGTTTCTGTTGGGATTGGGTAAGTTTAATAGCAGTTGTTTGGTAACAGAATATAAAATATAACAGAGAGGCTTGAACTGTCTAGTACTGTAAGTCAGGGCAGTTTAAAATGTGCACGTTCCATGCCCAGTTATTCTTGAGGTAAAGATGCATTTCCTACAGGAGTAAAGCAAGTCATCAAGGAGGCTGTGTGCAATGAATTGCCCGAGTGTGTGTTTTTTTTTTTTCTTTTTTAAATGTATTTTTTAGTTAATTATAGACATACGTTGTCATTGCCTTTTAATTATCGAGAATAAAAAAAAAGTTTTAAGCAATTATAACTGCATTTGCGTGGTGGCAGATGCTGGCACACGACGGATGCATCTTTACTATAGGCTTGCCTATTGTTTTGTAGTTTGTGTATTTATCCCACTCTTATTGTAACAAGAAAGTAACTATTACAGGACAAGTTCAACACCCTCTTGAAGATCAATGCAATCCAATGTGCTTCTGCAGAGACTGGGGCACTTTATCAGCAATCACCACTTAGAGTTAACTGCTGCTATTAACACTGCATTAGTCTGATAGATGGTGATCATGGCGTTTTTTTCATCCAAAAATTGAATCTGTTTCGATTTTTTTTCTGCAGCGAATTTCGCAATTTTTCTCACAGCAATCACGCTCAAGTGTGAAAGGTAGTATTCAATTCCATAGGTTCCATTTTCTAACCTAGAAAACGCATCGAATAAACGCTGTAGTGTGAATAGCCCTTTAGAATGTCATTTCTTTTGTCGTGAGGGGGGTGTTCATTCGTGAGGTTCTTTTGTTCTCACAAAAAAAGATGTACTCTGGCTAAAAAAGATCAGCCACCGCCGAGTCCTCGGGCGAGGTTTGCCCAAGACAGAGAGCACTTCCCGGGGCAGCAGTGCGAGGTACCTCCCTTACATTTGAATTGCTGATATCTCAGCCTCTGTTCGAATTAGAAATACAAGAGACCCATCATTCTGTTCCTCTCCTCTCGCTCTACTGGAATATGGGATACTGGTTTGTTTCCAGTGAAAACCGAAATAACAACCATTAACAGCCGCCAGGTCCATGGCTAATAATACGGGTTGGGCATGAAGCTTCAATCTGTAGTGTAGAGGTTGGCGCGGTCACCTCGCACGCCAAAGATCAGTGCATCGAAAACTGCCGAAAACTTTTTCTTTTCATATTATACTTTTATAATAACACAATTTATTAGTTTTTGTTCATCAGTGCGAAAATCTAAAATGCTACAGTGTATTACATTTTATATATTAAATATTTTAATGGTTATAGTAAACTTAAACGTCCTCACTTGAAAACTATCAACTATTAGGCCTACGTTTTTACATATTCTTTTGCCGAGAGATGGTATAGCTATGGCCACAACATAATTTTGATGTTTTATTTAACATCATGTAATCAAAGAAACTACAGAATGATAACACTTAGGCTTAGGCTTTTAACTTACATCATGGTTTCATTTTAATAATAAGTTGTACACTGGAAAAGCAGGACTGGTTTTTTGACATAAAAAAAATCAAAATAAAACTAAAAACGCTAGCTCACTGTAAAATTACGGCACAAAAGTGAAAGTTTTGACTATTAAACATTTTGACAAAGGATGCTTTTTTTCTTAACGTAAATTGAATGTAATTGCAAAACGAAAACAAAAAACACTTAATATAGCCTGAATAACGTGTTGCTTCTTTACTTTAAACTACAGTAAAGACATGAGTTCTATACTGCAGCCTACGCACCGCATGGGCAAAAATAAGCAGGCGCTCCACACCCTCGTGAATATATATCTGTTCCCATGGCGTTGCTATTGTACAAAAGGGTAGTTGCATAAATAGAAGAGAGTTAACTTTTAATGGAAGGATAGGCAGTTTATTTTATTAAACTGTCTGCATACAAGCAGCCATGTGCAAAACTCAGTACGTTCCTAATAGTATATACAACTCTATATACAGAGACACGCACACACACGCACACACACAAACCTAGTTCCATTCTCTTAAATGGAAGATTCACCACACAAGTAACGAAAACAAATGCTTCCACGTAACGTTAGCAATTTTTTTCGTTATATTAATACATTTGGTGGCACTTTTTTATGAAAGTAAACATTCTCAAATTAACATAAATGTTTAAATAAGAAATATATGTATTATTTTATAGGAAAACTACATCATTTATTAATATACAAATTACAATAGGTGTATTTTTATACTCACGTTTGTTCTGGGCATACACTGTCTAGTTTTTTTTTCTTCTAAACTCAGTGACTTAGACTGCCGGTTGTCATGCTGCTCAAGTATAAATTTGATAAAAATAATTTTAAATTTTATTTATTCCGCTGCTAATCACAATTTTCATAATAATTTACAGACGACAATTGATAGCTGAAAATGTCATTATCGTCTAACCCTATCGCAACGGTCTACCGGAAGCCACAATAGTTGTGCAGTTGTATTTAAGCCATGTTGGATTTCGAAATGTCACATTTATATTTGTCACAGTTTTCATTAAGTATGGAAAATTACAAAGCGGTATGTAATGTGGTATGTTAATGTAGCATTATTACACAGGCTTCATTCGACTCTGTGAAGAAAAATGATTTAATTATATAGGGAAATGCACAACTTTGGGCCATAGCTGTACAGCTGATTAATTCACTGTATTCTAAGAGATACATTACAACTGTACATGCAATACTGGCAAAATACAATAAACACAGCCTCGATTTACGATGGTCCATACTGTACAGCGAGATGTGTTTATATATCTGACCCATAATATTAATGTTATAGTTTATTACATATGATTAGGGGTCTACTTAAATCGCGGTAAATTTACATATTTTTCACGGGTATGTTGCGGAATAAAATTAAGATTTCACTGACATTTCGCAGACCTGTTTAAACATTAAATAAACCTAAGTAGACAGTATTTCTAAACACTATAAAGCCTAAAAATAGTGGTACTTGCTTCCTTACTAAAACAGAGTGCTGTCATTTGTTAAAGGCAAGCATGCGGCATCCCCCAGCAGTTGACCTGCCCATACTATTGAGACTGCACGTTCTGCATCAACTGAATTGGTTGGAAGCTTTGCCAAGTTAAAAGATGTGGAAATCGATTAGAAACAGCCCAAAAACTCACAAGGGCATCTGGCATACTTTAATAAGGGCAATGTATGCAGCACGTTCGTTGTCATATTATTTGTCCCATAGAGAACGTGGCTATTCAGGTCTAAAATTCCAACTGCGAAAAAGTAAGCAGCAGGTTGAAGCGAGGTGGCTGTGCTGGATCGTTTTAGTACTGATTTAACTTGCAGACAGGAATACTTTTAGTCTGGGCTGACTTTCCAGTTTGGTTTCTGAAAGCTGTTTAATTCTGTTCAGCAGCCTCTGTAGTAGCCTTTTGTTTAATGTGTGATTCTGAAGCTAAATTGCGATCGATCGTATTTTCTCCAAAGACACGTTAAGATATACAAAACAATTAGGCCTACCTCAGTCTGCATGTACAGTTTCTTTCGAAAATATCTTGAAACAATTATCAGCCGAAATATACTTTGCTTTTTTTGTCGTCCATTTCCACTATTTTACCTCCAATGCTGAAAACTAGATTTTAGCAACCTAAATCAAAACAATGCAGCACCAACTTTGTCCCACCCCCTTACTGCACAGTACATATCACAGAAAAGCAGTCAATGCACAAACAGCATCCCCAAATTGCTGTCAGCCAAAAGGCTAAAATCTGTTTATGTTCCACATCGAACAAGCTGAAAGTGTCGGAGACTTCCTGCTTCACAAAATTCCATCGACTCTAAATATTACTAACGGATGGTCAAAATTCAGTATTAAAAAAAAAGACATGCTTGTGGGATATTACTTTGTTAAAGTTTATAGAAGGATGTTTTCTCTTATGAGTTGTAACGAACGCATTTGTACTGTGGGCTGGGTTTTGACATGTATAGAAACATTTCGTACTTTTGTACTTGATAACATTAATTTAAAAATCCAATTGCTGCCTATGATTAATACATTTTGTGACTGATGTGAAGCTATTAACAGTGGCAGCGCCAGGCTCTCCCCCGTGAGGGAGCAGAGGGGGCGGGGCTACACTCCACTTTGTGTGGGCACGTATACAGTCAATGCTTCGATATGTCTCGCAAAACTCCAGTATTAGGATGGCGGAATCTGCTGCAGATTAAATGCCTGTTAATAATAATCATTAACACAATGTACGAGGGTTACAGTGCAGTATGAAGTAAGTGCTGTTGTAACAGGTGCTCTCGGCTCGTTGGAGCAGTCGACCCTGGTGCAGATCCAATGTTGTTGCCCTGTGTGAATGCTAACCTGTCCGGGGCCGGATCGTTTGTAATCACACCAGCCCAGGGCTCACACGGCATGTATGATCATATTTATCTAAATACTATAGTCCTACACTGTGAAGTTTCTGCTAGCTCTGAAATCAGATCTATTCTACAGAGTCATTTTGTAACAAGTTTGATGCTAATAGTAGACCCAGTCCTTCATTTCACATTTTATATTATTATTTTGAATTGGGTTTTTAAGCATACAGATTTTAAAGCAGACCAAGCAGATTGTAAAATGGATGCATGTATGCTGTTTGTTCAAGTCTGGTTTGGTCTGGTTTGGTACACAGTTACATATAAAGCTGTAATTTTCAATTATGGTATTTTTGCATAATTGCTACATTGTATTGCTGTGTGTTGCAATTATACAAAAGCGTTGCAAAGAAGAAAAATCCTCAGACAATGTAACATAACAAAACCGGACAATTTCTTGATAGAGAACTAGCAGAAACACTAGTTTCCCATCTATTTTTGATTACATGTTCTAGTTAGGGGAGAATACATCTGAAGAACGCTTTGTTAAAGATGTGGTTGCAGGTTGTTTGCAAACCTTGACATTTCACTGTGCAGGGGAAACGTTGTTGTAAGGCATTGACTGAGCATCTTTTTTCTCCTATATTGAAAAGCTCGTTGCCTGTTGAACTGTCTCTGTCGTATCACTTTTACTGCCTACTTATGTCGCACACTGATACAATGTTGAAATAAAACCTTAAACACAAATGACAGAGACATAATAAAAAATCTCCAAACGTCATTGTTATTCTCCATTATCTACACATATCGAAAAATACAGTGCAGCATAAAAATATATTGGGCATTCGATACCCCCGTGTGAACGTAGGGGACACCACAATGCAAAAGAGCCGGGCTCGTTTGCAGTCGTGGTTTTAGTGCTTTTAACGTCATCTCATCTCACCGACACAGGGCAGGATGTGCAACGGCAGTGTGTCACGCCACACTGCACCATGTACACCATGTAATAAAACAAGCAGTCATGAAGTGGTCAAACAACTGGAACATTTATAGGGTGTATATGTATATATATGTGTGTGTATATATATATATATATATATATATATACAGTGCCTTGCAAAAGTATTCAGACCCCTGACCAATTCTCTCATATTACTGAATTACAAATGGTACATTGAAATTTCATTCTGTTTGATATTTTATTTTAAAATACTGAAACTCAAAATCAATTATTGTAAGGTGACATTGTTTTATGTTTGGAAATATTTTTAAGAAAAATAAAAAACTGAAATATCTTGCTTGCATAAGTATTCAACCCCTGTGCTGTGGAAGCTCCCAGTTTACACCGATGAAAGAAATTGCCCTAACAAGGACACAATTACCTTACCATTGGCCTTCACCTGTGAACCATTAAAGTTGCTGTCACATTTTCTGGATAAAAACCCCACTGTTGAAGGATCATTGGTCAGGCTGTGAATCTGAAGTAAAATGAAGACCAAAGAGCATTCTACAGAAGTTAGAGATAAAGTAATACAAAAGCATAGATTAGAGAAAGGGTACAAAATAATATCCAAGTATTTGGATCCCTCAAAACTCAGCGCTCAAACAAGAAGGAGACTTGTGAGAGAAGCCACAGAGAGGCCAACAATCACTTTGAAGGAGCTACAGAGTTCAGTGGCTGGGAGTGGAGTAATGGTGCACCAGTCAACCATATCAAGAGCTCTGCATAACACTGGCCTGTATCGGAGGGTGGCAAGAAAGAAGCCGGTACTCAAAAAGTACCATCTGAAAGCACGTCTGGAGTTTGCCAGAAAGCATGAGAGTGACCCAGCCGCGATGTGGGAAAAGGTTTTGTGGTCAGATGAGACCAAGATGGAGCTTTTTGGCCAAAACTCAAAGCGCTATGTGTGGTGCAAACCTAACACTGCCCATGCCTCAAGACACACCATCCCTACAGTGAAGTATGGTGGTGGCAGCATCATGCTGTGTGGATGCTTCTCATCAGCAGGGACTGGGCATCTTGTTAAAACTGAAGGAAGAATGGATGGAGCAAAATACAGGGAAATACTGCAAGAGAACCTGCTTCAGTCCGCTAAAAAACTGAAGCTTGGGAGGAAATTCACCTTTCAGCAGGACAATGATCCCAAGCACAAGGCCAAAGCAACATTGGAGTGGCTCAAGAACAAAAAGGTGAATGTCCTACAGTGGCCCAGTCAAAGTCCTGATCTCAATCCCATTGAGAATCTGTTGCACTATTTGAAAATTGCGGTCCACAAGCGTCGTCCAACCAACCTGAACAACCTGGAACAAATCTGCAAAGAAGAATGGGCCAAAATCACTCCGACACTGTGTGCAAAGCTGGTACATACTTACCCCAAAAGACTTAAAGCTGTTATTGTAGCAAAAGGTGGCTCTACCAAATATTAATGTGTGGGCAAGATATTTCAGCAAGATATTTCAGTTTTTTATTTTTCTTAAAAATATTTCCCAACATAAAACCAATGTCACCTTACAATAATTGATTTTGAGTTTCAGTGTTTTAAAATAAAATATCAAACAGAATGAAATTTCAATGTACCATTTGTAATTCAGTAATATGAGAGAATTGGTCAGGGGTCTGAATACTTTTGCAAGGCACTGTCATTGCCAGTCATTGCCAATTATTTTTATTATTTTCTCCCAATTTAGAATGGCCAATTATTTTATTATGCTCAGCTCACCGCTACCACCCCTGCGCTGACTCGGGAGAGCGAAGATGAACACACGCTGTCCTCCGAAGTGTGTGCCGTCAGCCGACCGCTTTTTTCACACTGCGGACTCACCATGCAGCCACCCAAGAGCTACAGCGTCGGAGGACAACGCAGCTCTCGAGCAGCTTACAGGCAAGCCCGCAGGCCCGCCAGACTACAGGGGTTGCTGGTGCGCGGTGAGCTGAGGACACCCTGGCCGACCTAACCCTCCCTCCCCGGGAGATGCTCGCCACTGTGCGCCGCCCCCTGGGAGCGCCCGTCCACGGGCGGCTGTGGAATAGCCTGGACTCGAACTCGCGACGTCCAGACTATAGAGCGCATCCTGCACTCCACGTGGAGCGCATTTACTGGATGCGCCACTCGGGAGCCCCCCTTATAGGGTATATTTAAATGTTTAAGTAAGGGGTAGAAGAATAATTAGAAACTTGAAATGACACTGAATGTTAAACTAAATATAATGTTTAAAAGTTTAAATAAAAACTAGTAGGAACTTTTGAAAGTACTGAAATGGAATCAACACAAGAGTTTGTGAGAGAGCATTTCCTGGAGGGAATATTTAGTTGCAACGCAGTCCCCCTTCAGCACGAAAGCGAGTAGCTTGTTGTCGGTGCTCACACAGCAAGCGCCCAGCCCGTGAGTTCATGTTGAACGTCTGCACTGTATTGTTGGGCCCTGATTAAAATCACCTTGAAGACGATACCTGGAATGGTTTTCAATTGTTGAAAACCCAAATGAAGTCTCTGGAAAGTCTTGCACAACTTTGTCACGTCGATAATTCAGAAATTTGAGATATCCCTTTTTCATTTTTCAGTGCCTATTAATGTTTCAATATTAACTAAATTGAATTATTAATCAAACTGATTCATCTTGTTACACAATTGATTTATTAAAATGTTTCGATATACTGTTACTTGATTACTGTCTTCTTCACAGTCATCTTAAAATAATGCTAGAATGTGTTTTGTTGATTATGATTTCCATTACATGAGAGTAGATGTTAAAACTTCATGCTGATTTGAACTTGGCTCTCGCCAAGATAAGCACCAACTAAGACGTAGCTTCACAGTAAACTAATGTGATCCATATGTGTCTCCATCCATTTGCGCTTCCTTCCATATGATGATGTAGATATCCTTCTGTCTGGTGTTGATGGCTGAAGTGTAATGCTGGCTCCAGGGATCAGCTTATTGCCTCCCTAGCGCATCAGCACACACAATGGCTGCGATGCTGGCTCTGGGGATCAACCATAGTGCGGTCTCCCCAGCGCATCAGCATGACAACCGTCTGGATTGAGCTAAGTAGGGTACATCTCTGGGGTCTTCAAGTGGGCACCTTCCATCCTCGGTGTTTCGTTGACTAGCCCACGACACCTCAAGAGGGCTCGATGGTGATTCTGGCGTCCCAGCATCACCCCCCTCCGTCCCCCACTCAACTCAGCCCAGCTTACTTACCTGTACATCGTTTCTTTCTTTCTATTGTGCTTGAGATCCCCAACCAGAATCTTTCCGTCTCAACCACAGCCAGTTGCTGCTCCTCTCTGCTGCTTCAGATAAGTTCTTCACTGTGTGACGCAACTCTTGGCCATTGAATCCGACAAAAAAATAATCTGTGATGCGTTTAATCAAGTTCACCAATACAGTCAGTTTTATTTCTGTGCTCTACAACAGAATATACAGGCTTTCTAGCACAAATATACTCTTAAAAACGAAGGAAATTCTTGGCCAAAAACATTGTTAATGCATCAGTTAGGGTTGACATTAAAACGACAAAAGTAGGGAAATGCGATGTTAGGGTTTTGAACCCTAACTCTGCATTCCCTCCCATCCCCTTACAACCAGTGGAAGTGGCAAGGCAACACAAGCAACCACAGACATCCATCATCTGTTAAGAGAACAACATACAACTCTCTGCAGATAACACAGGAGACATCCATAATCATGCTCCACTAGGTGTATGAAGTCTGCTGCCATGCCAGTGTGTTGGGGGGTCGTGTATATCTGGCCACTGCTTATGCAGGTCTAGTAGGAGACAGATGCATAATAGTGGCACCAACCTCACACTGTGCCTCTATGAATTCCACTACCATGTTCAATGTCCAGTGTGGCATCCACATGTTTGATGTGCGTCAGTTTGTTGGGTGAGAGGTGGGGAACATGAGGGGAAGTGTATATGTATGGTAATCGTGAGACACAGGTGCATGACAATCCATGCACCATGCGTTCATGTGGTAAACTCACTTTCTAATCACCCTGTGTATGTAATAGCCAGGAGTGCATTACCACCTCAAAACCAACAAGAGACATATTTTTGTGTGGTAATACATTCTGACCCATATTTTTATTGCATATATTCTATGTTTCCTACCTTCTTTCTTGATTGGCCTTGATAGTTTCATTTTGTTTGTGTAAACTGCGACGTGCTACTGTAGAAAATGCTGTATTCATAGTTCTGTCCGCGCGACACTGCTGAGAATGCTTCGGAGAGAACTTGGTTCAATCATCCCCATTTTACGACAAGGTGAAATTCAAAAGGTGTCTGTCCAGGTCTTTTTCAGGTATCTGATGAAATTCTCTCGTTTCTCCCACTGAACGCAAGTATAACTTTGTGAGGTTTATGTGAGTAAGTGTTTTTCTTGTATTTTTATTTTCTTGCTCTTTTAAAAATGTTTGTTTAAATTCTTCTGTTATTGGTGAACCTTGTTTTTTTCAAATTGTCTATATGTTTGTTGTGAATGTAGCCTATTGTTGTCCACGTTACAGTGCTTGTTGTGATTAGTGATAAATATGGCTGCAGTTGACATTAAGAGGCACTGACTGAAGGAGGTATAAATAAATGTATAATTATTGGATTATTATTATTACACATTTATTTAGAATGTAGTTACCTGGAGACATTTTTACATCTTCCAAAACTGTACATAAAATGACTAGACTAGACTAGACTAGATATGGGATGAGAAACAAAACAAAAACCAAAGTGTACATTCCTATTTTTTTGGTTTTTGTTTTATACAACATTTTTTGGTTGTAACTGCAAGCCCCACGCAGCCCTCTAGGTCTGTCCGCAGCTCTACACACTGCTGGCTGTGTTACTCACCACCCCATTTGAGTTGTGCACTCCATTCAAATTGATCTTCGTAACAAATCTGACACAGGGAGGCATCTCAGGGTATTTGGGCCCACACTCCACCTTAAGGCTGTAAATCCTGTTCTCATAGATTGTCTGAAAAAAAGTAGTAAGCGAGAGAGACAGAGGGAGTATGGCATGGAGGGATGTACATAGCTTAAATAAGAACATTTTCCAAGTGTTAACCATTTCATTTCTCCTAAACATAGAACCACTGTCAAAGATATGCATGTCAAATATTCATTTGTATTTTTTCATGTACACAGGTACTGTACACATGCAGGTTCATGCATAGTCATCTTGGGAGTTTAAATAACAGAACATGGGAATGATTCTTGCAAAGATTCCCAGTATGTTCAAGTTTAAACGCTTAGGAAATTAAACACAATGTAATATCCTTAGTCACATGGTCTGACTGCAGCTAGTGTGGGACAATACCAGGGTAAGTAAGGTGAAAGAATCACAGCCATAATAAAACCTTTCAGTTCAATAGCGGTGTTTTCAAATCAGCCCTATAATGGACTAGCTCCAAGTCAGTGAAGTGCAGAGACCGTTTTATCCATCTCCATGTGCTTTTTAACAGTCAATGAGCAGGGGTGCAGCACACTCACTACCTAAAATAATGCTGCCCTGCTTCCATCAGTCAAGCTACATTGCTTTGCAGACTGTTTCACAGCAGAAGTAATTCACTGTGTACAAAATAAACCTGTCATCCTCAGGTCTGTTGAATGAATGTCTAAATATAAAATATACCACGGAGGGCTAAAAGCTAGTCTTATCTTCTCCATAAGAGTTGTGTTTATATCGCATTCAATACAGATTATTTTGGATGCTTGTACATGAAGGACACTACACAAATCTACACGTAACTGGTAAGGCATTTACATCCTACAATGGAATATATTGGAGTCTGTATATGTTTTTCCATATATTCCTTGATTTTGATATTCAATCATTTTTGCTAAGAATGTCCTTACCAAGTTTCACAATGGGATAGTGCTAAAGATATATGTACAAATGTAAGTGTAAAAATGTACATGAAGACACGTTATCTCCTTGTATCCCCAGAATATGATCCACTCAATAATTTGTGCTAAAGAACTGGTTCCGTGTTTCTCTAGATATATGCGTGGGATAAGAAACATGTCAAAGCACTGCTTTATGGGAACATATGGTCAACTTGATATTTCTGTTTTTGAACAACTGGAGTGTAATGTGAGCCATGCTCTGCAGAATAAGAGCTCTCCTAGTGCAATCAGGAGGAATGTACCACAACAATATTCTATTAATCTTCACAATTAAATAGAGTACAAACCCACTGGCATATATGTAAAAAATATATACTCTTACCTTCAAAATGGATATTTTATTAAAGGAAAAGTGTACAATTCAGCAATCAAACACACAACTGAAAGTTTCAGTAAAATGTTCCACTGTACTTGTACTATCATAGTAGTATGCAATACCATACTGGTGAACAGGCCTGCCTATTGCAAAGTCACTCAAATTATTATTATTTATTTCTTAGCAGACGCCCTTATCCAGGGCAACTTACAATCGTAAGCAAATACATTTCAAGTGTTACGGTACATTCATTTAAATGTTACAAACATTACCTACTGAATTAACAAGTAAGTCAATAAAGCTGTGTCTCGCATTCAAAGGGTTAAAAGTGAAACTCAATCCCTGTGTTGGCCATGTTACTATTATTATTATTATTATTATTATTATTATTATTATTATTATTATTTACTTCTTAGCAGACGCCCTTAGCCAGGGCAACTTACAATTGTTACAAGATATCACATTATTTTTACATACAATTACCCATTTATACAGTTGGGTTTTTACGGGAGCAATCTGGGTAAAGTACCTTGCTCAAGGGTACAGCAGCAGTGTCCCCCACCTGGGATTGAACCCACGACCCTCCGGTCAAGAGTCCAGAGCCCTAACCACTACTCCACACTGCTGCCTATGTTGGCTCTGGCCCTGCTATTTCAGTTCACTATGCAGACTGTTGGAGCCACAATGGGCATCAGATTCCTAGCCTCCTCTACTCCATAGCTGTTAACCCCTCTCAGACTGCTATCTCATTATTTAAATACACAGCCCCCCCTCCTCCTCCTCCTCCTCCTCCTCTTCCTCCTCCTATTCTGCAGGTAAAAGCAAGCTCCCTGTCCCTGTGACAGTGCAGCAGCAGGCCAGTACTCACCCTGGGAGGTCCGATGATCATGCCTCTCCAGTGGGTGAGGGTCATGTCTTCATCATCCTCCAGGCCCCAGCTCACCGTCCCGTCCCCAACACCCTTCTGACCCTCCTCAAGCTCTTCAAGCAGTCGGAAATTCCGCGGAACCTTCACGCCTGCGCACACACACACAGGTTACTGCAGGAACAGGATCAACTGTATACACACACTCTGCGGTCCTAGCCAAGCGAGACCACAGGGGCTACTAATGCCTCCAGCTCAGCTACTTCGCTCATATCAAAAGACTAGTTTACTGGCATCATGCGATCAGGACTTGGAAATGGCTCTAGCCCTGCACCTAGTCCTAGATCTCATAACATGCCTTGTTCTGGTTTATTATTAAAATTCACCTCTTCAAAAGAGTTTGAACAATAAGGTCGCTGTTAAATCTGCTCTGAACTGATCCCACATATCAAACCTGGAGGTTTACTAATAAGAGCTGTTCATGCAGCTGTAAAAGAGAACCATTTAAAAAATATAAATCATTGACGATTTCTCCTGGCAAACATTCCCAAGTAAAGATTTAAAATAAGTGCTTCTCTAATACTCACAATCAGGAGTATGTTGAAAAATGTATTGCTGTGATATGGATTCACGGGACACAGTACTGTAGTCCTGTAACACTGCAGGGGGTCTGTAACACATTACAGTACATCCCTACTTTTGTTTTTTAAATGGTTGGCCATTTGTATTTTAATATTTTTAGGCAGATAACCTTTTTAACGTGCATTTTTGTTTCAAGAATAAGGCAAACCTTGCTTACTTCAAACTATCATTACATTACCCTTAGAAGTGTCTCTTTAGCAGAGAGAAGGTGGAAATCACATTCTAACCGGCATACTTTCTGCTGTGAAACAGCTTAGTAAGAAGCACAGATCATCTTCAGATCATAAAGTTACGGTGCTGGTTGCATATACAACACATTTATGGGCGGGGTTTAAATGATAGGTCTGGCAGGTTTTCAGCAATATGATTAAGGCCCAGACTTATACAAACAGGTTTATTGCTCAATCTAGTTTTCATATGTCTAAGATGGTTGTTTTTAGAAGTCCAGACTGAAACTATAAGCTATAATGGTTCTTCCTGTTTAATTTAATCAATAAGGCTAAAAATATTTCCCCTTTTTAAATTTCTGTTTTACTTCCTGGCCTTCACAGGGATTGACAAAGCTGCTGCGTACAATTGCTGGAGGATTCCTATCAGTTTGCACTGGCACTTAAAGGAGGTGGTATGTGTCACTACAAAAAACTGCATGTAAGGAATAGAAACCAATTGAAGTGTCAGCCAAGACTGTTTTTCTAACAGCTACAAATGAACTAGCGTGTCGAGAATCGAAATAACGCAATTACATTTCTTTATAAAATTAAACAGGATGTGGACCTGTATGTAATGCACACACACAATTGTGGATATGGATATATATATATATATATATATATATATATATATAGATACACACACGACAAATGAATGAAAAGGCACATTCTAATAATACAGCGCAGTACAGAATTATGTAATGTAGGTGTTTGGTTTAGCAATATGTTAATCAATCAATTTAAAGTTAAAATGTTAAGAGCTGATGCAGCTCGAACGACATAGCAGTCTGAAAAACATTTTTCAACTCGTAAGTTTGGCTAAGCTGTCGCGTATTTTTTTTCTTTTAAAACCAATCCCCCTTTTTGTTATTACTTGATACGCAGTGAGCCCGGACACGCGACTATTTACACGATTCTGTTGGTTTATCGTGCCCCATTTCTCAGCTATTTACTTAAGCAGTTCAACACCGGTAACTGCAACGCTAAGTACACAGCATTAAACATTTATTTTTAGAAATATAAACAGACGAGAACTCGCCCGACATGAGACAATGCACCCCATAATAAGCCGGGTGTTTTTTTTTTTAAGTTCCTTTTTTATTTTTAATTTAATATCCGATTTGCAGATTGCCTCACCAGATCCGGCGGCGCCCGCCATCTTCTCGTTGCTTCGCGGGTACGCGCACGCAGCCATGCGCCCCTGGCTGTGCTTTATAAAAGTTCGCAGCGCCCTGACTCAGGCACGCGCATACGCTCGGCACATGCTTGCACAGAGCGCGCCCGTAAAACGCAGCAGAGAAGGCGGAGCGCGCCTTGGAAGTACGGGCACCGATGCGGTCAGTTCTAAATAGCGTTTAAAGATAGTGGCGTCCAATATGTTTGTTTTTAGGAAAATGACATTCTTACCTTACCCTTTATCTGTATATAATTATACTCCTGTGCCCTGGCAATTAAACTTATTTTTGAAAATATAAACAAACTGGCCAGACAAAACAGTCTACTTTCATATGAGAGAATATGAGTGGTATAGAGCAAAGCAATACTGCAAAGATGGAATTGAGTTAGTGAGAAATGAGGCAATGTCAATACAAATTGAATATTGGAATAAATGCTGAATGAAGAACAACTGCTGTGGCTCCTTAGCAAATCTAGGGTGCTGTATTATTGGCTATTTAAGAACATAAGAACATAAGAAAGTTTGCAAACGAGAGGAGGCCATTCAGCCCATCTTGCTCGTTTGGTTGTTAGTAGCTTATTGATCCCAGAATCTCATCAAGCAGCTTCCTGAAGGATCCCAGGGTGTCAGCTTCAACAACATTAATGGGGAGTTGGTTCCATACCCTCACAATTCTCTGTGTAAAAAAGTGCCTCCTATTTTCTGTTCTGAATGCCCCTTTATCTAATCTCCATTTGTGACCCTTGGTCCTTGTTTCTTTTTTCAGGTCAATAAAGTCCCCTGGGTCAACATTGTCTCTACCTTTTAGGATTTTGAATGCTTGAATCAGATCACCGAGTAGTCTTCTTTGTTCAAGACTGAATAGATTCAATTGTTTTAGCCTGTCTGCATACGACATGCCTTTAAACCCGGGATAATTCTGGCTGCTCTTCTTTGCACTCTTTCTAGAGCAGCAATATTATTTTTGTAACGAGGTGACCAGAACTGAACACAATATTCTAGGTGAGGCCTTACTAATGCATTTCAGAACATACTTTAAAAACAGAGTGGAAGTGGCACTTTAAAACCAAAGACCAAAGCACAGGTCATGTGATCAGTATAAAGTCAAAGTCCGGGTCATGTGATCAGTATAAAGTCAACGCCCCAGTCATGTGATCAGTATAAATCCCATTCCAGATTAGCGTTGATACTGTTTTACTGCTCCGTTCATCATTGCATACTTTTCATTGTCTTCACTTTGTAAAGGCTGTTCTTCACTTTGTAAAGGCTGTCCTTCACTTTGTAAAGGCTGTCCTTTGTTCACTTTGGAGTGTGTCTGCTGGTTTTCGGGTCCCCAATCCGCTCTCCCACTGCCCTGCAGTCCTACTAAAGCACAGCATGTGTTACATGCAGCAGCAACAAAAAATAACACCAGTAAAATACAAATTATATTATTTAACACATTTCAAGAATTAAACCGAGTTTTCATGGCTACTAGTCACACAATCAATGAATTTTCAATTCCAGTGCTTTGTAACAAAGTAGCTCTATACTGTTGTTGAGGAGCCAGGCTGGGACCATGAACAGGAGCTCAGGAGAGGAGTGCAGTGTGGAAGTGAGTGAGGAGCCAGGCTGGGACCAGGAACAGGAGCGCCGAGGAGAGGAGTGCGGTGCTGGCAGCCCCTTCTGCGCTGCAGGACTGGAGGCGAGTGCTGCTGCAACACCCCTGCAGGGAGACGGGGCAGATTGCTGCTCCTTAGAGGAGGGTCAGGGACAGAAGAGGAGTGTGCTGGACTGTGGGGGTCAGGGACAGAAGAGGAGTGTGCTGGACTGTGGGGGTCAGGGACAGAAGAGGAGTGTGCTGGACTGTGGGGGTCAGGGACAGAAGAGGAGTGTGCTGGACTGTGGGGGTCAGGGACAGAAGAGGAGTGTGCTGGACTGTGGGGGTCAAAGAGGGGCAGGGACAGGTTTTCCACGCAGTGCTTGTATTTTCATTGTTCTATCACAGTGTTTGTATTTTCGTTGTTCATGTATCGCAGTTTGTATTTTCGTTGCTCATGTGTCGCAGTGTTTGTATTTTCGTTGTTCATCCATCGCACTGTTTGTATTTTCGTTGTTCGATCGCAGTGTTTGTATTTTCGTTGTTCATGTATCGCAGTGTTTGTATTTTCGTTGCTCATGTGTCGCAGTATTTGTATTTTCGTTGTTCATCCGTCACACTGTTTGTATTTCCGTTGTTCGTCCAACGCACTGTTTGTATTTTCGTTGTTCGATCGCAGTGTTTGTATTTTCGTTGTTCATGTATCGCCGTGTTTGTATTTTCGTTGTTCATGTATCAGTGTTTGTATTTTCGTTGTTCGTGTATCGCAGTGTTTGTATTTTCGTTGTTCTATCGCAGTGTTTGTATTTTCGTTGTTCATGTATCGCAGTGTTTGTATTTCGTTGTGTAGATTTATTCGGTCCTCAGCTGACCATGGTATAAATCTTTTAGGTTCCTTTTTCTTTTTCAGTTATCTGATTCAGAGATTCCAGATGGCACTATCACATTGACATCAAGCTCTAGTATATATTATACAGAATATCGTATAGGGTTCTGTGTGAGGGGCAAGCAGACTGCCACCCACTCAAGGTCAGAGCAGCCAGGTAGGGTTCATCTTAACCCTTCAGAGGAATGCAAAATAAAAACAACACAAGAACACATAGCCAACAGTATACAAAGCTTTATTTTTTACAAAGAAATACAATATGTACACATCACACATTTTTTCCAGATTAAAAGAAAACATATTTAAGGCGTTATTGATATGTACAGAAATCCAACCACCATGAAGAGACCCCACAATGCTTTTTTTATTTTGGGAAACAGTTTCTAAGGTAGGAATTCCAAACACTTTTCTAACATTTTAACCCTTCTGTACAAACCACACTCACAGGTTTAAACAAACCCAATAGAAATGATTGAGTGATATAGAAAGGCCTCTGGTATGTTGACACATTGTTGTGTTTCTGCTCATGTTGAAGAGCACTGAGGTGATTAATGAAGGCTGTTTGAAAAGCTATTGACATACTCTGCCCATCTCAATAGTATTCCCCTGAGTTACCTGCACTAAAACACAGATTGTGATATAGGTGAGGCATTGCAGTCCTCTCCCAGTGTGGAGTATTGGTCACAAGTGTCTAGAAGATGGGAAATGTCCTACAAGTGAGGCCTGAAATGAAACATTTCCTCTGGAAGTTGTTTAACTCCCACAGGCTATATCTGCAGGGCTTGTCTGTCGCCTTGTTCTCATGGTGACCCTGTGTGCATCGAAGCCTGTTGGGACCCTTGTGCACATTTCATGGACATTTTTCTTGCATCCATTTTGTTTGTCAGCTCCATCTTTAAACAGCTTCAGGGTGTTGTTCAGTGTTAGGAGAAATGATCAATATTAAAAGATGATACTGTTTGTTCAGTATTAGATGTGATAAATATTAAAAGATTATACTGTTTGTTCAGTATTAGATGTGATAAATATTAAAAGATGATACTGTTTGTTCAGTGTTAGATGTGATAAATATTAAAAGATGATACTGTTTGTTCAGTGTTAGATGTGATAAATATTAAAAGATGATACTGTTTGTTCAGTGTTAGATGTGATAAATATTAAAAGATGATACTGTAAATCTGATCCACAGCACAGGAAGTGATGCGCGACAGACATAGAAAAGAATGTGCACATCTCCAGCATAAGGAAAGGGAACTCCATTGATCATGTGCTTCTGCAAACAGGCTGTATCAGGAAAGCATGGATAGAAAAAACAAAACAAAGCATGGATAGAATTATACAAAGCATGACAGAACCATCTCCGACTCACCCTCTGTATCTTCCTCATCCAATTCCAATATTCACAATTACAACACAAACTAGACCGAAGTATATTCCCACATCACATAAGAAAATGGATGTCATGGATTTCACTGTTCATTGTTGGATGGTGTTTCAATCATTCACAATGGATGTCATGGATTTCACTGTTCATTGTTGGATGGTGTTTCAATCATTCACAATGGATGTCATGGATTTCACTGTTCATTGTTGGATGGTGTTTCAATCATTCACAATGGATGTCATGGATTTCATTGTTCATTGTTGGATGGTGTTTCAATCATTCACAATGGATGTCATGGATTTCACTGTTCATTGTTGGATGGTGTTTCAATCATTCACAATGGATGTCATGGATTTCACTGTTCATTGTTGGATGGTGTTTCAATCATTCACAATGGATGTCATGGATTTCACTGTTCATTGTTGGATGGTGTTTCAATGGGTTTTGGTTTTGGGTTCTGTTGCTCCAATATTGTTCTCATTCTTCTCTAGCTTTGCCTGGTTTTGAACTTTCTCTGAGCTTGTCTGGAGAATCCTAGCTGCCAACCCCTAGAAAAGTTCACCATGGTATTTTTGCAGTTTCCTGGCTTTTCCCACAGTTACACTATGCATTTACCACAGTTTACCCTGGTGTACCATGTTTATTAACATGCTTTACCATACCTCGCTATAATTTACAATGTGTCCTATGCTTCACCATGCTTTCCCTATGGGACACTTTTATAAGGGTATCACTAAGCAGGCTTCCTCACTGCATTCAAGCCGGGTGACAATGTGCCCTTTGCACTCTGCTTCCCTACTCTACATACAGAAAGGGGAGCAGGTGGACCCACCCAGCTCAAAGGGCTCTGCTTCCCTACTATCATACAGAAAGGGGAGCAGGTGGGACCCACCCAGCTCAAAGGGCTCTGCTTCCCTACTATCATACAGAAAGGGGAGCAGGTGGGACCCACCAAGCTCAAAGGGCTCTGCTTCCCTACTATCATACAGAAAGGGGAGCAGGTGGGACCCACCCAGCTCAAAGGGCTCTGCTTCCCTACTATCATACAGAAAGGGGAGCAGGTGGGACCCACCAAGCTCAAAGGGCTCTGCTTCCCTACTATCATACAGAAAGGGGAGCAGGTGGGACCCACCCAGCTCAAAGGGCTCCACTTCCCTACTATCATACAGAAAGGGGAGCAGGTGGGACCCACCCAGCTCAAAGGGCATTTTGTCTTTCAGTCCTCGGCAGTTAAGATTCTCCAGACAAGCCCACAGACAAGAAAAGACAAAATATTGAGAAAAATGATAACATGACCTAGAACAACTCAAGATAATTTCAAACATCATAAAAAGAGAAAGGTGAATAAATAAATCTAGTGGTGTGCCCCACAATCATAAAAACACTGCACTCCCCCTGTGAGTTTGTGGCGCAGCAGGTTTATCCTTTTCTATTTGCCTGATTAGATAATAGTCTCCTCATCAAAAATACAAATAGCAAAGGAATCTAAAAAGCAAGACAAACCAAAAGCGCAGTCCTGTCTATAAACAATGTATATCCTTCTTTGGATAGAATTACTCCTGTGATACGGTTTGCTATATATTTGTCTATATTAGAATTGGGGATGAGTATCTATTCACAGATGCCAATATATTTAGTTAGAAAGGGGTCTGAGTGGCTAAAACGGGTAACAAATGCCCCACACTCCAGCACCACAGACCTATAAAAAGTGTTTGGTAGATGAGAAGCGGAGTCTTTAATACCAGATCTAGAACAAGATCACATTCCGGTTCTACACCATCCTCGATACAAGGACTCAGCTCCATCTTGCTTGCTTGGTTGTTAGTAGCTTATTGATCCCAGAATATCATCAAGCAGCTTCTTGAAGGATCCCAGGGTGTCAGCTTCAACAACATTACTGGGGAGTTGGTTCCAGACCCTCACAATTCTCTGTGTAAAAAAGTGCCTCCTATTTTCTGTTCTGAATGCCCCTTTATCTAATCTCCATTTGTGTCCCCTGGGTCCTTGTTTCTTTTTTTCAGGTCAAAAAAGACCCCTGGGTCGACATTGTCAATACCTTTAAGAATTTTGAATGCTTGAAATCAGATCGCCACGTAGTCTTCTTTGTTCAAGACTGAATAGATTCAATTATTTCAGCCTGTCTGCATATGACATGCCTTTTAAACCCGGGATAATTCTGGTCGCTCTTCTTTGCACTCTTTCTAGAGCAGCAATATCCTTTTTGTAGTGAGGTGACCAGATCTGAACACAATATTCTAGATGAGCTCTTACTAATGCATTGTAAAGTTCTAACATTACATTCCTTGATTTAAATTCAACACTATTCACAATATATCCAAGCATCTTGTTGGCCTTTTTTTATAGCTTCCCCACATTGTCTAGATGAAGACATTTCTGAGTCAACATAAACTCCTAGGTCTTTTTCATAGTTCCCTTCTTCAATTTCAGTGTCTCCCATATGATATTTATAATGCACATTTTTAGTGCCTGCGTGCAGTACCTGACAATTTTCTCTGTTAAATGTCATTTGCCATGTGTCTGCCCAGTTCTGAATGCTGTCTAGATCATTTTGAATGACCTTTGCTGCTGCAACAGTGTTTGCCACTCCTCCTATTTTTGTGTCGTCTGCAAATTTAACTAGTTTCCTTACTATACCAGAATCTAAGTCATTAATGTAGATTAGGAATAGCAGAGGACTTAATACTGATCCCTGTGGTACACCATTGGTTAACTCGCTCCATTCTGAGGTTTCTCCTCTAAACAGTACTTTCTGTTTTCTACATGTTAACCACTCCCTAATCCATGTGCATGCATTTCCTTGAATCCCTACTGCATTCAGTTTGAGGATTCATCTTTTATTCAGGACTTTGTCAAAAGCTTTCTGGAAATCTAAATAAACCATGTTGTATGCTTTGCAATTATCCATTGTCGATGTTGCATCCTCCGGCCCAGGAGATTTGTTTATTTTAAGAGCTAGTCCCTTTAACACTTCTGCCTCTGTTATGCTAAAGTTATTTAAAAATGGATAGGAACAGGTCGACATGTGGGGCATGTTGCCCGTAACCTCATTTGTGTAAATAGTATTAACTTTATATATTTGCTATTTTTTTCTCTTTGTCTATGATTTTGCCATTTGTATCACTTAGACATTTTGCCTCCTGTTTGAATGTTGTCTTGCTGTTATAATATTTGAAAAAAAAATTGGAATTGGTTTTAGCCCCCTTAGCAATGTTCATTTCTATCTCTCTCTTGGCCTTTCTAACTTCCTTTTTGACTTGTGTTTGCAGTTCCAAGTACTCTTTCTGTGTACTTTGTTCTTGGTCCCCCTTTTCTCTTAATATTTTTTTTTTTAATTGATCTATTAAACCATTTTGGCCAATTTGTTTTAGATTTAGATTTGTCTACTTTTGGGATATAATTGTTTTGCGCCTCTAGTACTACTAGTACTACATTTTTAAAAAACAGCCATCCTTTTTCTGTAGATGTTTTCTCCATTTTATTCCAATCTACTTCTGTTAGTCTGTTTCTACCTTCATATAGTTTGCCTTTCTAAAATTGTAAACCTTAGCTTTGGTCATTACTTTTTGAGTTTTAAAAAGCACTTCAAAAAGGAGACCATGTTGTGGTCTGAGTTTGACAATGGCTCTCTGACCTCTGTTTTAGTTATTCTGTCTTCGTTATTTGAAAAGATTAAATCAAGGAATGCCTCCCCTCTAGTCGGTGCCTTGACAAATTGCGTTAGGAAGCAGTCATTTGTCATTTTCACCATTTCAATTTTGTCTGTCGTGCTCTCCACTGGGTTTTCCCATTTTATACAGGGGAAGTTGAAATCCCCCATTAGTATGGCTTCTCCTTTGCTGCACGCATTTCGAATGTCATTGTATAACAGATTATTTTGCTTGGTGTCTGAAGTTTGCGGTGTAGCAGGGCGGTAGAAAGCCCTGTACATTTGCTTATTTGTAGAACGGGGTACCCCTCCGCCCCTGTGCAGTTTATTATTTTGTATTTGTTTTGTTGTATTGTTGTTGTATTATTATTATTGTTGTTCTTGTTATGGTTTATTGTTTTATAAATATAGCGGCTGAGCCGTGTTTTGTTATTGCTTTGACGGTGTAGCCAAACGTTGTTTGTTATTGTTGTTATTTAAATGTGTTCTGGCAGAGGCGAAGTTGGGTGCTCGTCCTCTGCCAGGAGTAATTAGAAAACTCGTGCAGAATGTGACCGAGGGATTCATAAATAATGGATAGCTAGCCTGCAGCTTTCGGCACTCATGGTGGGTGTTCGAGAGGAGGAACGGGAGCGAGAGAGGAGATGAAAAGTAAAATTAAATACTGATCGTATTATTTGTGTTAGAGATTTGTTTTTGTTTAAACTTTTGTTTCTGCTCTGTGAGCAATGTTTATGTAAAACCTTTTATTTTATTTCTGGTGTTTAAAATAAAAGCGGCACATGGCGTCTTTTGTAATGGCAGTATTTTTGGGTTTGTTTTCTTTCCTGCTTCTGGCCTGACGTCAACACTCGTCATCCTGTCACAGGTGGTCTACAGCATGCCCCTATTATTATACCCTGGAGGGCTGTATGATGAACCCCTCCCCTCACACATGCAGGCTAGGCTGGCTCCCTTCACTCCCCTGGAGGGCTGTATGATGAACCCCTCCCCTCCCCTCACACATGCATGCTAGGCTGGCTCCCTTCACTCCCCTGGAGGGCTGTATGATGAACCCCTCCCCTCTCCTCACACATGCAGGCTAGGCTGGCTCCCTTCTCTCCCCTGGAGGGCTGTATGATGAACCCCTCCCCTCCCCTCACACATGCATGCTAAGCTGGCTCCCTTCACTCCCCTGGAGGGCTGTATGATGAACCCCTCCCCTCCCCTCACACATGCATGCTAGGCTGGCTCCCTTCACTCCCCTGGAGGGCTGTATGATGAACCCCTCCCCTCCCCTCACACATGCATGCTAAGCTGGCTCCCTTCACTCCCCTGGAGGGCTGTATGATGAACCCCTCCCCTCCCCTCACACATGCATGCTAGGCTGGCTCCCTTCACTCCCCTGGAGGGCTGTATGATGAACCCCTCCCCTCTCCTCACACATGCAGGCTAGGCTGGCTCCCTTCTCTCCCCTGGAGGGCTGTATGATGAACCCCTCCCCTCCCCTCACACATGCATGCTAAGCTGGCTCCCTTCACTCCCCTGGAGGGCTGTATGATGAACCCCTCCCCTCCCCTCACACATGCATGCTAGGCTGGCTCCCTTCACTCCCCTGGAGGGCTGTATGAGGAACCCCCTGAGGCCAAAGTAAGATGAAAAATATTTCTACCAGGTGCAGTATCAACAGGAAATACAGTCTGGTGGTTTAAGAAAGTGTCACATGGCAACCAGGGAAATCGCTTAAAAAAACTGCTTGTTTATGAGCAGCCATTTTGTTTTTCAAGTATTTCAATAAAAAAAGGTACAAAGATGAGTATTTGTGGAGGGGAGGGGCTTGATATCCATTCTCTCTTTTCTTATTGGACAAAAGCATTAGAGGAGGAGGAGGAGGAGGAGGAGGAGATCCAGGGGTTACTTGGTTTTTTGAGCCCATTTGAGGTCATCTGCTCTGGGCTCCTCTCCAGTCAGGCTCTGGATGAGATCCTCCAGGCCTCGCCAGAAGCCTAGTCGCTCCAGAGGGTAGTTTAGCCAGCCTGCAGGGGAGCACAGCAGAGAGGAGAAATCAACATACCAGTCAAGGAGAGGGAGAGAGAGAGAGAGAGAGAGAGAGAGAGAGAGAGAGAGAGAGAGAGAGAGAGAGAGAGAGAGAGAGAGAGAAGACTTTTTTTTTTTGACTTTTAAAATCCCTTTATTCTATAAATTAGAATACAATATAACTAAATACAGTCAAAACAAAACAAACAAAATACACTGGTGCAAAATAACATAACAGATCCAACATTTCTCATTCCATTTTCAAACAGTCCAGTTCAATGGGATCTCAGTCTTTCAGAGTGTTTCTCATATGAACAGAACAAGCTGCCCCTCCTCACTCACAGCACACACCCCCTCCCAAATGCACCAGCGCCTCTCAAAACTGTCCAGGATGTGCACCATCAGGATCCTAAAAATACTAATAGGATTTATAAAACCAGTGGCTAAAATCTTATTTTTTCGGGATTTTAAAATAGCTAATTTTGCCTGAACAATGAGCACCTATCCCTCCGTGCAAAACTATACACTAAAAACAAAAAATGTTTTAGTAAAAATAACCCCCAAGGAAGCCAGCAGGTTCTCTAAAAACAAAGAGAAGGGCTGCAGCCGAGGGCAATCCACAAACAAATGGAAAACAGACTCCTCCACGGGACAGAAGGGGCACTGGACACTGACCCCCGGTTCCACTCGGCTCAAATAACGATTTGTGGCAAAAATGCCATGCAGCACTCTCCACTGCAGGTCTCCGGGCGCTAAGGCAAGGGAAGTTTATACAGCACCCTCCAGACAGGAACTTCATCAACAGGGACAACAAGGTGAGCCCTCCACTTAGTGTCCACCAGGTCTTTCAACTTATTAAAATGTCTGGTTTTCACACAGATTTCATATTATGTCTTTTTCTCAATTGTGTGGAAAGCCACCTCAGTGACCTTCTTAAGCAACAGCAGCTTTCCAGCCGGCTCCTCCTCCTCCTCCACTGTCACTGAAGGGGAGACCAGCACTGCAGGGAACAGGGGTTCCTGCTCTGGAGCCACGCCAGAAACCTGCTCAAAAACTGGGATAGTGCCGGACAGAGGTATGCCTGAAGATCACTCAGCACCTTCTCCAGGAAATGCTCTGATCTAATATTCAGTGCAGGGGTTAAAACCCTGCTGGCTTTTCAACTAAAAAGGTTAAAATTAATTAAATGCCCCAGTTTAGTAAAACCGGCTTTAAAAATAAAGTGGATAAAAAACAGAGCTAAAAACCTCACATTTAAAATGGGGTTAAAAAACAGGGGCTCTTCAAAACCCACTGTGTGCTCTGTGATTCTTCTGACCTTGTGATCTTTAAAAGTCTCCAAGCATTTAACAGATTCTTATAAAACCCTCCAACCCTGCATCACTAAAACAATCAAGAGATATTAAAACAAATGTCTGTCAAAACCCAGCCTCCCTGCCTTCTGCAATAAACAAAATGCCAGGTCTCTCCAGCTCAGCTGTGGGGTGTACAACAGTCTCTGGGCAGCATGCAGCCTAAGCGCTGCCATCCTGCTTGGGATATCAATGAGCCCCTGCCCTCCCTCCTCACGGGGAGATACAAAACAGCGAGCAGCCAGTGATGCCATTCCAAAAAACTGCACCAGGCATTTCTGTATTTCATTTATCAAAACCAGGGGAGGATCCAGGCACACCAGCTTATGCCAAAGCATGGAGGCGACAAGATTATTAATGATGAGGACCCTGCCCCTGAAGGAGAGCCGAGAGAGGAGCCACTGCCAGCTCTGCAGCCTCCCCTTCACCCTGTCCAGCAGCCCCTCCCAGTTCTGCTGCATGAACTGCTCATTCCCAAAATAAATACCTAAAAGTTTGACCCCAGTTTTATTCCAGCTTAAAACTGAAGGCAGTAATGGAGGGGGGTATCCTCCCAGCTGCCAACAAGAAAAGCTTCACTTTTTGCCCAGCTTACTCGTGCTGAGGTTGCCTTTTCATACATTATAATGCATGACTCCAGCACAGCGACGTCTCGGTCAGTTGTGACAAACACGCTGAGATCGTCAGCATATGCGGAGAGCTTGATAGGGGCTGCATTGGGCACAGCTGGTACTGCCAATCCAGGCAGTTTCTCCCTCAGCTGGTGTAACAGGGGCTCTATAGAGAGGGCATAGAGCATCCCTGAGAGGGAGCAGCCCTGTCGTATCCCCCTCTGCACAGGGAAGGGGACAGTCAGACCGTTATTAATTTTCACAACACTAAAAACATTGTGATAAAGGAGTCTTATAAAAGAGAGAGAGAGAGAGAGAGACACAGACAGACAGACAGACAGACAGACAGACAGAGAGAGAGAGAGAGATGAACACACCAGTCAAGGGGAAATGGAAGGTATGTCAGTAACATCTATCCCCCGCCACGGCTGTACATTGAAAATCTTTTAGCACGACGTGTTTCAACAAAATAGTAGTGCTTTTCCAGATATATGGAGGAATGCAAGTTCACCTCCATTCAGGTCTCATATGTGGTTTTGAATGAAACATGTTTTAGCAAGCATGTACTTTCCTTATAAAACATATCAGGTATTACTCAAAGTGAAATAAATCTATTTACAAGCCACACTTTTATACTCTTTTATAGCCATGCACTTCCTGTAATTACACTTGGAGAATGAAATTGTCCCCACCCCTTCACTGGCTTATTTCCTGTCAAAAACCAGTCAGCTGCTTCCCCTGTTCACTGACATGCTTTCAGCCAGCAACAGGACCCAGAAGACACTGCTGAGGTAACCTAGGAAGTACAAACACATAACCAGAGAATAAGGCATAGAAATTGAGAGCTTCCTTTAAACTAATCATACCAGATATCAAGTTTTAAAATGAAAAAGCATGCATACTTTACGATGTGGTTCTTTCAAAACTGCACTTGAGACCTATGTAGCTAATGGAAGCGAAAACAGTAGGATTCTCTATAATCCCTGTAATGCTTGTGGTGGCCGGCTGACCTGTGGTGATGCAGAAGTAGGTCTCGTGGGGGGACACGTGGTGAATCCGGTGGTGTTTGCGGGGCAGAATGATGTGACATTCCTGGAGGAACGTGACCCAGCAGGGCAGCCCGAAGTAGGTGTGAGACCACTTGTGGATCTGGTTGGTGAGCGTCACAAAAATGGCCAAAGCAAACAGGAAGCACTCCCATGGGTAGGTCCTCTGGATCTCCTCTGCAGGGGAGTTGGGAGAAAGGTCAGTAACGCATACTTAACTGACAGACCAGATTACCAGTGTGTGGAGGAGACAGGTCAGTAACACATCCTGAACTGACAGACCAGATTACCAGTGTGTGTGTGTGGAGGGGAAAGGTCAGTAACACATCCTGAACTGACAGACCAGATTACCAGTGTGTGTGTGTGGAGGGGACAGGTCAGTAACACATCCTGAACTGACAGACCAGATTACCAGTGTGTGGAGGAGACAGGTCAGTAACACATCCTGAACTGACAGACCAGATTACCAGTGTGTGTGTGTGGAGGGGACAGGTCAGTAACACATCCTGAACTGACAGACCAGATTACCAGTGTGTGGAGGAGACAGGTCAGTAACACATCCTGAATTGACAGACCAGATTACCAGTGTGTGTGTGTGGAGGGGACAGGTCAGTAACACATCCTGAACTGACAGACCAGATTACCAGTGTGTGGAGGAGACAGGTCAGTAACACGTCCTGAACTGACAGACCAGATTACCAGTGTGTGTGTGTGGAGGGGACAGGTCAGTAACACATCCTGAACTGACAAACCAAATTACCAGTGTGTGTGTGGAGCTGCTGTGCTGTTCTTCCAATTACTGACAAGCAAGCCGGAACCCTATTCCCTAAACTCATGAGTTAATGAAAGAATGCATTTCAAGTGTGTTTCACAGTCATTAAATCGTTCTAGGCTGGTTTCAGCCCAGTCTGCTACTAACAAGCAGACTGTGCTTTGGGCCTCTATTTGCACTTACTAGCATGTGGAGGGGTCAGTATGCATATTATTATTATTATTATTATTACTACTACAAAGTAATAATTCTTGTTCCATTCCTGACATTGCAGGTGTTGTTGAAAGCCTGTTTTTGTGGGTGTTTAGCACAGCAGCATTCTCCTCGCCCATTGCCACAGGGATTTAGTTCCTACTGCCATTAGTTTACACTTCAGTCCACGCTGACAGTATTTTACTGTATAAGAGCCGTCACTAATTCAAGTCAGACATAAAGAGGGGCACTGTGCATCCCACGTTGCACTTTTAGATATATCTAGTGAACCAACTGTGACATTCTTTAGTGCAAGTTAAAGAGACTATATATAACTAACTTTATTATCAAAAGAGTTTAAAGACATGTTGCGAGTAGTTCTGAGAGCTCCAGTATTCTATTGTAATGCTGTTAGAATGTCCGGGCAAGTATTTTAAGAATCTGTTCAGTTGCTGAAATTTCTCACTGAAAGAAGAGCCTCTGTTATGTGTACGGTGTGTGTATTGATTCCATTGATGAAGGCTCTGCGATGTGTACTGTGTGTGTATTTACTCCATTGATGAAGGCTCTGCGATGTGTACTGTGTGTGTATTTACTCCATTGATGAAGGCTCTGCGATGTGTACTGCGTGTGTGTATTGACTCCATTGATGAAGGCTCTGCGATGTGTACTGTGTGTGTGTATTTACTCCATTGATGAAGGTTCTGCGATGTGTACTGTGTGTGTGTGTATTGACTCCATTGATGAAGGCTCTGCGATGTGTACTGCGTGTGTGTATTGACTCCATTGATGAAGGCTCTGCGATGTGTACTGTGTGTGTGTATTTACTCCATTGATGAAGGTTCTGCGATGTGTACTGTGTGTGTGTGTATTGACTCCATTGATGAAGGCTCTGCGATGTGTACTGTGTGTGTATTGACCCCATTGATGAAGGCTCTGCGATGTGTACTGTGTGTGTATTGACTCCATTGATTAAGACTCTAATAACACTAGGGTTAGCTCATGGACTGTCCAGTCCACGTTGTACTGGATTTTCAGAGCAACGTCACAGAGGGGTCAAGGGACTAGCCGGGATGTGGGAGTATAACTCAGAACGAATGGCCAGGGAAGTTCAAATGCATTTCTAAGCTAATTTAGTGTTGAGTGTTTTATAGTTATGGATAAGCCAATAGCATTGCATCTCCTCAAATCCTGTTTATTTATTGGAGTCTGTGTGAGTGTGTTTCTACCTGGGCTCGGGAGCACCTCTTCAGCATGGCATCTCCTCAAATCCTGTTTATTTATTGGAGTCTGTGTGAGTGTGTTTCTACCCGGGCTTGGGAGTAGCTCTTCAGTTCCTAGTTGCCTGTCATAGATTTATGTAACCCAGACTAGATCAGTCAAGTGTCTTTATAAAAGTAACATCTAGTGATCAGACACTATGCAAACACAAAGATCCCTTTAGTTTTGCTGGCAAGGCACAAGCTGTGCACAAGGGCTAATATAAAGACTCTTTGGCTGATCTAGCCAACATTACTATGACAGGCTACCAGCACTGAAGAGCAGCTACTGAACTCAGTAACCTTAACAGAACTCTTACAATATTTTACTTTCTAAATCTTATCCACTATGTATTACCATTGCTTTGTAGAGCTCATGTTTTCCTAGAAGGGTGTGCACATTATGTTAAATGAGTATTTCACTTGAACTGATTTGTTAAAGCTAATTGTGAAAAATAAAATTGGCCATTGTCAATTCTGCACTCTTTTCCGTGCTGCGCTTCTCAATGAAGGAAAGCAGTGATCTGTGGGGGAGTTACTGTAGGAAAAGCAGTTCAGAGGGGTTCATTTTTAGTGTGTTTTGTGAAAATCTCTAAATGTTAGCCATGTATTTCCTTTGCAAGAACTCAAACTCCCAGAAGTGTGACACATTGGCTCCAATGTGAGCACCAAGCACTGCTTTTCTCATGTGGCCTTCCTTGACCGGAAGTACAGCACTGAAGTATCTGTGAGAAGCGATTGATAAATATTCTTCACTAACAGCTTCAAATAAATTCACCTCTACAATCATATGTGCGTTTTTCATATAGGAAACTTTTAGACCTAAGAAAAGTATGGTAATAGATACTAGGATTCCTGCGGAGCCCCTGCAGTGCCTGCGATTCCTGCGGAGCTCCTGCAGTGACTGCGATTCCTGCAGAGCTCCTGCAGTGACTGCGATTCCTGCGGAGCCCCTGCAGTGCCTGCGATTCCTGCGGAGCTCCTGCAGTGACTGCGATTCCTGCGGAGCTCCTGCAGTGACTTCGATTCCTGCGGAGCCCCTGCAGTGACTGCGATTCCTGCGGAGCTCCTGCAGTGACTGCGATTCCTGCGGAGCTCCTGCAGTGACTTCGATTCCTGCGGAGCTCCTGCAGTGACTGCGATTCCTGCGGAGCCCCTGCAGTGACTTCGATTCCTGCGGAGCCCCTGCAGTGACTGCGATTCCTGCGGAGCCCCTGCAGTGACTGCGATTCCTGCGGAGCTCCTGCAGTGACGCTGCTGTAACCCGCTGCACAGACACTGACCTGGGGGCAGAGTGAGGAACTTGAAGGCCATGTTGCTGAGAGGAATCAAGGTCAGCATGCAGTTGTCTCCGTTGGTTTCAATGAAGTCATGCCGTGTGATCGCCGTCGGGTCAATGTGGTGCTCCCGGAACGGGCGAATAAAAGCCTGGGGGAGGAAAGAAAGAAAGAGAACAAAACAAGAAAGAAAAAACAAAAAGAATGAACAAACAGAGTAGGAAAGAATTAGAAAGAAAACATGAAAAGGGATGAGCGAGAAATGCATGAGAGAAAGCAAATGTGTCCACACAAAAACCCTTCCAAATTTGAGGTCCTAATTATTTGTAGTTAATACTGTTAACTTTTACAGCATAACATAACAAAGGAAAAATTCCAGGGTTTCAATTAAGTATATTATAGAAATGACAAGGAGCCAGGAGTTTGATGTTAAATAAATGGTACCTTCCTAATAGCTGAATTAACAGCTCCTATTAGTAAACTTACAGAATGACATCTTCCCCAGCGATCAGCTCTGAGCAGATTTACCAGCGGCCCGATTGTCCAAACTCATTTATACAATATACCTGAACATGGGGAGCTCTGAAACCCAGGACTGGGGGCAGGGGAAGTGAGAGTTTAAAGTACTGGTAGGATAATCCATTAAATAGTTTAACAGAAACCTTAGATGTGTACTAATCCCCCCACCCCCCCCCACCCCCACGTTTTCAATTTTTCAGGTTTTCGGAGTCATTTTGAAACTAGCCTACCTTCCCGAAGATTGGCAGCTCCACAGAACCCCATGTGTCTGCTCCCCAGTGCACCAGCCCAGAGGAAAAATCAGCCACCAGAATTCCAGCAACTGAACAAACGAGACAAAACAGAGTTGAGCCCTGCCTTCCAGAGAGTTAACCACTGAGCTACTCAAACCCACTGCCTTCCAGAGAGCACAAACCACTGAGCTACTCTAACCCACTGTCTTCCAGAGAGCACGAACCACTGAGCTACTCAAACCCACTGCCTTCCAGAGAGCACGAACCACTGAGCTACTCAAACCCTCTGCCTTCCAGAGAGCACGAACCACTGAGCTACTCAAACCCACTGCCTTCCAGAGAGCACAAACCACTGAGCTACTCAAACCCACTGCCTTCCAGAGAGCACGAATCACTGAGCTACTCAAACCCACTGCCTTCCAGAGCATGAAGCACTGAGCTACTCAAACCCACTGCCTTCCAGAGAGCATGAACCACTGAGCTTCTCAAACCCACTGCCTTCCAGAGAGTGAACCACTGAGCTACTCAAACCCACTGCCTTCCAGAACATGAACCACTGAGCTACGCTGTGCTGTGTTAATTATTGTTAGAGTGCCCGCCCCTGTGTGTATTTTGTGTTATGTGTTGTGTTTTAAATGTTGGTGTAAAGTCATTGGTACACGGGATATAAACGGGTCTGTGTAACACGAGTGTTTAAAATGTATATTTGTATTTAGGCACGAGGATTGCACAGCACTTCACGTGCAAGTAAAAAGTAATAATATGTGAGCACGGGGAATTGCACTTTAATTAATTCACGTGCAGTTGTACCAAGATTCCAATTGAATGATTGACTAGCAATCGAGTCTCGGTACAACTGCATAAAAATAGCATGTTTTCACTCACTCGGGGTGGTGTGTTCGGTGAGTGGAGAACGGGTGTGGAGAGGAGAAAAGGAAAAGGAAAATAACGATACGTATTTGTTTAAAACTCACCGTGTTCGTGTTTGTCTGTATAGTCCGTTTTGTTTACCTGTTTATTTTGGCCGCAAGTGCCGTGTCCTGTTTTTGTGTTCTGTTGATTTATTAAATGCTGAGCGAAACCATTCGCTCAGCTCCACCAAACTCCACCTCTCTGTCGTTTATTTCCTGGCTCTGGTCTGACGTCACCCACTACAGCCGTCCTGTCACACGTGGTGTCACAACCGGGATCTACAGCGCCTCCAGGACTCAGGCCAGAGCGGGAACCGCAGTTTTTTGTTTTTTTTTGAAAAACAAAAGGAGAAGAAATGGGGAGAAGAGGCTGGAGAGGAGCACAGGAGGGCAAAGGGAGAAAGGCGGAAGCAGGGCTGTGGTGTTTCGACTGTGGCCAAACTAGCCACACCACCATACCCTGCTCTGTCCACAGGACCCTTCAGGCAATGGCCCAAAGACTGGGATGGGGGGAGTGGTGCCCTGGCTGTGGGGAATATGGGCACACGTTGGCCCTATGCCCCATGCAGGATGAAGAAGAGAAGCCCTTGCTGCCACGTCCTATGACTGAATGGGAGGAGCCTGAGCGTCCACAGCCCAAGCGGGAGGAGCCTGAACGTCCTACGCCTGAGTGGGAGGAGCCCAAACGTCCTACGCCTGAGTGGGAGGAGCCCGAACTTCCTACGCCTGAATGGGAGGAGCCCGAACGTCCTACGCCTGAATGGGAGGAGCCCGAACTTCCTACGCCTGAATGGGAGGAGCCCGAACGTCCTACGCCTGAATGGGAGGAGTCGGTGCGTCCACAGCCTAAGAGGGAGGAGTCGGTGCGTCCACAGCCCAAAAGGGAGGAGTCGGTGTGTCCACAGCCCAAGAGGGAGGAGTCGGTGCATCCACGGCCCAAGAAGGGGAAGGTAGAGCGTCCACAGCCCCAGTCTCCACCAGCAGAGGGTGAATTCCTGCTGGTTCCACCTCCACTGCCATGGGAGGACTGCTTGCAGCTCCCACCTTCACCAGCAGAGGGTGAATTCCTGCTGGTCCCGCCTCCGCCACCTCCACCGCCAGGAACAGAGTAGCAGGAGCTGCCTCTGCCTCCTCCACCAGCAGAGGGTGAATGCCTGCTGGGTCCCTGTCCACCAGCAGAGGGTGAATGCCTGCTGGGTCCCTGTCCACCAGCAGAGGGTGAATGCCTGCTGGGTCCCTGTCCACCAGCAGAGGGTGAATGCCTGCTGGGTCCCTGTCCACCAGCAGAGGGTGAAATCCTGCTGGGTCCCTGTCCACCAGCAGAGGGTGAATGCCTGCTGGGTCCCTGTCCACCAGCAGAGGGTGAATGCCTGCTGGGTCCCTGTCCACCAGCAGAGGGTGAATGCCTGCTGGGTCCCTGTCCACCAGCAGAGGGTGAATGCCTGCTGGGTCCCTGTCCACCAGCAGAGGGTGAAGGCCTGCTGGGTCCCCCACCAGCAGAGGGAGAATGCCTGCTGGTCTCCCCTTCCGAGGCAGAGCCGCACCAGTCCCCTGCAAGAGAGGGAGGGTCGCACCAGTCAACTGAAACAAGGGTAGACTACACGCCGCTCCCACCTCCGCCGCCAGGAGACTACACGCCGCTCCCACCTCCACTGGCAGGAGCAGAGCAGCAGGAGCTGCCTCTGCCTCCTTCACCGGCAGGAGACTACACGCCTCCGCCATCTCCACCAGCAGGAGCAGAGCAGCAGGAGCTGCCTCTGCCTCCGCCACCTTCACTGGCAGGAGCAGAGCAGCAGGAGCTGCCTCTGTTTCCGCCACCTCCATCGGCAGGAGCAGAGCAGCAGGAGCTGCCTCTGCCTCCGCCACCTTCACCGGCAGCAGACTACACGCCTCCGCCACCTCCACCGGCAGGAGCAGAGCAGCAGGAGCTGCCTCTGCCTCCGCCACCTTCACTGGCAGGAGCAGAGCAGCAGGAGCTGCCTCTGCCTCCACCACCTCCATCGGCAGGAGCAGAGCAGCAGGAGCTGCCTCTGCCTCCGCCAACCCCACCAGCAGAGGAGGAATGCCTGCTGGTATCACTTCCCCCACCAGCAGAGGATGAATGCCTGCTGGTAACACTTCCCCAACCAGCAGAGGATGAATGCCTGCTGGTATCACTTTCCCCACCGTCACGAGGAGAGGAGCAGGAGCTGCCTCTCCCTTCACCAGAAAAACCAGGACTAGATGCTGGCGGTCCTCAGCAGCCCTTGCATAGGCTGCTGAGGAAAGCATGGGGAAGAACCGCCCGGCCGCAGTGGCCGAGAAGAGGGCCAAAACCCGCACCCCAGCTTGTCCTGACTCCCTGCCTCGCCGCCCGAGGATGCTTGCCTCGCCGCCCAAGGATGCCTGCCTCGCTTCGCCCAAGGATGCCTGCCTGCGCCCAAGGATGCCTGCCTCGCTTCACCTGGGGTTGCCAGTTGCTCCGCGATCGCCTGGGGTTGCCAGCCGCTCCGCGATCGCCTGGGGTTGCCAGCCGCCCGCGATCGCCTGGGGTTGCCAGCCGCTCCGCGATCGCCTGGGGTTGCCAGCCGCTCCGCGATCGCCTGGGGTTGCCAGCCGCTCCGCCTGCCTGGGGCTGCCAGCCGCTCCGATCGCCTGGGGCTGCCAGCCGCTCCGCGATCGCCTGGGCTGCCAGCCGCCCGCGATCGCCTGGGGCTGCCAGCCGCTCCGCGACGCCTGGGGCTGCCTGTTGCTCGCGATCGCCTGGGGCTGCCTTTGCTCCACACAGGGTACAGGGTACGAGGGAGAAGTGGAGCTCCCGCTGCCGCCTCTATGGCCAGGGGCTCCCCTCCCGAGTTCGCCTCCCGAGGGTCCGCTGCTGCTACCGTCGCCTCCCGAGGGTCCGCTGCTGCTGCCGTCGCCTCTCGAGGGTCCGCTGCTGCTGCCGTCGCCTCCCGAGGGTCCGCTGCTGCTGCCGTCGCCTGGGATCGCCAGGGATCCTGCTTCGCCTGGGGTCGTCGAGGGTCCTGCTTCGCCTGGGGTCGCTACACTGTGGCCAGAGCCCCATGAAGGGGAGCTGCCGGCCATGAAGAAAGGGGGAGGTCAGGAGACCAGCTCCCCAGCCGCATTTCCGTGGCAGGAAACACGGTGGCCAGAGCCCCACGGAGGGGAGCTGGCGGCCACGAAGGGGGAGGTCAGGAGACCAGCTCCCTCGCAGCAGTTTAGCTGCCGGAGATCGTGTGGTCGGAGCCCCACGGAGGGGAAATGCCGGCCATGAAGAAGGGGGAGGTCAGGAGACCAGCTTCCCCAGCCGCACTTTGCGGCAGGATAGTGTGTGGCGGAGCTCCGGAAGAGGGAGCTGATAGCCACGAAGAAGTGGGGAGTGGAGAACATTCCACCATGGCCACCCCCAGAAACACCTTGCTTCTCCCTCTTCCGGGACTTTAAGACTGAGGGGGAGGTGGCCATTGAGGCCATGTGTGCTTTGCACAAGGGGGTATATGTGGCAAAGTGCCCGCCCTGTGTGTATTTTGTGTTATGTGTTGTGTTTTAATGTTGGTGTATAGTCATTGGTACACGGGATATAAACGGGTCTGTGTAACACAAGTGTTTAAAATGTATATTTGTATTTAGGCACGAGGATTGCACAGCACTTCACGTGCAAGTAAAAAGTAATAATATGTGAGCACGGGAATTGCACTTTAATTAATTCACGTGCAGTTGTACCGAGATTCCAATTGAATGATTGACTAGCAATCGAAGTCTCGGTACAACTGCATAAAAGTAGCATGTTTTCACTCACTTTCGGGGTGGTGTGTTGGGTGAGTGGAGAACGGGTGTGGAGAGGAGAAAAGGAAAAGGAAAATAACGATACGTATTTGTTTAAAACTCACCGTGTTCGTGTTTGTCTGTATAGTCCGTTTTGTTTACCTGTTTATTTTGGCCGCAAGTGCCGTGTCCTGTTTTTGTGTTCTGTTGATTTATTAAATGCTGAGCGAAAGCATTCGCTCAGCTCCACCAAACTCCACCTCTCTGTCGTTTATTTCCTGGCTCTGGTCTGACGTCACCCACTACAGCCGTCCTGTCACAGTTGGTCAGTTAGTTTATTAACGTTAGTTTGTTTGTTAGTTTATTGTTATAGTTTCTTAACATACACTTGCCTATTGCTTTTCTCTTACTTATTCTGTTCATTTCATATGTTGATGGACGTGTGTCATGACAGAGGTAATAAACATATTTGTATTTATTGATTCACACAGTAGTCTCTGGCGAGGAAAACACCCCTCGGGAAGCAAGCAAAGTGTTCTCTAAGACAGAGTTGACCACCGGACACAATATGCCAAGGCCAATCCCGATATGAATCAATACATACAAGGTATTTCTTACTTCTGTCATGACGCACATGCATCAACACAGGAAATGAGCAGAACAAATAAGAGAAAAGCAATAGGCAAGGGTATGTTAATAAGCTATTATTTATTTACTTTATTATTTATTTCTTAGCAGACGCCCTTATCCAAATAATGTGATATCTTGTAACAACTGTTACAAGACATCATATTATTTTTACATACAATTACCCATTTATACAGTTATTTATACAGTACCTTGCTCAAGGGTACAGTAGCAGTGTCCCCCACCTGGGATTGAACCCACGACCCTCCGGTCAAGAGTCCAGAGCCCTAACCAATACTCCACACTGCTGCCCCAGTGTAAATTAACAAAGCATCCCTACATACGGTAGAAATGCAGCCACAGCTCGAACAGTATTTATAAATTAATTTTAACACAATGGTTATTAACATAGCACCCCTACCCACATAAAAGCACTCTAACCACTGAGCTACTCCAACCCACTGCAGAGAACTGAGAGGAGTGTGTCGCTACTGAAAGGAGTAAGAGAAGGAGTGGTGTGCAGAGGGTGAGAGGAGGAGGCGTGTGCAGAGGGTGCAAGGAAGAGGAGAGTGCAGAGAGTCAGAGGAGCAGGAGTATGCAGAGGGTGAGAGGAAGAGGAGGGTGAGAGGAAGAGGAGTGTGCAGAGGGGGAGAGGAGGAGGAGTGTGCAGAGCAGGAGAGGAGGAGGAGTGTGCAGAGAGCGAGAGGAGCAGGAGTGTGCAGAGAGTGAGAGGAGCAGGAGTGTGCAGAGGGGGAGAGGAGGAGTGTGCAGAGGGGAGTGAGAGGAGGAGTGTGCAGAGGGGAGAGAGGAGGAGTGTGCAGAGGGTGAGAGGAGGAGGAGTATGCAGAGGGTGAGAGGAGGAGGATGCAGAGGTGAGAGGAGGAGGTGTGCAGAGGGGAGAGGAGGAGGGTGTGCAGAGGGAAGGAGGAGTGTGCAGAGGGGAGAGTGAGAGAGGAGGAGTGTGAGAGGTGCGAGGAGGAGGGTGCGAGGAGGAGGAGTGGTGGAGGTGCAGGAGGAGGAGTGTGCAGAGGATGCGAGGAGGAGGAGTGTGCAGAGGATGCGAGGAGGAGGAGTGTGCAGAGGGTGAGAGGAGGAGGAGTGTGCAGAGGGTGAGAGGAGGAGGAGTGTGCAGAGGGTGAGAGGAGGAGGAGTGTGCAGAGGGTGCGAGGAGGAGGAGTGTGCAGAGGGTGAGAGGAGGAGGAGTGTGCAGAGGGTGAGAGGAGGAGGAGTGTGCAGAGGGTGCGAGGAGGAGGAGTGTGCAGAGGATGCGAGGAGGAGGAGTGTGCAGAGGGGGAGAGGAGCGAGAGGAGGAGGAGTGTGCAGAGAGTGAGAGGAAGAGTGTGCAGAGGGGGAGAGGAGGAGGAGTGTGCCTATACAGAGTGGGGTGAGTGCAGTGCCGTACCGATGCCCAGCAGGAGGAGGGGAGTGTGTTCCAGGTGGAAGCTGGTGAGCAGCAGGTAGAAATCGAAGGCCATCAGAGAGAAGCAGAGCACTACACAGACCCACTCCTGACATCGCTTTCCTGAGGGAGACACACACATGCAGTCAGCTTTGTAGGTATCGATACACAAATAGTACATTTATTTATACAGTCCAACACATACTTATCAATCAAGGAACCTGCAAAAAAATAAATAGCTTTCTGTCTATCTAACTTTACTTTCGTTTTGAAAGTATATAAAACCATCCCTGATTGATTGTTGAAGCATTTGATGATGTCTTAAAATGGGCGTCTAACATCATCATTACATCATCATTCAAATATGAATGATTTCTAGTGCTGTCGTAGTGGAAGGGTTAAATCAGACTCGTTAATTTCCATCCGCAGCCATGGCCAATGTGCAGGGGATTACAGGCTGGCCAGTGTGCAGGGGATTACATGCTGGCCAGTGTGCAGGGGATTACAGGCTGGCCAGTGTGCAGGGGATTACAGGCTGGGCTGGCCAGTGTGCAGGGGATTACAGGCTGGGCTGGCCAGTGTGCAGGGGATTACAGGCTGGGCTGGTCAGTGTGCAGGGGATTACAGGCTGGGCTGGTCAGTGTGCAGGGGATTACAGGCTGGCCAGTGTGCAGGGGATTACAGGCTGGCCAGTGTGCAGGGGATTACAGGCTGGGCTGGTCAGTGTGCAGGGGATTACAGGCTGGGCTGGTCAGTGTGCAGGGGATTACAGGCTGGGCTGGCCAGTGTGCAGGGGAGTACAGGCTGGGCTGGTCAGTGTGCAGGGGATTACAGGCTGGGCTGGTCAGTGTGCAGGGGATTACAGGCTGGGCTGGTCAGTGTGCAGGGGATTACAGGCTGGGCTGGTCAGTGTGCAGGGGATTACAGGCTGGGCTGGTCAGTGTGCAGGGGATTACAGGCTGGCCAGTGTGCAGGGGATTACACGCTGGGCTGGCCAGTGTGCAGGGGATTACAGGCTGGGCTGGCCAGTGTGCAGGGGATTACAGGCTGGCCAGTGTGCAGGGGGATTACAGGCTGGTCAGTGTGCAGGGGATTACAGGCTGGCCAGTGTGCAGGGGATTACAGGCTGGGCTGGCCAGTGTGCAGGGGATTACAGGCTGGCCAGTGTGCAGGGGGATTATAGGCTGGTCAGTGTGCAGGGGATTACAGGCTGGCCAGTGTGCAGGGGATTTACAGGCTGGCCAGTGTGCAGGGGATTACAGGCTGGCCAGTGTGCAGGGGATTACAGACTGGGCTGGCCAGTGTGCAGGGGATTACAGGCTGGCCAGTGTGCAGGGGATTACAGGCTGAGCTGGCCAGTGTGCAGGGGATTACAGGCTGGGCTGGTCAGTGTGCAGGGGATTACAGGCTGGCCAGTGTGCAGGGGATTACAGGCTGGCCAGTGTGCAGGGGATTACAGGCTGGCCAGTGTGCAGGGGGATTACAGGCTGGCCAGTGTGCAGGGGGATTACAGGCTGGCCAGTGTGCAGGGGGATTACAGGCTGGCCAGTGTGCAGGGGGATTACAGGCTGGGCTGGCCAGTGTGCTGTGCTGTGCAGTGATTAGAGTGCTCTGGCTGGTTGTGCTGTGCTGTGCTGTGCTTAGAAAGCTCAGAGTGGTTGTGCTGTGCTGTGCAGAGATTAGAGTGCTCTGGGTGGTTGTGCTGTACAGTGCTGTGCTGCGCTGTGCAGTAATTAGAGTGCTCTGGGTGGTTGTGCTGTGCTGTGCAGTGCTCCGGGTGGTTGTGCTGTGCTGTGCTGTGCTGTGCAGTGATTAGAGTGCTCTGGGTGGTTGTGCTGTGCTGTGCTTAGAGTGCTCTGGGTGGTTGTGCTGTGCTGTGCTGTGCTGCGATTAGAAAGCTCAGAGTTGTTCTGCTGTGCTGTGCTGTGCTGTGCAGTGCAGTGATTAGAGTGCTCCGGGTGGTTGTGCTGTGCTATGCAGTGCTCCGGGTGGTTGTGCTATGATGTGCTTTGATTTCATGAACATGCCAGATGCTTAGTGTTTGGTATTTGAGTTGAGTTAAAATTGCCAAAATGTGCTCCCGAGTGGCGCATCCGGTAAAGGCGCTCCGCGTGGAGTGCAGGATGCACTCTATAGCCTGGACGCCGCCGGTTCGAGTCCAGGATATTCAACAGCTGACCGTGGATGGGAGCTCCCAGGGGTGGCGCACAATTGGCCAAGCATCACCCGGGGCTGGGGGAGGGTTTAGGTCGGCCAGGGTGTCCTTGGCTCACCGCACACCAGCGACCCCTGTAGTCTGGCCGGGCACCTGCGGGTTTTCCTGTAAGGTGCTTGAGAGCTGCGTTGTCCTCCGATGCTGTAGCTCTTGGGTGGCTGCATGGTGAGTCCGCAGTGTGAGAAAAGTGGTCGGCTGATGGCACACACTTCGGAGGACAGCGTATGTTCATCTTCACCCTCCCGAGTCAGCGTAGGGGTGGTAACGGTGAGCTGAGCCTAAAAAATTGGCCATTCCAAATTGGGAGAAAATAATAAAAATAATTGGCAACGACTAAATTTAAAAAAAAAAAAAAAATGGCCAAAATGACATTAAGAACCTGTATAAATAGCCATTCGAAAATACATGATTTTAATTAACGCAAGAACAGTGAAAGATACAACCATGCCCCGCTTGAGTAATGAAGATCGCCTGGTTGCTATTGGCATGATTGAAGGCGGCCTGTCTGTGAGAGAAGTTGCCCAGAGAAACCGGCTCTGTGAGGGACGGGCCACGTCCTGGAAAGCAGAGGGTCACCACACCAGCCCAGGACCATCACATCTGACCGATCCAGCTGCGTAATCTTTTTCAGAATGCAGTGGCTACAGCACATGAAATTCCAGGAACAAATAACCTGCGCATCAGCAGAATGACTGTAGCTTGCAGTCTGCATGAAAATGATTTGCATGCTCAGGGGCCATTCAGGGATAACATGTGGACAGCTGAGAGACGAAATCGGCATCTTCTGTGGGCCAGAGAACATCTGAGGTGGTGGCAGTGAGAGTGGTGGAGAGTTTAATTCACCGTTGCGTTGTTCAAGCCAACCGGTGGGGCGGTGGAAGTGTGATGATGTGGGGAGGAATCTCCTTTAACACAACAATGCCTTTGGTGCAGATTGAGTGCAACCTTACTGCTCAGCGATACATTGACAAATGTAAACAGTTTTTCCGTTCCTGCAAGCCAAATCGGAAAGTGTTCATTTTCCAGCAGGACAATACAAGACCACACAGTGCTAGGAATACAATTGCACGACTTCAAGAAAACAATGTCGAGGTCTTGCCGTGGCCAGCCTTTTCTCCTGACCCGAGTCTGTGGGACCAAATCGCCAGTGCCATCCACAGGAGACAACCGTGACCAACCAACCTTTGCCAGCTGGCTGCAGCTGCACAAGAACAGTGGCAGATCATCCCACAGCAGTCTATCCAGAGGCTGATCAGGTCTACGCGTCAACGCTGCCAGGATTGTGTTCATGCTCAGGGAGGTCACACCCGATACTAACTTTGCAATGTTTTCAATTTGACAGTGTCACGTTTCATACTGAAAACTTATCATGATTCTTTGATCTGCATTTTTGTTCACATTTTCATCCATAAGACCTGAGTGTTGCGTTGCTTTTGTGCATCAGTATATATATATATATATATATATATATATATATATATATATATATATATATATATATATATATATATATATATTTATTTTAGCTCAAAGAGCCAGCTGCCCTATATATATATACACACACACAGTACCAGTCAAATGTTTGAGTACACTTGCTGGAAACTAGGTTTTTCATAATTGACAATGTTTTACGTCAGTATATCGTTTCTGTAAATACTTGAAAATGAAAACACATGCTACAATATACAAAACAAAACATAAGGAGTATCAAAGCAATGTTCAAGAAAATTGAAAATTGTCTCTAAATCCTGGATTCCTCAAAATAGCCACCCTTTGCCTTAATAACAGCCTCACAAACACGAGGCATTCGGTTAACAAGTTTCAGCAGGAAATCACCTGACATGTCTTCCCAGCTCTTCTGCAGCAATTCCCAGAGATGTAGGGCACTTGTAGCTTTGCTTTGACTCTTCTGTCCAGTTCGTCCCATACAAGTTCTATGGGATTGAGGTCTGAAGACTGGGCAGGCCAGGTCATTAGACTGAGTTGTCCTTCACTTTCCTTCTTCGCCAGATAGTTCTTGCACAACTTTGAGGTGTAGTCGGGTCATTATCTTGCTGAAGATGAAGGATTGCCCAACTAGCCGTAATCCTGATGGAATGGCATGCCTCTGAAGTATGCTATGATAGTCATGCTGGTTGAGCTTGCCATGGACTTGGTAAAGATCACCAACTCTGTCACCAGCAAAGCAACCCCAGACCACGACACTGCCTCCTCCATGCTTGACAGAGGGAACTACACATGCAGAACTCATGCACTCACCCTCTCTGCGTCTTACAAATACTCGGCGGTTGGACCCAAATATTTCAAATTTTGACTCATCGGTCCATAAGACCGACTTCAACTCCTCAAATGTCCAGTTTCTATGTTTTTTGGCCCAGGCAAGTCTCTTCCTCTTATTCTGCACTCTTAACAATGGTTTCTTTGCAGCAATTCTTCCAGTTAGGCCAGCTTCACGCAATCTCCTCTGAACAGTTGATGTTGAAACATCTGTACTTCTAGTAGCATTTAGCTGAACTTGTATTTCAGGGGCAGTTAATCGCCGGTTTCGCAGACTTGTGACTCGAATGAACTTGTTCTCTGATTCTGAGGTCAACCTTGGCCTGTCTGACCTTGTTCGGTCCTCATGAGTGCCAGTTTCTTCAAATCGTTTGATGGTCTTGGCCACAGCAGTTACAGACACTTGCAAAGTTCTTGCGATTTGTCTTAAAGATTGACCTTCATTTCTTAAAGTAATTACAGACTGTCTTTTTTCTTTGCTTAACTGAGCGTATTTTGCCATTTTCTGCTCCCTTACATTCAGGAATGACAAACTTGTGCCTATGCTACCTATATTTATAGTAATCATGGACCCTCACCTGTTAACAATAATTGGTGACAAAAGGTTAATTAGGTAACATGCTAGTTAACACTGAGAACATCTAACAAAGACACTTTTATACTTAGGCCAATGTTCTAACACTGTGTTATACACATTTCAGACTTTTAACTGACTTGGGCTTCAAACTGAAATCCCCTTGCTTTGGGTGACCATTTCATTGAAATTGACAAGATTTACATTTTCATTTAAAAATAAAATTTTTGAATGCAATTCACTTAATGTATCCAGCAATATAAAAAAAAAAACAAAGTAACAAAGTAAACAAATCGCGCAGTGAAGAACAGTAGAAAAGGAATGGTGTCCCCACTTTGCTGATGCGGATCCTCTTTCACTTTTAAATCCTTTCCTGAAGCCGTTGTTATTTTACAGGTTGCTTTATCCAGCACTAGCACAGTGCATAGGTTTCTTTGTTAGCACAATTAATACTAACACTTTAAAAAGGAAAATAAAGGAGTACACGGACAACATGCCCCACATATCGACCTCTTCCTATCCAGTTTTAAATAGCATAACAGAGGCAGAAGTGTTAAAGGGACTAGGAGCTCTTAAAATAAACAAATCCCCTGGGCCGGATGACATCCTCCCAATAGTACTCAAAGAAACGAAAGAAGTTATTTACAGACCGCTAACCAAGATCATGCAGCAGTCTCTTGACACAGGGGTTGTACCGACAGACCTGAGAATTGCAAACGTAATACCCATCCACAAAAAGGGAGACAAAACCAAACCAGGTAACTACAGACCAATAAGCCTGACTTCTATTATATGTAAACTTATGGAAACTATAATACGATCTAAAATGGAAAATTACCTATATGGTAGCAATATCCTGGGAGACAGTCAGCATGGTTTTATGAAAGGGAGATCGTGTCTAACTAACCTGCTTGATTTTTTTGAGGATGCAACATCGACAATGGATAATTGCAAAGCATACGACATGGTTTATTTAGATTTCCAGAAAGCTTTTGACAAAGTCCCGCATAAAAGATTCATTCTCAAACTGAACGCAGTAGGGATTCAAGGAAATGCATGCACATGGATTAGGGAGTGGTTAACATGTAGAAAACAGAAAGTACTGATTAGAGGAGAAACCTCAAAATGGAGCGAGGTAACCAGTGGTGTGCCAAGGGTATTAGGTCCTCTGCTACTCCTAATCTACATTAATGATTTAGATTCTGGTATAGTAAGCAAACTTGTTAAATTTGCAGAGGACACAAAAATAGGAGGAGTGGCAAACACTGTTGCAGCAGCAAAGGTCATTCAAAATGATCTAGACAGCAGTCTTATTCAGAACTAGGCAGGCACATGGCAAATTAAATTTAATAGAGAAAAGCGTAAAGTACTGCACGCAGGCAATAAAAATGTGCATTATAAATATCATATGGGAGATACTGAAATTGAAGAAGGGAACTATGAAAAAGACCTAGGAGTTTATGTTGACTCAGAAATGTCTTCATCTAGACAATGTGGGGAAGCTATAAAAAAAGGCCAAAAAGATGCTCGGATATATTGTGAGAAGTGCTGAATTTAAAATAAAGGGAAGTAATGTTAAAACTTTACAATGCATTAGTAAGACCTCACCTAGAATATTGTGTTCAGTTCTGGTCACCTTGTTACAAAAAGGATATTGCTGCTCTATAAAGAGTGCAAAGAAGAGCAACCAGAATTATCCCGGGTTTAAAAGGACTGTCGTATGCAGACAGGCTAAAAGAATTGAATCTATTCAGTCTTGAACAAAGAAGACTATGCAGTGATCTGATTCAAGCATTCAAAATCCTAAAAGGTATAGACAATGTCGACCCAAGGGACTTTTTTGACCTGAAACAAGAAACAAGGACCAGGAGTCACAAATGGAGATTAGATAAAGGGGCATTCAGAACAGAAAATAGGAGGCACTTTTTTACACAGAAAATTGTGAGGGTCTGGAACCAACTCCCCAGTAATGTTGTTGAAGCTGACACCCTGGGATCCTTCAAGAAGCTGCTTGATGAGATTCTGGGATCAATAAGCTACTAACAACCAAACAAGCAAGATGAGCTGAATGCCTCCTCTCATTTGTAAACTTTCTTTATATATATATATATATATATATATATATATATATATATATATATATATATACACACACACACACAATTAAAATATCATGCGAATATGATGGTTATACAATCTGTTGCACATTTTCCTTTAGTCGTCATCTTCAATGAGAGACACTTGTGCTGGTGACACTATTGGCAGGGAGACCGTTGAAAGCTGACCGTGTTCACCTTCCATTACATTCCAAACCTACTTCTTGCAGCATACCGGTAACCAGACTGCAGCATACCGGTAACCTGCCTGCAGCATACCGGTAACCTGCCTGCAGCATACCGGTAACCAGACTGCAGCATACCGGTAACCTGACTGCAGCATACCGGTAACCTGACTGCAGCATACCGGTAACCTGCCTGCAGCATACCGGTAACCTGACTGCAGCATACCGGTAACCTGCCTGCAGCATACCGGTAACCTGCCTGCAGCATACCGGTAACCTGCCTGCAGCATACCGGTAACCTGCCTGCAGCATACCGGTAACCTGCCTGCAGCATACCGGTAACCAGACTGAAACAAACCCGCAATGTACAATGCACACTGCGAGCAATGTTTCAAATGTTAAATGTGCTCTTTGTTTTTCTAACTTGTAATTGGTATGCCGATAACTTTTACAGGAATGCACTCGAAACTCGACACTTTCTAGTTGTTATCAGAGACACGTACTTGTATAAAAAAAGAAATATATTAATCCTATTTTGGGGGTCATGAAATAAAACATAGTGTTGCGTTAATACTAATGATACAACAGAAAACAATAACTTAAGCGTTATGAATCTATCTGGAATACACAGGAGCAGTTGGTGTTCGCGTCTCTTCTCAGCCAGCTCCCTCTGTGCCCTCGCCCATGCCTCCTACCTGGTGAATAGAGGTCCGCCAGCTCCCGGGCTCCTGCGTGCTGTGGACCCCACCTCGGCTTCCCCTTGCCGCCGGCTACGGGGTCCCCATTTTCAGCCACCCGCCGCTGCAAATAGACCCCGTTCTGTTCTCTCGTCATGTTCACAGTACAACCCCATGCCGGCCCGCTGAGCCAACCAGCACACGGGAACTTTGACATAACTGCGCCTACATTTCTCATTTAGCCAATCACCCCACGCCCCGCCCCGCCGAGCCTTACAATAATTAGCGAGCGAATTGGTTCTCTTGTAATGATACTGTTATTTTTCATGTAGCAATGAATCACGCAGATCTGTTTTCATCACAGGTTCGACACGGTGTCGTATCTTATATTGCCACTAGGGGGAGACAGACTAACAGGAAAAGGAGAAGCCGGTCTACACAGAGTACAGGGGGAGAGGCGCCTCGACAGCACGACCTTCATTAGAGAGAGGAGCCTCGACAGCACGTCCTTTCAACTATTTGCAAGCTAGTTAGCTATAGACAACTACCTGTAGATCAGAGCTGATGCGTTTTTCAGAGGAGGTGACTATCTATTTTATTTAACACATAATGTTACTTCTTTTAGTGCCCATTTTTACCAGTTCGATTTCATCTTAGATGTATGAATATTAAAATGTTTTCCTGAACTGTACTCTTGAACTCCTACTATTATATTGATTTTAAAGCGATGTATTCTTTGTGCAATAAAGTTTTATGTAATATGAACTTAGGGGTTTTCTTTCCTCTCATGTCCCTTCCCCCGGCTCTGTAGTATTGCTCCAAATTGGCCAAATGTAATTCTAGGTGACGTAATGCAAAGTATCGCCACATGGGGGCAGTATAAGATAGTCATGAAGTTCACCTCTCGCTTCTCTTACCTGCCTGCGCTACAATGCTACCGGCCCTTCCCCCTCGCCCCTTTTCACAAGCCCTGGAGTTTACTCAATTTGCTCTTGTTAAATCAATATGCGCTGTGCCCTTTTGCGTTTTAAATCCACACTGCTTTGAACAGACTAACAAAACAACGTATCTGAAAAGAAAGTTAAATAACTTTAGAAGGGGGAGTGTAGTAATGCAGTGTTGTAATAACACCTCTAATCTAATCTGCTAGTACTTGTAAGGCTCACAAGACGACTCAGAAATGCTGAAATAAAAATGAAAGTAAAAGAAAACAACGACCTTCAATAGGTTACAGTCTGACTGCATAGTTTGAAAACGATCCTCCACCTGTACGCATGCGTGATGTCGATTGCGCGAATTCCACTGTGATTGCGGGGGTGAAGCGGCGTCTCGATTCTGCCTCTGGAGAGGGGTTTGCGCTGCTCATGAACTTTCATGAAAAGGTGTTTTCAACTCGTCGTATAACTGAACACTAATTAGTGAAGCACAATCGGTAGACATAAATAATAATAACAATGCTGATACCTCCGGCTGCGTTTTAACAGCAAACGCGGCTGGTTTCATTTGTTTGGAAGAGTCTATTTTTTAGTCAAACATTGAGTCTACAGGAAGTGCCAAGCCACGGAAAGGTATACACGGTCTCTTTGGACAATGGCATTGTGCGTTATTGCTGTTTTTCTTGAGGTTACGGTTTTGATGTTGGAAACATTTTAAATGTTACGTGATTAAAGGTTTTCAGAATTACTCTTTCTGTCCTAACCCCGCAGTTCGGTTCCAACCTGTTGTGACATAAATGATAGATGAAAAACGGGGGTGAATGAGTTTGTTAATTCGATTATTTTGCACTCTTAATGCCCATTGGCATATAGTGCAGTATATCACATTGCATTCAAGGGGGTCACACAATGACACTGCAGGTTACAAAGCCGTTTTGTTGTGGCATTTTGTCGATTAAAATGCGACATGACAGTTTACAGAGTTTACCTGTTGTCCACTTTAACAAGAAAGAAAGAAAGAAAGAAAGAAAGAAAGAAAGAAAGAAAGAAAGAAAGAAGTACAATGCGATTATTGCTTTGGATGTTACACGGTACTGTAGTATCTTAGAGTCTGGGTTGACAGCGACTGCCCTTCCCTCAGGGCACCGCCTCCTTTGCTGAAGCGGTATATATATATATATATATATATATATATATAAGTACCGCCCGCAGAGAGCTGTCAGTTCAGTAACAGGACACACAGCAGCAGAGACAGAGGCACACATATTAACATATCATTTCGCAACCACTCCGCTTCACGTTCGCATCGATTTAGCTGAGAGACATTTGAATTCGAGACACCCACCTCCGGAACAAGTGACCCGACCAGGAACCGTCCTGTTACCGATGGTCCCGCAATCCGGCGGGTCTTAAGATCGGGGTTAAGATCGATGGAAGTGGCCGGTTTCTACGAGAGGGATTACCTCGCTTTACACGGCAACAACTGCAGCAGTACCAGCTACAGCAGCACCAACAGCAGCGCCGCCTGCAACCTGTCGAGCGGGGATTCAATGACGGATCTGGGCATCGCAGATAACGAGAAGGCGATCGACTTCAGCATCTACCTGGAGCAGCAGTACCAGCAGCACCCGACACAGCTCGGGACCCCGGGACAGCAGCACGCGGGGGATGTCTTAGCAGACTTCCTGGCCGAAGATTATAAGAATAAACGCGCCGCCTTACAAAACTACAATTACCTGCCCCTCAGCAGCGAGCGAGCGCCCGGGAGCATACTGAGCTTCCCACAGTTGCTGGAGACGCGCGTGGACACAGTATTCAGCCCGCAGCTGCTGGGCAGCGCTAACAGAGGGTCAAGCAGGAGCTCAGGGAGAAGAGGCCAAGAGAATGGACTCGGGCTCTCCCGGCTACGGTATGGGCTCGTATTTGCAATACCATTCTGCGCCGAGCGGAAGTACTGGGAATCTCTCCACCGCCTCCTCATCTTGCTCCAGCCCGCCGGGCACCCCTGCCCCGTCCGGCTCTGCCGGGTCACCGCATAACGGCGGCGGCAAGCTTTCCTCCAACAAGGGGAAGAAGCGTGTGGAGAAGAGCAGCGAAGAGTACAAGCAACGACGGGAGAGGAACAACCTAGCGGTAAGGAAGAGTCGGGATAAAGCCAAGATACGCAACCTGGAGACCCAGCACAAGGTACTGGAGCTAGCGGCGGAGAACGACCGGCTGCAGAAGCGAGTGGAGCAGCTGTCCAGAGAGCTCGCCACTTTACGGAACTTGTTGTCAGCCACGGGGCAGTGCTAGCCTCCCTTCGACCTCTGCAATCACACCGCTGTCTCCCCTCTCACACAGGGGACTTGGCTGCCGACCTGTCTGGTCCGTGCCAGCCTCGTTTGCGAGACACGGGGGAGGTCAGGGCTGCACCCCGTCATTGAAAAGGGGTGTTTTGGGAACAAGACATGTTTAAAGACAGTGTCGGTAAAATCGAAACAAACAAAAAGTGCCACTTGTGTATTTTGTTTATCTCTCTTTTTTTAATATAGACTGTGTTTTATACGAGCTGTGTGTGTGTTATCTGTTCTTACTGTTATTTAAGCAAATCACAAAGTATGATGTTTATACATGGCTGTAAGGGGATTCGGCTGCGCCTGGATGATGCAATGCCGTGTAACACACTTGTTAGCCATGGAATGAAGTAATCTGTTAAAGATTGAAAAGTATATGATATATAGAAATCTATGCAATATATAGAATTAAAATAGACATGTATAGATTACATGAAAAAAGAAGGGCCGTTTATTTTGTTTTACTTTTGTATCATAAATCGTTTTTTTTAACTTAAAAAATAATAAAATCAATTATTTTGACAAGGCAATAGTTGTTTGCTTTCTTGTTTTTCCAGCATTTGGCAGCTGGTCATTTTAATCACGTGGTTTCCTTGTATGTCTGCGTTCTCTGGCACGAGGGTATACTGAATGGAGCAGTCCTGTGAAAGTACAAATTAGTTATTAAATAGCTTTTTAAAAATGTGGACACGCATTGGCAGCACGAGGTGTAAAGCCTAGTTCATGAATCACACCCAGAAATTTTATATTACACAACTTTGTGTTCTGAAAAAAAGAGCTGAATAATGAGGTTTTAGTGATAATTCACCATTTGACATGCTTACACAAAGGTACCTCAGTCGTGATAGCATTGCCAGCGCAAAGGAATGTGGGAGTTATTAAAGACTAGAGGAATCCGTTTAAAAATATGAAGCTTGTTATAAACCTGTGACAATAACCAAAGTGATCTTATCAGGAGCATGTCCCCATTGATTTCCATTCTATTTCAATGTGATAAATACTAAGTTAGGTCCACTATATTACAGAAACCCCTTACTAAGCAATCACTAAGCCCGGATTCAGAGCTCTGCAGTGAAGTCTGTGCCAGTCCAGGGGGTGACGCTGAGTTCATTGTGCTGAGTCACTGGGGGCAGTCCTATGTGCTGACTTCACAACAGAGGGGTGTGTCACAATGAAAGGAACAGATTTCTGGAAGGTTCACAATAATCTGCACTATATTAAGAACCTCCCAGGGCCCATTTCAACAATAAATAGCATCCCAAATAAATGACAGTAGCTCTCTTTACTAATCACTCACAGAGCTGGATGGATCTGTAAGCTTGTGCAGTGCTGTGCTTTCTGAGTGTGGCCCCCAGGGACTAATTAGAGGACCCAACTGCTGAATTAACCAAAGTCTTATCACTGTTCCACTTAATAAAGCTCAAGGTGTAATTCTAGTTGCTTTTTTAACCCCTTTAAGGTACAAGGGACATGTATGTGCCTCAAACATAACATGATGCTAACTTTCTTATGTTGTCATGAGTGAGGCAAATCGCTATATTATTCAGTCACTTCTGAGTCATGGAATTAGGAAGCCTGGCTCCCGCTCAGATCGGAGCCTGGATCGCGGATCGGATCCCTTTAGTACAGCCGACCCCTGAGGCAGCGTGAGCGCTACAGCGAGTGTGGCATCATGCAGATTTAATAGGAGGGATGAGAATTGCCCTTGAAATGTATTTATGTATTAATAACATTAGTAAATAACACAAGCTATGGTGAATTACAAATGTAAACCATGTTCCTGTGTTTTCGATACAGCAGCATAGTGCATCCTCCTCTATCTTTGTCCATCCGTTTACTGTGATCTCAGGTTGTATACAAATGTGTCAACCGGGGTCTTTAAACTAAGTGCCACGTATGTTCACTTCCCATTGGTCAGTTTCCCTATTGCTAAGGTGTGTGCAGCTCCTGGATTGGATCAACATCACGGATCAGGGGAGCCTGATCCAGATCCTCATAGTAAAACACCATCTCATGATCCGGCTCCGTGATCCCTGGAACCAATCACATTTTTCTTCCCATTGACTTCTATACTGACTAGTGATTACACTAATAAATTACCATGAAAAAAAAAGTTTTAGTTCTCCTGCTATGTGAGGGGAACATTTCCCATCATTGAAAAAGGGAGGGGGACATGTCCCCCGCGTCCCCTGTGTAAATGACCCCTATGCTGCTCATGGATTGTAGACTGCAGAATGAAGGAGATTGAGCCCCGTGTCCCCTGTGTAAATGAAGGAGATTGTGCCCCGCGTCCCCTGTGTAAATGACCCCTATGCTGCTGGTGGATTGTAGACTGTAGAATGAAGGAGATTGAGCCCCGTGTCCCCTGTGTAAATGAAGGAGATTGTGCCCCTTGTCCCCTGTGTAAATGAAGGAGATTGAGCCCCGTGTCCCCTGTGTAGACTGCAGAATGAAGGAGATTGAGCCCTGCGTCCCCTGTGTAAATGACCCCTGTGCTGCTGATGGATTGTAGACTGCAGAATGAAGGAGATTGAGCCCCGCATCCCCTGTGTAAATGACCCCTATGCTGCTGGTGGATTGTAGACTGCAGAATGAAGGAGATTGAGCCCCACGTCCCCTGTGTAAATGAAGGAGATTGAGCCCCGAGTCCCCTGTGTAAATGACCCCTGTGCCGCTGATGGATTGTAGACTGCAGAATGAAGGAGATTGAGCCCCGCATCCCCTGTGTAAATGACCCCTATGCTGCTGGTGGATTGTAGACTGCAGAATGAAGGAGATTGAGCCCCACGTCCCCTGTGTAAATGAAGGAGATTGAGCCCCGAGTCCCCTGTGTAAATGACCCCTATGCTGCTGGTGGATTGTAGACTGCAGAATGAAGGAGATTGAGCCCCGAGTCCCCTGTGTAAATGACCCCTATGCTGCTGGTGGATTGTAGACTGCAGAATGAAGGAGATTGAGCCCCATGTCCCCTGTGTAAATGAAGGAGATTGAGCCCCGAGTCCCCTGTGTAAATGACCCCTATGCTGCTGGTGGATTGTAGACTGCAGAATGAAGGAGATTGAGCCCCACGTCCCCTGTGTAAATGAAGGAGATTGAGCCCCGAGTCCCCTGTGTAAATGACCCCTATGCTGCTGATGGATTGTAGACTGCAGAATGAAGGAGATTGAGCCCCGAGTCCCCTGTGTAAATGACCCCTATGCTGCTGGTGGATTGTAGACTGCAGAATGAAGGAGATTGAGCCCCATGTCCCCTGTGTAAATGAAGGAGATTGAGCCCCGTGTCCCCTGTGTAAATGAAGGAGATTGAGCCCCGTGTCCCCTGTGTAAATGACCCCTGTGCTGCTGATGGATTGTAGACTGCAGAATGAAGGAGATTGAGCCCTGCGTCCCCTGTGTAAATGACCCCTATGCTGCTGGTGGATTGTAGACTGCAGAATGAAGGAGATTGAGCCCCGCATCCCCTGTGTAAATGACCCCTGTGCTGCTGATGGATTGTAGACTGCAGAATGAAGGAGATTGAGCCCCGTGTCCCCTGTGTAAATGACCCCTGTGCTGCTGATGGATTGTAGACTGCAGAATGAAGGAGATTGAGCCCCGTGTCCCCTGTGTAAATGAAGGAGATTGAGCCCCGTGTCCCCTGTGTAAATGACCCCTGTGCTGCTGATGGATTGTAGACTGCAGAATGAAGGAGATTGAGCCCCGCATCCCCTGTGTAAATGACCCCTATGCTGCTGGTGGATTGTAGACTGCAGAATGAAGGAGATTGAGCCCCATGTCCCCTGTGTAAATGACCCCTGTGCTGCTGGTGGATTGCAGACTGCAGAATGAAGGAGATTGAGTTGTACAGATTCAGAGTGGAGAGCAGGGAGAGGCTCCTACCAGCTCACTGAGGAAACCCTAACCAGCAGGAACAGTCATACCCTGTCACTGATACAGCAATGGAGAAAACGCATGAGGGAACCCAGGACTAGAGGTCACAGCAGGGGGCTCTGGAGCCAGGGTCCCTTGTGGAGATTCAGCAGGAAACATGTGAACAGCAGAGTCTCAGGTTACCGCATGTGAGTTTAACAGTTTGAATTCATTAGAAACATGACGTGACTCTCAAGCGATCTTAACTTCAGAACATTCCAGACATGGATAGCGGCATGTTCTTTTCATGCTGCTCCAACTGTGTAAATATAGCTTATACATCCCCACGTGCTGCTCCAACTGTTTAAATATAGCTTATACATCCCCACATGCTCTGTGTAATTAACATACCTGGCATTTCTCTTTTCATTGTTAACATCCTGACAACTTTTTACACTGGGGTTTGAGATCTGACCTTAAAATCACTGCAGGAAGAGTAAAAAAATAAAAACATAACAAGTGTCCTGGCTTTTCTGTTCCGTACCACATCATGGATCGGTATTGCTGGGTCACCTGTTTGATAATGTGGGCAATAATCCTTCACTATGAGTGCACTAGAGCGGCCATTTTGAAAAAAGCTTTGAAACAGACTTTAAAGTTCTAAGTGTAAAAGGTTGTTAGGATGTTAACAATGAAAAGAGAAATGCCAGGTCCGTTATTTAAACAGTTGTAGCAGCACGTGGGGACGGGTAACGTTACTTTTCTCAGAACCTCGCTACTTGCTCTTTAAAACTAGAAATGTTTTATATTGTGGGGATATTTGAAGGTTCTTCTATAGTGAGAGTGTTAAAATGAATGTGTATTTTCATTCATGTTTAAAAATGATATCTGCTACTTTATTGGGGAAATATTTTTGTTTGTAACAAGCTTGCCTTCATTTCCTTGGTTATTTCCCCTGGAGAGAGAAATTGTCCCCACATCTACAACGCCTTCTTTCCTGTCATTAACCAATCAGCTGCTTCTCCTGTTGACTGACATGCTTTCAGCCAGTAGCATGACCCAGGAGACAGGACCAGTGTAGTACCAGATGTCATGTTTTAAAACAAAATACAAGTTTGCTGACGTGTTTCTTTCTGCACATCTGAGACCTCTTTAGAGAATGGTTACCGGTTAGAGTAAAACAGAATGGAGGTAGTTCATTTAAGGCATTTTAAGTTCGGTTGTTTATTTCTCCCTTTGTTTTTACATTTAATTCAATAATTGTAAATGGTGTAATGGAGTAGAACACACTTTAGAAAAAGGTAGAGTTAGCTACAGGAAGTTGCAGCATTTCTGTCAGTTTGTTTCTAGTTTTGCATCATACAAGCAATGATGAGAATTCAAACTGCTTCCTTCTCACCACAGCCTTACTTCTGCAATACAGCCCCTCCCTTCCAGCGTCAGTGCAGACAGTGGCACTGCCCGATGGATGAGGCTGGCAGAATGGTACCATCATGGAACATTTTCATATGCTGACTTATCAATGGCTTTATAATAACCAGGACATGCAATCTATTACAATGTATTGTAAAATATATTGAGCCATGTTTCAGTATATTGAGAAATCTGTGCAGTGCATCTCAGTTCTAGTAAACATACTGTAGCAGAGCGGCAGTCCGACACAGCAGCTGAAGCAGCAGAGGGGCGTGGTCTGGACTGTGCACTGAGTGTGTTAGTTCTCATTGCTTGTGTTATCAGAGGGGCGTGGCCTGGACTGTGCATTGAGTGTGTTAGTTCTCATTGCTTGTGTTATCAGGGGGGCGTGGTCTGGACTGTGCACTGAGTGTGTTAGTTCTCATTGCTTGTGTTATCAGGGGGGCGTGGCCTTTCAATTCGAAGATGACCGCCAATGATACTTTTGGGATATGCCTGCTTGTCAGGTATTTGCTGAGCATTTTATATCAAAGCTGCCGATTGGCCCCTCCACAGAGTGACGTCCTCTGTCCCGCCTCACCGAGGTAATAAATAGTCACTGCGCGGAGACGTCAGTCTCTTTTGCCTTTCACAGACAGGTAAGTAAGGTGAGTATAACTCTAACCTTTTTCCAGTTGTGATTGACTCTTTCAGAGCTCCTTCTATGAGTTTTTCTGGAGTTGTGTTCCTTTGTAATTTTTCGGGAGTTCCGTTGCAATAATTGCTGGAAGTCGGCTCGCCACAATCGGAAACTCAGCAACTGAAGGCTGAGCCAACGCTACACAACTGCGCTTTGTTAATATATATATATATATATATATATATATATATATATATATATATATATATATATATATATATATATATATATATATACCTACCTATATACAGTACTGTGCAAAAGTTTTAGGCAGGTGTGAAAAAATGCTGTAAAGTAAGAATGCTTTCAAAAATAGACATGTTAATAGATTATATTAATCAATTAACTAAATGCAAAGTGAGTGAACAGAAGAAAAATCTAAATCAAATCCATATTTGGTGTGACAACCCTTTGCCTTCAAAACAGCATCAATTCTTCTAGGTACACTTGCACAAAGTCAGGGATTTTGTAGGCATATAGTCAGGTGTATGATTAAACAATTATACCAAACAGGTGCTAATGATCATCAATTCAATATGTAGGTTGAAACACAATCATTAACTGAAACAGAAACAGCTGTGTAGGAGGAATAAAACTGGGTGAGGAACAGCCAAACTCAGCTAACAAGGTGAGGTTGCTGAAGACAGTTTACTGTCAAAGTCATACACCATGGCAAGACTGAGCACAGCAACAAGACACAAGGTAGTTATACTGCATCAGCAAGGTCTCTCCCAGGCAGAAATTTCAAGGCAGACAGGGGTTTCCAGATGTGCTGTCCAAGCTCTTTTGAAGAAGCACAAAGAAACGGGCAACGTTGAGGACCGTGAAGCGCAGTGGTCGACCAAGGAAACTTACTGCAGCAGATGAAAGACACATCATGCTTACTTCCCTTCACAATCGGAAGATGTCCAGCAGTGCCATCAGCTCAGAACTGGCAGAAAATAGTGGGACCCTGGTATACCCATCTACTGTCCGGAGAAGTCTGGTCAGAAGTGGCCTTCATGGAAGACTTGCGGCCAAAAAGCCATACCTCCGACATGGAAACAAGGCCAAGCGACTCAACTCTGCACGAAAACACAGGAACTGGGGTGCAGAAAAATGGCAGCAGGTGCTCTGGACTGATGAGTCAAAATTTGAAATATTTGGCTGTAGCAGAAGGCAGTTTGTTCGCCGAAGGGCTGGAGAGCATACATGAATGAGTGTCTGCAGGCAACAGTGAAGCATGGTGGAGGTTCCTTGCAAGTTTGGGGCTGCATTTCTGCAAATAGAGTTGGGGATTTGGTCAGAATTAATGGTCTCCTCAATGCTGAGAAGTACAGGCAGATACTTATCCATCATGCAATACCATCAGAGAGGCATCTGATTGGCCCCAAATTTATTCTGCAGCATGACAACGACCCCAAACATACAGCGAAAGTCATTAAGAACTATCTTCAGCGTAAAGAAGAACAAGGAGTCCTGGAAGTGATGGTATGGCCCCCACAGAGCCCTGATCTCAACATCATCGGGTCTGTCTGGGATTATATGAAGAGAGAGAAGCAACTGAGGCTGCCTAAATCCACAGAAGAACTGTGGTTAGTTCTCCAAGATGTTTGGGCCAACCTACATGCCGAGTTCCTTCAAAAACTGTGTGCAAGTGTACCTAGAAGAATTGATGCTTGATGCTGTTTTGAAGGCAAAGGGTGGTCACACCAAATATGGATTTGATTTAGATTTTTCTTCTGTTCACTCACTTTGCATTTAGTTAATTGATAAATATAATCTATCAACATGTCTATTTTTGAAAGCATTCTTACTTTACAGCATTTTTTCACACCTGCCTAAAACTTTTGCACAGTACTGTATATATATACAAGCTCTCCCAGGGAGAGCTTCGGTCCACCGCATAGCCTTTCAGCTGCTGATCTGGGCACAGAGGCACCTCCTGTCTCTCCGGGCTGTACATCTCCCGGGAGTGGTGAACTGGGCGGTGGACCTCCTCTCAATGGAGTGTCCACACCCATCAGAGTGGCGACTGCACCCTCAGGTGGTGCAGCACATTTGGGAACGCTTCGGGGAAGCCCAGGTTGATCTCGTTGCCACGGCAGAGACGACCCATTGCCCCCTGTGGTTCTCCCTCCGCAGCGGCGGAGGTCCACTACCGCTGCTCCCTGCCTTCCTCAAGAAGGTCAGGAGAGAGGAGGCGACAGTTCTCCTGGTAGCCATGGATACACGTGTACACTTCAACACATACACACCCACTTCAGGCTGCAAAACAGTTTAATAAAAAAAATTGTATAAGTGGTATTTAAGATGTAGATGTCATAGGTTAAACAAATAAGGTATTTGTATCATGATAAAGTACATTCAAATGAGTGATTTACAGTATATAGTGATGAATCAGCAATGAATCTCTCAACCTTTAGAGTGGGGTTCTTCACTGGAACACCATGAAACCTGTTCATTTATTATACGGGTATCCAAAGTCCACAATAGCAGAGCAGCAGGTATGATTGACACCTGTTTCATTTCATTTTCCTTGGCTTGACTATCTCCAGTCCAGAAGCAAGGAAATACATTGAAATTGATCGCATTGAGTAGCAAAGTCCCTGAAACCCGGAGCACAATCAACAGGTTTGTTTCAATACTCAACTCGGATAAAAAAGAAATATTTCAAAAGCTGAGTGATTTATTACAGTGTTTTGTAAGCCCTTGAAAAATAAACATTGAAGGAGCAATCCTACAAAGTCATGCTAAAAATGTTTCCACCAACTTTCATCATAATAAAAATTTGTTGTCCGGTAATAGAAGTGTGACGTACAGGGTGTTAATAAGTGAATAGCACATGGACATCATGTCTCCCTCGCGAGTGGTGTCTGGAGTTCAGTCTTGCTCTCATACTGCACACATAACAAGCAGTGCTACCCACTCACACCCTGTTCAAAATAGCAAACTCATCACAGCTGCTGAGAATGCACCCAAGGAGCATGTTCCTGTTGTGTTAGAGAACAACTAGATTTTGATGAGCTTTTCACAAGGGCTAAGGGCTGTAAAAGAACTAGGAGCTCCATATCTAACACTTCTTCCTTGACAAAGTGAAACACTGCGATCACCCCACTACCCCTTCTGGAACTAAAAGAACATTTACAAACGAGAGGAGGCCCCACAGTGAAACACTGCGATCTCCCTGTACCCCTTCTGGAAAGAGAAGAACATTTACACACGAGAGGAGGCCCCACAGTGAAACACTGTGATCACCCTGTACCCCTTCTGGAACTAGAAGAACATTTACAAACGAGAGGAGGCCCCACAGTGAAACACTGCGATCTCCCTGTACCCCTTCTGGAACCAGAAGAACATTCTGATCCAGTTCTTAGTAGCTGGTTGACCTAAAAACTATGTTGGGGTCTTAAATCTTCTTGGATTTGTACTCTACAATTTTGACAATATACCCAAGCATTGTGTTTTCCTTTTGATTAGTTTCCCTGCACTGCCAGGGTGCTGTCAGGGATGAGTCTGTTACAACACCTGGGTGGGCCTCTTCTACCTCTATATCACCTATTGGCTCTGATCTAATATTTATATTACATGTACTGATTTATTTATTCATTTATTTCTTTACTTTTAATCAGAGCGATTTCAAACCAGACATTTCCATCAGCAGCAGATCTATTTCAAGTAGGCCCCAGTTAGAATAGCAGGCTGGTGGAACTCCATCTCTCCAATTCAAATCCATTTCAATAGGGACTCCCTCAGCCCCAGTTAGAATAGCAGGCTGGTGGAACTCCATCTCTCCAATTCAAATCCATTTCAATAGGGACTCCCTCAGCCCCAGTTAGAATAGCAGGCTGGTGGAACTCCATCTCTCCAATTCAAATCCATTTCAATAGGGACTCCCTCATCCCCAGTTAGAATAGCAGGCTGGTGGAACTCCATCTCTCCACACTGATGGTGGAAGTGACCTAATGAGCATCCAATCAATGCAAAGGATGCGAGGGACAAGTTTCTACAGGTTGATGGGAGTGTGACACAGTGAGCCCTAATGCAGGGAGGAGTTCTACAGGCTGATGGGAGTGTGGCACAGTGAGCCCTCATGCAGGGAGGAGTTCTACAGGCTGATGGGAGTGTGACACAATGATCCCTAATGCAGGGAGGAGTTCTACAGGCTGATGGGAGTGTGGCACAGTGAGCCCTCATGCAGCGAGGAGTTCTACAGGCTGATGGGAGTGTGACACAGTGAGCCCTCATGCAGGGAGGAGTTCTACAGGCTGATGGGAGTGTGGCACAGTGAGCCCTAATGCAGGGAGAAGTTATACAGGCTGATGGGAGTGTGGCACAGTCAGCCCGCATGCAGGGAGGAGTTCTACAGGTTGATGGGAGTGTGACACAATGATCCCTAATGCAGGGAGGAGTTCTACAGGCTGATGGGAGTGTGGCACAGTGAGCCCTCATGCAGGGAGGAGTTCTACAGGCTGATGGGAGTGTGACACAGTGAGCCCTCATGCAGTGAGGAGTTCTACAGGCTGATGGGAGTGTGACACAGTGAGCCCTCATGCAGGGAGTTCTACAGGCTGATGGGAGTGTCGCACAGTGAGCCCTCATGCAGGGAGGAGCTCTACAGGCTGATGGGAGTGTGGCACAGTGAGCCCTCATGCAGGGAGGAGTTCTACAGGCTGATGGGAGTGTGACACAATGATCCCTAATGCAGGGAGGAGTTCTACAGGCTGATGGGAGTGTGGCACAGTGAGCCCTCATGCAGCGAAGAGTTCTACAGGCTGATGGGAGTGTGACACAGTGAGCACTCATGCAGGGAGGAGTTCTACAGGCTGATGGGAGTGTGGCACAGTGAGCCCTCATGCAGGGAGAAGTTATACAGGCTGATGGGAGTGTGGCACAGTGAGCCCTCATGCAGTGAGGAGTTCTACAGGCTGATGGGAGTGTGACACAGTGAGCCCTCATGCAGGGAGTTCTACAGGCTGATGGGAGTGTGACACAGTGAGCCCTCGTGCAGGGAGTTCAACAGGCTGATGGGAGTGTCGCACAGTGAGCCCTCATGCAGGGAGGAGTTCTACAGGTTCATGGGAGTGTGGCACAGTGAGCCCTAATGCAGGGAGGAGTTCTACAGGCTGATGGGAGTGTGGCACAGTGAGCCCTCATGCAGGGAGGAGTTCTGCAGGTTGATGGGAGTGTGGCAAAGTGAGCCCTCATGCAGGGAGGAGTTCTACAGGCTGATGGGAGTGTGGCACAGTGAGCCCTCATGCAGGGAGGAGTTCTGCAGGTTGATGGGAGTGTGGCACAGTGAGCTCTCATGCAGGGAGGAGTTCTGCAGGTTGATGGGAGTGTGGCAAAGTGAGCCCTCATGCAGGGAGGAGTTCTACAGGCTGATGGGAGAGTGACACAGTGAGCCCTCATGCAGGGAGTTCTACAGGCTGATGGGAGTGTGACACAGTGAGCCCTCATGCAGGGAGGAGTTCTACAGGTTGATAGGAGTGTGGCACAGTGAGCCCTCATGCAGGGAGGAGTTCTACAGGCTGATGGGAGTGTGGCACAGTGAGCCCTCATGCAGGGAGTTCTACAGGCTGATGGGAGTGTGGCACAGTGAGCTCTCATGCAGGGAGTTCTACAGGCTGATGGGAGTGTGGCACAGTGAGCCCTAATGCAGGGAGTTCTACAGGCTAATGGGAGTGTGACACTGTGAGCCCTCATGCAGGGAGTTCTACAGGCTGATGGGAGTGTGGCACAGTGAGCTCTCATGCAGGGAGGAGTTCAACAGGCTGATGGGAGTGTGGCACAGTGAGCCCTCATGCAGGGAGGAGTTCTACAGGCTGATGGGAGTGTGACACAGTGAGCCCTCATGCAGGGAGTTCTACAGGCTGATGGGAGTGTGACACAGTGAGCCCTCATGCATGGAGGAGTTCTACAGGTTGATGGGAGTTTGGCAAAGTGAGCCCTCATGCAGGGAGTTCTACAAGCTGATGGTAGTGTGGCACAGTGAGCCCTCACGCAGGGAGTTCTTCTGGCTGATGGGAGTGTGGCACAGTGAGCCCTCATACAGAGAGTTCTAATGGCGGATGGGAGTGTGGCACAGTGAGCCCTCATGCAGGGAGTTCTACAGGCTGATGGCAGTGTGGCACAGTGAGCCCTCATACAGGGAGTTCAACAGGCTGATGGGAGTGTGGCACAGCGAGCCCTCATACAGGGAGGAGTTCTACAGGCTGATGGGAGTGTGACACAGTGAGCTATCATGCAGGGAGGAGATCTAAAGACTGATGGGAGTGTGACAGAGTGAGCCCTCATGTAGGGAGGAGTTCTACAGGCTGATGTGAGTGTGAAACAGAGAGCCCTCATGCAGGGAGTTCTACAGGCTGATGGGAGTGTGGCACAGTGAGCCCTCATGCATGGAGGAGTTCTACAGGCTGCTGGGAGTGTGGCACAGTGAGCCCTCATGCAGGCAGTTCTACAGGCTGATGGGAGTGTGACACAGTGAGCACTCATGCAGGGAGTTCTACTGGCTGCTGGGAGTGTAGCACAGTGAGCCCTCATGCAGGGAGTTCTACAGGCTGATGGGAGTGTGGCACAGTGAGCCCTCATGCAGAGAGGAGTTCTACAGGTTGATGGGAGTGTGGCACAGTGAGCCCTCATGCAGAGAGGAGTTCCAAATGTTGATGGGAGTGTGGCACAGTGAGCCCTCATGCAGGGAGTTCTACAGGCTGATGGGAGTGTGGCACAGTGATCCCTCATGCAGAGAGGAGTTCTACAGGTTGATGGGAGTGTGGCACAGTGAGCCCTCATTCAGAGAGGAGTTCTACAGGTTGATGGGAGTGTGGCACAGTGAGCCCTCATGCATGGAGGAGTTCTACAGGTTGATGGGAGTTTGGCAAAGTGAGCCCTCATGCAGGGAGTTCTACAAGCTGATTGTAGTGTGGCACAGTGAGCCCTCACGCAGGGAGTTCTTCTGGCTGATGGGAGTGTGGCACAGTGAGCCCTCATACAGAGAGTTCTAATGGCGGATGGGAGTGTGGCACAGTGAGCCCTCATGCAGGGAGTTCTACAGGCTGATGGCAGTGTGGCACAGTGAGCCCTCATGCAGGGAGTTCAACAGGCTGATGGGAGTGTGGCACAGCGAGCCCTCATACAGGGAGGAGTTCTACAGGCTGATGGGAGTGTGACACAGTGAGCCCTCATGCAGGAGGAGTTCTACAGGCTGATGGGAGTGTGGCACAGTGAGCCCTCATGCATGGAGGAGTTCTACAGGCTGATGGGAGTGTGGCACAGTGAGCCCTCATGCAGGGGAGTTCTACAGGCTGATGGGAGTGTGGCACAGTGAGCCCTCATGCAGGGGAGTTCTACAGGCTGATGGGAGTGTGGCACAGTGAGCCCTCATGCAGGGAGTTCTACAGGCTGATGGGAGTGTGGCACAGTGAGCCCTCATGCAGAGGAGTTCTACAGGCTGATGGGAGTGTGGCACAGTGAGCCCTCATGCAGGAGGAGTTCTACAGGCTGATGGGAGTGTGGCACAGTGAGCCCTCATGCAGGGAGTTCTACAGGCTGATGGGAGTGTGGCACAGTGAGCCCTCATGCAGAGGAGTTCTACAGGCTGATGGGAGTGTGGCACAGTGAGCCCTCATGCAGGGGAGTTCTACAGGCTGCTGGGAGTGTGGCACAGTGAGCCCTCATGCAGGGAGTTCTACAAGCTGATGGTAGTGTGGCACAGTGAGCCCTCATGCAGGGAGCTCTACTGGCTGATGGGAGTGTGGCACAGTGAGCCCTCATACAGGGAGTTCTACTGGCGGATGGGAGTGTGGCACAGTGAGCCCTCATGCAGGGAGTTCTACAGGCTGATGGGAGTGTGGCACAGTGACCCCTCATGCAGGGAGTTCTACAGGCTGATGGGAGTGTGGCACAGCGAGCCCTCATGCAGAGAGGAGTTCTACAGGCTGATGGGAGTGTGGCACAGTGAGCTCTCATGCAGGGAGGAGTTCTACAGGCTGATGGGAGTGTGACACAGGGAGCCCTCATGCAGGGAGTTCTACAGGCTGATGGGAGTGTGGCACAGTGAGCCCTCATGCAGGGAGAAGTTCTACAGGTTGATGGGAGTGTGTGCACATTGAGCCCTCATGCAGAGAGGAGTTCTACAGGCTGATGGGAGTGTGGCACAGTGATCCCTCATGCAGAGAGGAGTTCTACAGGTTGATGGGAGTGTGGCACAGTGAGCCCTCATGCATGGAGATGTTCTACAGGCTGCTGGGAGTGTGGCACAGTGAGCCCTCATGCAGGGAGTTCTACAGGCTGATGGGAGTGTGGCACAGTGAGCCCTCATGCAGGGAGAAGTTCTACAGGTTGATGGGAGTGTGGCACAGTGAGCCCTCATGCAGAGAGGAGTTCTACAGGCTGATGGGAGTGTGGCACAGTGAGCTCTCATGCAGGGAGGAGTTCTACAGGCTGATGGGAGTGTGGCACAGCGAGCCCTCATGCAGGGAGAAGTTCTGCAGGATGATGGGAGTGTGACACAGTGAGCTATCATGCAGGAAGGAGATCTAAAGGCTGATGGGAGTGTGACAGAGTGAGCCCTCATGCAGGGAGGAGTTCTACATGCTGATGGGAGTGTGGCACAGTGAGCCCTCATGCAGGCAGTTCTACAGTCTGATGGGAGTGTGACACAGTGAGCCCTCATGCAGGGAGGAGTTCTACAGGTTGATGGAAGTGTGGCACAGTGAGCCCTCATGCAGGGAGGAGTTCTACAGGCTGATGGGAGTGTGACACAGTGAGCCCTCATGCAGGGAGGAGTTCTACAGGCTGATGGGAGTGTGACACAGTGAGCCCTCATGCAGGGAGTTCTACAGGCTGATGGGAGTGTGGCACAGTGAGCCCTCATGCAGGGAGAAGTTCTACAGGTTGATGGGAGTGTGGCACAGTGAGCCCTCATGCAGAGAGGAGTTCCACATGTTGATGGGAGTGTGGCACAGTGAGCCCTCATGCAGGGAGGAGTTCTACAGGTTGATGGGAGTGTGGCACAGTGAGCCCTCATGCAGGGAGGAGTTCTACAGGCTGATGGGAGTGTGACACAGTGAGCTCTCATGCAGGGAGTTCTACAGGCTGATGGGAGTGTGGCACAGTGAGCTCTCATGCAGGGAGTTCTACAGGCTGATGGGAGTGTGACACAGTGAGCCCTCATGCAGGGAGTTCTACAGGCTGATGGAGTGTGACACAGTGAGCCCTCATGCAGGGAGTTCTACAGGCTGATGGGAGTGTGGCACAGTGAGCCCTCATGCAGGGAGAAGATCTACAGGTTGATGGGAGTGTGGCACAGTGAGCCCTCATGCAGAGAGGAGTTCTACAGGTTGATGGGAGTGTGGCACAGTGAGTCCTCATGCAGAGAGGAGTTCTACAGGCTGATGGGAGTGTGGCACAGTGAGCCCTCATGCATGGAGATGTTCTACAGGCTGCTGGGAGTGTGGCACAGTGAGCCCTCATGCAGGAGGAGTTCTACAGGCTGATGGGAGTGTGGCACAGTGAGCCCTCATGCAGGGAGGAGTTCTACAGGTTGATGGGAGTGTGGCACAGTGAGCCCTCATGCAGAGAGGAGTTCTACAGGCTGATGGGAGTGTGGCACAGTGAGCCCTCATGCAGGGAGGAGTTCTACAGGCTGATGGGAGTGTGGCACAGTGAGCCCTCATGCAGGAGGAGTTCTACAGGCTGATGGGAGTGTGGCACAGTGAGCTCTCATGCAGGGAGTTCTACAGGCTGATGGGAGTGTGGCACAGTGAGCCCTCATGCAGGGAGTTCTACAGGCTGATGGGAGTGTGGCACAGTGAGCCCTCATGCAGGGAGTTCTACAGGCTGATGGGAGTGTGGCACAGTGAGCCCTCATGCAGGGAGGAGTTCTACAGGCTGATGGGAGTGTGGCACAGTGAGCCCTCATGCAGGGAGTTCTACAGGCTGATGGGAGTGTGGCACAGTGAGCCCTCATGCAGGGGAGTTCTACAGGCTGATGGGAGTGTGGCACAGTGAGCCCTCATGCAGGGGAGTTCTACAGGCTGATGGGAGTGTGGCACAGTGAGCCCTCATGCAGGGAGAAGTTCTACAGGCTGATGGGAGTGTGGCACAGTGAGCCCTCATGCAGGGAGTTCTACAGGCTGATGGGAGTGTGGCACAGTGAGCCCTCATGCAGGGGAGTTCTACAGGCTGATGGGAGTGTGGCACAGTGAGCCCTCATGCAGGGAGGAGTTCTACAGGCTGATGGGAGTGTGGCACAGTGAGCCCTCATGCAGGAGGAGTTCTACAGGCTGATGGGAGTGTGGCACAGTGAGCCCTCATGCAGGAGGAGTTCTACAGGCTGATGGGAGTGTGGCACAGTGAGCCCTCATGCAGGAGGAGTTCTACAGGCTGATGGGAGTGTGGCACAGTGAGCCCTCATGCAGGGAGTTCTACAGGCTGATGGGAGTGTGGCACAGTGAGCCCTCATGCAGGGAGTTCTACAGGCTGATGGGAGTGTGGCACAGTGAGCCCTCATGCAGGGAGTTCTACAGGCTGATGGGAGTGTGGCACAGTGAGCCCTCATGCAGGGAGGAGTTCTACAGGCTGATGGGAGTGTGGCACAGTGAGCCCTCATGCAGGAGAGTTCTACAGGCTGATGGGAGTGTGGCACAGTGAGCCCTCATGCAGGGGAGTTCTACAGGCTGATGGGAGTGTGGCACAGTGAGCCCTCATGCAGGGGAGTTCTACAGGCTGATGGGAGTGTGGCACAGTGAGCCCTCATGCAGGGAGTTCTACAGGCTGATGGGAGTGTGGCACAGTGAGCCCTCATGCAGGGAGAAGTTCTACAGGCTGATGGGAGTGTGGCACAGTGAGCCCTCATGCAGGGAGTTCTACAGGCTGATGGGAGTGTGGCACAGTGAGCCCTCATGCAGGGAGTTCTACAGGCTGATGGGAGTGTGGCACAGTGAGCCCTCATGCAGGGAGGAGTTCTACAGGCTGATGGGAGTGTGGCACAGTGAGCCCTCATGCAGGAGGAGTTCTACAGGCTGATGGGAGTGTGGCACAGTGAGCCCTCATGCAGGGAGGAGTTCTACAGGCTGATGGGAGTGTGGCACAGTGAGCCCTCATGCAGGGAGGAGTTCTACAGGCTGATGGGAGTGTGGCACAGTGAGCCCTCATGCAGGGAGGAGTTCTACAGGCTGATGGGAGTGTGGCACAGTGAGCCCTCATGCAGGGAGAAGTTCTACAGGCTGATGGGAGTGTGGCACAGTGAGCCCTCATGCAGAGGAGTTCTACAGGCTGATGGGAGTGTGGCACAGTGAGCCCTCATGCAGGGGAGTTCTACAGCCTGATGGGAGTGTGGCACAGTGAGCCCTCATGCAGGGAGTTCTACAGGCTGATGGGAGTGTGGCACAGTGAGCCCTCATGCAGGGAGGAGTTCTACAGGCTGATGGGAGTGTGGCACAGTGAGCCCTCATGCATGGAGGAGTTCTACAGGCTGATGGGAGTGTGGCACAGTGAGCCCTCATGCAGGGAGTTCTACAGGCTGATGGGAGTGTGGCACAGTGAGCCCTCATGCAGGGAGTTCTACAGGCTGATGGGAGTGTGGCACAGTGAGCCCTCATGCAGGGAGTTCTACAGGCTGATGGGAGTGTGGCACAGTGAGCCCTCATGCAGGGAGAAGTTCTACAGGCTGATGGGAGTGTGACACAGTGAGCCCTCATGCATTGAGTTCTACAGGCTGGTTGGAGTGTGACACAGTGAGCCCTCATGCAGGGAGAAGATCTACAGGTTGATGGGACTGTGGCACAGTGAGCCCTCATGCAGAGAGGAGTTCTACAGGCTGATGGGAGTGTGGCACAGTGAGCCCTCATGCAGGGAGGAGTTCTACAGGCTGATGGGAGTGTGACACAGTGAGCTCTCATGCAGGGAGTTCTACAGGCTGATGGGAGTGTGGCACAGTGAGCTCTCATGAAGGGAGTTCTACAGGCTGATGGGAGTGTGGCACAGTGAGCCCTCATGCAGGGAGTTCTACAGGCTGATGGGAGTGTGGCACAGTGAGCCCTCATGCAGGGAGGAGTTCTACAGGCTGATGGGAGTGTGGCACAGTGAGCCCTCATGCATGGAGGAGTTCTACAGGCTGATGGGAGTGTGGCACAGTGAGCCCTCATGCAGGGAGTTCTACAGGCTGATGGGAGTGTGGCACAGTGAGCCCTCATGCAGGGGAGTTCTACAGGCTGATGGGAGTGTGGCACAGTGAGCCCTCATGCAGAGAGGAGTTCTACAGGTTGATGGGAGTGTGGCACAGTGAGTCCTCATGCAGGGAGGAGTTCTACAGGTTCATGGGAGTGTGGCACAGTGAGCTCTCATGCAGGGAGGAGTTCTACAGGCTGATGGGAGTGTGGCACAGTGAGCCCTCATGCAGGGAGTTCTACAGGCTGATGGGAGTGTGGCACAGTGAGCCCTCATGCAGGGAGAAGTTCTACAGGTTGATGGGAGTGTGGCACAGTGAGCCCTCATGCAGGGAGGAGTTCCACATGTTGATGGGAGTGTGGCACAGTGAGCTCTCATGCAGGGAGGAGTTCTACAGGCTGATGGGAGTGTGGCACAGCGAGCCCTCATGCAGGGAGAAGTTCTGCAGGATGATGGGAGTGTGACACAGTGAGCTATCATGCAGGGAGGAGATCTAAAGGCTGATGGGAGTGTGACAGAGTGAGCCCTCATGCAGGGAGGAGTTCTACATGCTGATGGGAGTGTGGCACAGTGAGCCCTCATGCAGGGAGTTCTACAGGCTGATGGGAGTGTGACACAGTGAGCCATCATGCAGGGAGGAGTTCTACAGGCTGATGGGAGTGTGACACAGTGAGCTATAATGCAGGGAGGAGATCTAAAGGCTGATGGGAGTGTGACAGAGTGAGCCCTCATGCAGGGAGGAGTTCTACAAGCTGATGTGAGTGTGACACAGAGAGCCCTCATGCAGGGAGTTCTACAGGCTGATGGGAGTGTGGCACAGTGAGCCCTCATGCAGGGAGAAGTTCTACAGGTTGATGGGAGTGTGGCACAGTGAGCCCTCATGCTTGGAGGAGTTCTACAGGCTGATGAGAGTGTGACACAGTGAGCTCTCATACAGGGAGTTCTACAGGCTGATGGGAGTGTGGCACAGTGAGCTCTCATGAAGGGAGTTCAACAGGCTGATGGGAGTGTGGCACAGTGAGCCCCCATGCAGGGAGTTCTACAGGCTGATGGGATTGTGCACAGTGAGCTCTCATGAAGGGAGTTCTACAGCCTGATGGGAGTGTGGCACAGTGAGCCGTCATGCATGGAGGAGTTCTACTGGCTGCTGGGAGTGTAGCACAGTGAGCCCTCATGCTGGGAGTTCTACAGGCTGATGGGAGTGTTGCACAGTGAGCCCTCATGCAGGCAGTTCTACAGGCTGATGGGAGTGTGACATAGTGAGCCCTCATGCAGGGAGTTCTACTGGCTGCTGTGAGTGTAGCACAGTGAGCCCTCATGCATGGAGTTCTACAGGCTGATGGGAGTGTGACATAGTGAGCCCTCATGCAGGGAGTTCTACAGGCTGATGGGAGTGTGGCACAGTGAGCCCTCATGCAGGCAGTTCTACAGGCTCATGGGAGTGTGACATAGTGAGCCCTCATGCAGGGAGTTCTACTGGCTGCTGGGAGTGTAGCACAGTGAGCCCTCATGCATGGAGTTCTACAGGCTGATGGGAGTGTGACATAGTGAGCCCTCATGCAGGGAGTGCTACAGGCTGATGGGAGTGTGGCACAGTGAGCCATCATGCAGGGAGAAGTTCTACAGGTTGATGGGACTGTGACACAGTGAGCCCTCATGCCGGGAGTTCTACAGGCTGGTGGGAGTGTGACACAGTGAGCCCTCATGCAGGGAGGTCTACAGGCTGATGGGAGTGTGGCACAGTGAGCCCTCATGCAGGGAGAAGTTCTACAGGTTGATGGGAGTGTGGCACAGTGAGCCCTCATGCAGAGAGGAGTTCTACAGGTTGATGGGAGTGTGGCACAGTGAGTCCTCATGCAGGAAGGAGTTCTACAGGTTGATGGGAGTGTGGCACAGTGAGCCCTCATGCAGGGAGGAGTTCTACAGGCTGATGAGAGTGTGACACAGTGAGCTCTCATACAGGGAGTTCTACAGGCTGATGGGAGTGTGGCACAGTGAGCTCTCATGAAGGGAGTTCAACAGCCTGATGGGAGTGTGGCACAGTGAGCCCTCATGCAGGGAGTTCTACAGGCTGATGGGAGTGTAGCACAGTGAGCCCTCATGCTGAGAGTTCTACAGGCTGATGGGAGTGTGGCACAGTGAGCCCTCATGCAGGCAGTTCTACAGGCTGATGGGAGTGTGACATAGTGAGCCCTCATGCAGGGAGTTCTACTGGCTGCTGGGAGTGTAGCACAGTGAGCCCTCATGCATGGAGTTCTACAGGCTGATTGGAGTGTGACATAGTGAGCCCTCATGCAGGGAGTTCTACAGGCTGATTGGAGTGTGGCACATTGAGTCCTCATGCAGGGAGGAGTTCTACAGGTTGATGGGAGTGTGGCACAGTGAGCCCTCATGCAGGGAGGAGTTCTACAGGCTGATGGGAGTGTGGCACAGTGAGCTCTCATGAAGGGAGTTCAACAGGCTGATGGGAGTGTGGCACAGTGAGCCCTCATGCAGGGAGTTCTACAGGCTGATGGGAGTGTGCACAGTGAGCTCTCATGAAGGGAGTTCTACAGCCTGATGGGAGTGTGGCACAGTGAGCCCTCATGCATGGAGGAGTTCTACAGGCTGATGGGAGTGTGACACAGTGAGCTCTCATGCAGGGAGTTCTACAAGCTGATGGGAGTGTGGCACAGTGAGCCCTCATGCAGGGAGTTCTACAGGCTGATGGGAGTGTGCACAGTGAGCTCTCATGAAGGGAGTTCTACAGCCTGATGGGAGTGTGGCACAGTGAGCCCTCATGCATGGAGGAGTTCTACAGGCTGATGGGAGTGTGACACAGTGAGCTCTCATGCAGGGAGTTCTACAAGCTGATGGGAGTGTGGCACAGTGAGCGCTCATGCAGGGAGTTCTACAGGCTGATGGGAGTGTGGCACTGTGAGCCCTCAATGTACTTCAGGGAGCTTTATGAAGCAAACAGTATGTTAAAAGTCACAACATTCATTTTCTGAACTTTAGTCCAAAGTCCTGGAGTGCAGGGCTGTCTTACCGTCAGCATTCAGGACACAGTTTTGTTTTGTTCTAAAAGGCCTAAACGGATCTCTTGCACAAGCATGTCATTATCATCAGATACACAGAAGTAAGGTATTCTTATGAGTTTGATATTTGTACTTTTTCCATGGACTACTTTCCTCACTGATGAAGACACTGGAAACAGACTGAATGACAGGTTTCTTTCTCCTCTTTTTGGAAGTTGCAACATTTCTAATCTCTGTTTATCTAGCTTATCAGCCCCCTGCACGAGCTTTAGAATTTTGGTGCAGTATCACAATCAAGCGTATTCTTTCCAAAACTGTATCACAATAACCCTCCCCAATGACCATTCAAATATAGATTTTCATTTTGAATAAGCAAGCCATGCCACAGGTACCCCAGATAGTTACTACCAATGCAGAATGACAGGGTTATGATGACTCCCAACTGGAATTACATTAGAATCCTTCAACACAGCAATCCCCACACAGCTCAGCAGAACTGCAGGTCAGTGGGAGTCCTCCCATTCCCAGAAACTAAGAGTGGATATCCCCTGACTGTACAAGCGACTTCACCCAGTCAGGACACAAACCTGCACTACCCTGACTGTACAAGCGACTTCACCCAGTCAGGACACAAACCTGCACTCTCCTGACTGTACAAGCGACTTCACCCAGTCAGGACACAAACCTGCACTCTCCTGACTGTTCAAGCGACTTCACCCAGTCAGGACACAAACCTGCACTCTCCTGACTGTACAAGCGACTTCACCCAGTCAGGACACAAACCTGCACTCCCCTAACTGTACAAGCGACTTCACCCAGTCAGGACACAAACCTGCAATCCCCTGACCTTACAAGCAACTTCACCCAGTGTGGCACAGTGAGCCCTCATGCAGGGAGTTCTACAGTCTGATGGGAGTGTGGCACAGCGAGCCCTCATGCAGGGAGAAGTTCTACAGGCTGATGAGAGTGTGGCACAGTGAGCTCTCATGCAGGGAGGAGTTCTACAGGCTGATGGGAGTGTGACACAGTGAGCTATCATGCAGGGAGGAGATGTACAGGTTGATGGGAGTGTGGCACAGCGAGCCCTCATGCAGGGAGGAGTTCTACAGGCTGATGGGAGTGTGGCACAGTGAGCTCTCATGAAGGGAGGAGATCTACAGGTTGATGGGAGTGTGACACAGTGAGCTCTCATACAGGGAGTTCTACAGGCTGATGGGAGTGTGGCACAGTGAGCTCTCATGAAGGGAGTTCAACAGGCTGATGGGAGTGTGACACAGTGAGCCCTCATGCAGGGAGTTCTACAGGCTGATGGGAGTGTGCACAGTGAGCTCTCATGCAGGGAGTTCTACAGGATGATGGGAGTGTGGCACAGTGAGCCCTCATGCATGGAGGAGTTCTACAGGGTGCTGGGAGTGTAGCACAGTGAGCCCTCATGCTGGGGGTTCTACAGGCTGATGGGAGTGAGGCACAGTGAGCCCTCATGCAGGCAGTTCTACAGGCTGATGGGAGTGTGACATAGTGAGCCCTCATGCAGGGAGTTCTACTGGCTGCTGGGAGTGTAGCACAGTGAGCCCTCATGCATGGAGGAGTTCTACAGGCTGCTGGGAGTGTAGCACAGTGAGCCCTCATGCTGGGAGTTTTACAGGCTGATGGGAGTGTGGCACACTGAACCCTCATGCAGGGAGATCTACAGGATGATGGGAGTGTGGCACAGCGAGCCCTCATGCAGGGAGAAGTTCTACAGGCTGATGAGAGTGTGGCACAGTGAGCTCTCATGCAGGGAGGAGTTCTACAGGCTGATGGGAGTGTGACACAGTGGTCTATCATGAAGGGAGGAGATCTAAAGGCTGATGGGAGTGTGACAGAGTGAGCCCTCATGCAGGGAGGAGTTCTGCAAGCTGATGTGAGTGTGACACAGAGAGCCCTCATGCAGGGAGTTCTACAGGCTGATGGGAGTTTGACACAGTGAGCCCTCATGCAGGGAGTTCTACAGGCTGATGGAATTGTGGCACAGTGAGCCCTCATGCAGGGAGAAGTTGTACAGGTTCATGGGAGTGTGGCACAGTGAGCCCTCATGCAGAGAGGAGTTCCACATGTTGATGGGAGTGTGGCACAGTGAGCCCTCATGCAGGGAGGAGTTCTACAGGTTGATGGGAGTGTGGCACAGTGAGCCCTCATGCAGGGAGGAGTTCTACAGGTTGATGGGTGTGTGGCACAGTGAGCCCTCATGCAGGGAGGAGTTCTACAGGCTAATGGGAGTTTGACACAGTGAGCTCTCATGCAGGGAGTTCTACAGACTGATGGGAGTGTGGCACAGTGAGCTCTCATGCTGGGAGTTCTACAGGCTGATGAGATTGTGGCACAGTGAGCCCTCATGCAGGGAGTTCTACAGGCTGATGGGAGTGTTGCACAGTGAGCCCTCATGCAGGGAGGAGTTCTACAGGCTGATGGGAATGTGACACAGTGAGATCTCATGCAGGGAGTTCTATAGGCTGATGGGTGTGTTGCACAGTGTGCCCTCATGCAGGGAGGAGTTCTACAGGCTGATGGGAGTGTGACACAGTGAGCCCTCATGCAGGGAGGAGTTCTACAGGCTGATGGGAGTGTGACACAGTGAGCTCTCATGCAGGGAGTTCTACAGGCTGATGGTAGTGTGGCACAGTGAGCTCTCATGAAGGGAGTTCTACAGGCTGATGAGATTGTGGCACAGTGAGCCCTCATGCAGGGAGTTCTACAGGCTGATGGGAGTGTTGCACAGTGAGCCCTCATGCAGGGAGGAGTTCTACAGGCTGATGGGAGTGTGACACAGTGAGCCCTCATGCAGGGAGGAGTTCTACAGGCTGATGGGAGTGTGGCACAGTGAGCCCTCATGCAGGGAGTTCTACAGGCTGATGGGAGTGTGGCACAGTGAGCCCTCATGCAGGGAGTTCTACAGGCTGATGGGAGTGTGGCACAGTGAGCCCTCATGCATGGAAATCTACAGGCTGATGGGAGTGTGGCACAGCAAGCCCTCATGCAGGGAGAAGTTCTACAGGCTGATGAGAGTGTGGCACAGTGAGCCCTCATGCAGAGAGGAGTTCCACATGTTGATGGGAGTGTGGCACAGTGAGCCCTCATGCAGGGAGGAGTTCTACAGGTTGATGGAAGTGTGGCACAGTGAGCCCTCATGCAGGGAGGAGTTCTTCAGGCTGATGGGAGTGTGACACAGTGAGCTCTCAAGCAGGGAGTTCTACAGGCTGATGGGAGTGTGGCACAGTGAGCTCTCATGCAGGGAGTTCTACAGGCTGATGGGAGTGTTGCACAGTGAGCCCTCATGCAGGGAGGAGTTCTACAGGCTGATGGGAGTGTGACACAGTGAGCCCTCATGCAGGGAGGAGTTCTACAGGCTGATGGGAGTGTGGCACAGTGAGCCCTCATGCAGGGAGTTCTACGGGCTGATGGGAGTGTGGCACAGTGAGCCCTCATGCAGGGAGTTCTACAGGCTGATGGGAGTGTGACACAGTGAGCCCTCATGCAGGGAGTTCTACAGGCTGATGGGAGTGTGGAGCAGTGAGTCCTCATGCAGGGAGAAGTTCTACAGGTTGATGGGACTGTGACACAGTGAGCCCTCATGCAGGGAGTTCTACAGGCTGGTGGGAGTGTGACACAGTGAGCCCTCATGCAGGGAGTTCTACAGGCTGATGGGAGTGTGGCACAGTGAGCCCTCATGCAGGGAGAAGTTCTACAGGTTGATGGGAGTGTGGCACAGTGAGCCCTCATGCAGAGAGGAGTTCTACAGGTTGATGGGAGTGTGACACAGTGAGCCCTCATGCAGGGAGGAGTTCTACAGGTTGATGGGAGTGTGGCACAGTGAGCCCTCATGCAGGGAGGAGTTCTACAGGCTGATGGGAGTGTGACACAGTGAGCTCTCATGCAGGGAGGAGTTCTACAGGCTGATGGGAGTGTGGCACAGTGAGCCCTCATGCAGGGAGTTCTACAGGCTGATGGGAGTATGGCACAGTGAGCCCTCATGCAGGGAGTTCTACAGGCTGATGGGAGTGTGACACAGTGAGCCCTCATGCAGGGAGTTCTACAGGCTGATGGGAGTGTGGCGCAGTGAGTCCTCATGCAGGGAGAAGTTCTACAGGTTGATGGGACTGTGACACAGTGAGCCCTCATGCAGGGAGTTCTACAGGCTGGTGGGAGTGTGACACAGTGAGCCCTCATGCAGGGAGTTCTACAGGCTGATGGGAGTGTGGCACAGTGAGCCCTCATGCAGGGAGAAGTTCTACAGGTTGATGGGAGTGTGGCACAGTGAGCCCTCATGCAGGGAGGAGTTCTACAGGTTGATGGGAGTGTGGCACAGTGAGTCCTCATGCAGGGAGGAGTTCTACAGGTTGATGGGAGTGTGGCACAGTGAGCCCTCATGCAGGGAGGAGTTCTACAGGCTGATGGGAGTGTGGCACAGTGAGCTCTCATGAAGGGAGTTCAACAGGCTGATGGGAGTGTGGCACAGTGAGCCCTCATGCAGGGAGTTCTACAGGCTGATGGGAGTGTGGCACAGTGAGCCCTCATGCAGGGAGGAGTTCTACAGGCTGATGGGAGTGTGACACAGTGAGCCCTCATGCAGGGAGGAGTTCTACAGGCTGATGGGAGTGTGGCACAGTGAGCCCTCATGCAGGGAGTTCTACAGGCTGATGGGAGTGTGGCACAGTGAGCCCTCATGCAGGGAGTTCTACAGGCTGATGGGAGTGTGACACAGTGAGCCCTCATGCAGGGAGTTCTACAGGCTGATGGGAGTGTGGAGCAGTGAGTCCTCATGCAGGGAGAAGTTCTACAGGTTGATGGGACTGTGACACAGTGAGCCCTCATGCAGGGAGTTCTACAGGCTGGTGGGAGTGTGACACAGTGAGCCCTCATGCAGGGAGTTCTACAGGCTGATGGGAGTGTGGCACAGTGAGCTCTCATGCAGGGAGAAGTTCTACAGGTTGATGGGAGTGTGGCACAGTGAGCCCTCATGCAGAGAGGAGTTCTACAGGTTGATGGGAGTGTGGCACATTGAGTCCTCATGCAGGGAGGAGTTCTACAGGTTGATGGGAGTGTGGCACAGTGAGCCCTCATGCAGGGAGGAGTTCTACAGGCTGATGGGAGTGTGACACAGTGAGCCCTCATGCAGGGAGGAGTTCTACAGGCTGATGGGAGTGTGGCACAGTGAGCCCTCATGCAGGGAGTTCTACAGGCTGATTGGAGTGTGGCACAGTGAGCCCTCATGCAGGGAGTTCTACAGGCTGATGGGAGTGTGACACAGTGAGCCCTCATGCAGGGAGTTCTACAGGCTGATGGGAGTGTGGCACAGTGAGCCCTCATGCAGGGAGAAGTTCTACAGGTTGATGGGACTGTGACACAGTGAGCCCTCATGCAGGGAGTTCTACAGGCTGGTGGAGTGTGACACAGTGAGCCCTCATGCAGGGAGTTCTACAGGCTGATGGGAGTGTGGCACAGTGAGCCCTCATGCAGGGAGAAGTTCTACAGGTTGATGGGAGTGTGGCACAGTGAGCCCTCATGCAGAGAGGAGTTCTACAGGTTGATTGGAGTGTGGCACATTGAGTCCTCATGCAGGGAGGAGTTCTACAGGTTGATGGGAGTGTGGCACAGTGAGCCCTCATGCAGGGAGGAGTTCTACAGGCTGATGGGAGTGTGGCACAGTGAGCTCTCATGAAGGGAGTTCAACAGGCTGATGGGAGTGTGGCACAGTGAGCCCTCATGCAGGGAGTTCTACAGGCTGATGGGAGTGTGCACAGTGAGCTCTCATGAAGGGAGTTCTACAGCCTGATGGGAGTGTGGCACAGTGAGCCCTCATGCATGGAGGAGTTCTACAGGCTGATGGGAGTGTGACACAGTGAGCTCTCATGCAGGGAGTTCTACAAGCTGATGGGAGTGTGGCACAGTGAGCGCTCATGCAGGGAGTTCTACAGGCTGATGGGAGTGTGGCACTGTGAGCCCTCAATGTACTTCAGGGAGCTTTATGAAGCAAACAGTATGTTAAAAAGTCACAACATTCATTTTCTGAACTTTAGTCCAAAGTCCTGGAGTGCAGGGCTGTCTTACCGTCAGCATTCAGGACACAGTTTTGTTTTGTTCTAAAAGGCCTAAACGGATCTCTTGCACAAGCATGTCATTATCATCAGATACACAGAAGTAAGGTATTCTTATGAGTTTGATATTTGTACTTTTTCCATGGACTACTTTCCTCACTGATGAAGACACTGGAAACAGACTGAATGACAGGTTTCTTTCTCCTCTTTTTGAAGTTGCAACATTTCTAATCTCTGTTTATCTAGCTTATCAGCCCCCTGCACGAGCTTTAGAATTTTGGTGCAGTATCACAATCAAGCGTATTCTTTCCAAAACTGTATCACAATAACCCTCCCCAATGACCATTCAAATATAGATTTTCATTTTGAATAAGCAAGCCATGCCACAGGTACCCCAGATAGTTACTACCAATGCAGAATGACAGGGTTATGATGACTCCCAACTGGAATTACATTAGAATCCTTCAACACAGCAATCCCCACACAGCTCAGCAGAACTGCAGGTCAGTGGGAGTCCTCCCATTCCCAGAAACTAAGAGTGGATATCCCCTGACTGTACAAGCGACTTCACCCAGTCAGGACACAAACCTGCACTACCCTGACTGTACAAGCGACTTCACCCAGTCAGGACACAAACCTGCACTCTCCTGACTGTACAAGCGACTTCACCCAGTCAGGACACAAACCTGCACTCTCCTGACTGTACAAGCGACTTCACCCAGTCAGGACACAAACCTGCACTCCCCTGACTGTACAAGCGACTTCACCCAGTCAGGACACAAACCTGCAATCCCCTGACCTTACAAGCAACTTCACCCAGTCAGGACACAAACCTGCACTACCCTGACTGTACAAGCGACTTCACCCAGTCAGGACACAAACCTGCACTCCCCTGACTGTATAAGCGACTTCACCCAGTCAGGACACAAACCTGCACTCCCTGACTGTACAAGCGACTTCACCCAGTCAGGACACAAACCTGCACTCCCTGACTGTACAAGCGACTTCACCCAGTCAGGACACAAACCTGCACTCCCCTGACTGTACAAGCGACTTCACCCAGTCAGGACACAAACCTGCACTCCCCTGACTGTACAAGCGACTTCACCCAGTCAGGACACAAACCTGCACTCCCCTGACTGTACAAGCGACTTCACCCAGTCAGGACACAAACCTGCAATCCCCTGACCTTACAAGCGACTTCACCCAGTCAGGACACAAACCTGCACTACCCTGACTGTACAAGCGACTTCACCCAGTCAGGACACAAACCTGCACTACCCTGACTGTACAAGCGACTTCACCCAGTCAGGACACAAACCTGCACTACCCTGACTGTACAAGCGACTTCACCCAGTCAGGACACAAACCTGCACTCCCCTGACTGTACAAGCGACTTCACCCAGTCAGGACACAAACCTGCACTCCCCTGACTGTACAAGCGACTTCACCCAGTCAGGACACAAACCTGCACTCCCCTGACTGTACAAGCGACTTCACCCAGTCAGGACACAAACCTGCACTCCCCTGACTGTACAAGCGACTTCACCCAGTCAGGACACAAACCTGCACTCCCCTGACTGTACAAGCGACTTCACCCAGTCAGGACACAAACCTGCACTACCCTGACTGTACAAGCGACTTCACCCAGTCAGGACACAAACCTGCACTCCGCTGACTGTATCACACCCTGCACACCACGCTGCCATGCCTTTATTTTATAGCAGACAGGTCCAGTATTCTGATATCTCGTACTATCTCTGTTTAAAAGACATGCTTTACACTTTCTTGCCCTTCATGGGTCATTTAACCTGGAGAGTGAAATGATCCCCACCCCTTCACTGGCTTCTTTGCTGTCAATAACCAATCAGCTGCCTCTCCTATTGACTGACATGATTTCAGCCAGTAATATGACCCAGAAGAGACGAGGTGAAACGACCCAGCGAGTATAAACAGGCAAACTAAGAATAAAGCATAGAAACCAAGAGCTTTCTTTAACCTGAAGTCATATCAGATGTCTGTTTTTAATTGAAAATACACATTTGCTATGACACCCCTTCCAAACTGCACACTGGAGAGCTGTTTAGTTAATAGAAGTGCAAAATTGCCACAATGAATGGAATTATTTTGCAAGCTACAATCACATTAACACAAATGTCTTGATTTGATAGTGCTTAAGCTTCATCTGCATCAAGTCTTAAAACCTAACAGTGTTAGAGCTGAATAACAAGAGAGCAAAGTAAACTAGAAACACTGAAATATGCTGGTTAAAGACACACCACAAGGCTAATGCATGTCTGCTGACTGGTCTGGCTTTCTGGGAATTTCCACAGTGGTTGAAGCTCCAGCACACAGTGTGCCTTAACACAGAGCTCGCCTCACCCTGGTGTGTGCAGCGCCTCCCTGCTTCCTTCATTAACACAGTCCAGGGATTAAAAGGGGAATTCCCGGCCTGCTTGGAGACACTGAGTGCTGTGGTAAGAAAGAGCCCTCCCTCTTTTTCAGTGAGTGTTTACTGTCAGTGCAATGCTATCTGTCAGTAAGTTACACATTGCATCATATCCTGTTCCATTAACCCCACTGACCTGCCAGGGAGCTGGCCCCATGGCTCCTCCACATCACAGTAAAATGCAGACAAGCTATCCTGGAAGCATGGTCTAGTCACTGGATATTACAGGTAAGTATTATTAAAGCATGGTCTAGTCACTGGATATTACAGGTAAGTATTGTTAAAGCATGGTCTAGTCACTGGATATTACAGGTAAGTATTGTTAAAGCATGGTCTAGTCACTGGATATTACAGGTAAGTATTGTTAAAGCATGGTCTAGTCACTGGATATTACAGGTAAGTATTGTTAAAGCATGGTTATCCAGCACATACTATACAAACTGACTTCAAAAGCTTGTTTGTAAGCAATTCATCTCATTACACCGAGACCTGTGGATGTCTGCGAGCTACTGCTCCTGGAGAACAAAGACCAGCCCTGTGGTGTCTGTGTGAGCTCACCAGGCACCCGGCCAGTAGAGTGCGCTGTAATCGAAGAGGAGTAACAGTCCCTGCTGGTTTTACCTCCCTAATCCCAGGAGTGCCAGAGCCAATCCTCTCTGTGGAATCCCAAGCGAAGTAATGTTTTACTTTTCAAGAAATTTAAAGAAGATACATTGTGAAACATATATATTTATATTCAAAAGAAATGGTATTGATGAACACTATTGTAATCAATACAATACCTTTACGATGGTTGAATCACACAACAAACTGGCATATTGTTTGATTAATGCTAATTATCCCTGGCATTTTTCTGTATATTTGGATAACTACTCATTAAATTGTGATTACATTTTCTGGAGGTGTCTGTCTGTTTGTCTGCACACCCGTCTGCACGCCACACATTTTCTGGAGGTGTCTGTCTGTCTGTCTGCACATCCGTCTGCATGCCACACATTTTCTGGAGGTGTCTGTCTGTCTGTCTGCACGCCCGTCCTCATGCCACACATTTTCTGGAGGTGTCTGTCTGTCTGTCTGCACACCCGTCTGCACGCCACACATTTTCTTGAGCTTCTTTGAGCTTTAGGTAGCAGATATCATGTTTTCTATTCCGCTGTTTCTTTCTGCACTTTTGATAGCTGTGTAGCCAATGGAAGTACAAAAACAAGATTTATGGAAATATTTTGTTAGCTACAATTATTTTAACTTTTCAAAGTTGCCATTCGTGAAGCTGGTGAACTGTTTGAGGAAGAAAAACAGGGAAATACCCTGGTGTGGGGCGTGTTCTCCTGGTATACCCTGGTGTGGGGCGTGTTCTCAAGGTATACCCTGGTGTGGGGCGTGTTCACCTGGTATACTCTGGTGTGGGGCGTGTTCTCCTGGTATACCCTGGTGTGGGGAGTGTTCTCCTGGTATACCCTGGTGTATACCAGGAGGGAGGAGGGGCATCGCCTCTAAAGTAAGCTGTAAGCTCGCTCAGTATGTTCTAATCAACACCATCAGGTTCATTGTCAGTCACTGAGAAACAGAGGGTAAAACAGGAAGTAGAAACGCTGGGTGTCATTTCCCTGTTTTTTTCCTCAAACAGTTCACCAGCTTCACGAATCTTTAACAAAGAGTCTTGAACAAAGAAGACTACGCGGTGATCTGATTCAAGCATTCAAAATCCTAAAAGGTATAGACAATATCGACCCAGGGGACTTTTTTGACCTGAATAAAGAAAAAAAGGACCAGGGGTCACAAATGGAGATTAGATAAAGGGGCATTCAGAACAGAAAATAGGAGGCACTTTTTTACACAGAGAATTGTGAGGGTCTGGAACCAACTCCCCAGTAATGTTGTTGAAGCTGACACCCTGGGATCCTTCAAGAAGCTGCTTGATGAGATTCTGGGATCAATAAGCTACTAACAACCAAACGAGCAAGATGGGCCGAATGGCCTACTCTCGTTTGTAAACTTTCTTATGTTCTTATGTTCTTATGTGTGGAGTATACCCTGGTGTGGGGCATGTTCTCCTGGTATACCCTGGTGTGGGGCATGTTCTCCTGGCATACTCTGGTGTGGGGCGTGTTCTCCTGGTATACCCTGGTGTGGGGCGTGTTCTCTTGGTATACCCTGGTGTGGGTGGCGTGTTCTCCTGGTATACCCTGGTGTGGGGCAAGTTCTCATAGCCTACCCTGGTGTGGGGTGCATTCTCCAGTATACACTGGGACCCTTGATTACACTGGAAGGCTGAAAGAATGCTGTAGTTTGCATTGTTGTGGATTAAGTCCACCCAATTGCCCTTATAAAAGTTTACCACAGTAGATTTGCATATTTGTCATTTCACAGTTTGCCCATGGTTATACTAGGCACTTATCATAGTTTACCATTGCTTGCTGTGTTTTTTGCATATACTTACCTCTCTGGGCTTTGCTTTCACTGTGCTTTATTACACTTTACGCTTTTCCTATGGGAAACTTTTAAATGCTGAACACTGTTGGCTACTTTCAAGACAATAATGCACTCATTCACTGTGCCAGAAAGATCTGAGGAGCTTGACTTCTTCCATGGCCTCCAAAAACACCAAAACACAATCCAATTGAGCATATCTGGGATGAGCTTAGACGCTTGTCTTCACATCACATGCATTGAATAATTCATCCTGAATGTTGGGTAGTCTGCATGGCGGATATCCGTCTGGCACGGCCCGGAACACAGCTCTGCTCACATCCAGTAACTGCGAAATTTCACTTCTCTTTCAGTGACGTCCAGAACTTGTGGTCAGGGCGATGCACAATTCACGAGGACAGTCTTGTGAAACTGTGTGATCCTTCCTGTTATTGTGCAAGAGGGTCTACACAACACTGACGGGCATCACACACGAAGACCTGCCAGGAAAGTCTAAGCATGGACCATTCGGAGATGCAAAGGTGTTTGCAGCTAAAATACTTTCATCAAACAGCTCATTTTCAAATATCTAGGTTTGCTTGCCCTCCAGGAATGTGTCACACTTCCTAGGTACTTTCACCTCAGCAGAGGCTGGTTACTGACCGGTCCTGAGAATTCAATCTCTGAAAGCAAGTCTCCTAACCTAGTTAGAACCAGTTATCATGTTTAAAATAAAACGGTTTTCTAAATCACAGATTTACTTAAAGCTACACATTTGAGACCTACATAGTAAATAGATGTGCATAACATTGAAAATGTTCATGTATGCAAATTAGGCTGTTGGATTATTCACTGAAGCAGCTTCAATCTCATCACTTTCTTTACATTTCTATTACTGAATGAATCCCACTAGATCATCACTGAAGCAGCTTCAATCTCATCGTTTTCTTTACATCTCTATTACTGAATGAATCCCACTGGATCATCACCGAAGCAGCTTCAATCTCATCACTTTCTTTACATTTCTATTTCAAGGTTTTTGAAATCATTCTGAGTGGTTCTGGATTCTGTTTCTCCATTGATTGTTGTTTTACCACTGTTACTAATCTGCCTCTACCTGGCTTTGAGCTAGCTGGCCTTCGTAAAAGTGTCCCATAGTAAAAGCACAGCAAAGTGTAATAAAGCACAGTGACAGCATGATAAAGCACAGGGAAGCACTCCCATCAGATAAGTCAGATCAGCTCTATATAGTAATGGTGTGCACCTCCATTATATTGCCAGCTGTATGCAAGCAGTCATGTCCATAGGTCAGCATTTAGGAGCCAACCAAATTCATAGTAAATGATTAGCTGTACCTCAAGGGCATTGTCAAACAATTTGAGTAGGCTGTTATCTCACTAGCAAATGTTGATTATATTGCCAGGCCACTTTGTTAGGATCTATCTGTCTGTCCAATGTTTGCCTCGCACACAGCCTCCATCGAGGGATTCGTGTTTCAGTTGGTGCAGAGGAACGTGATGAGGAATGTGTCACTCAAGTTCATCCCAGACATGCTCAATTGGATTTTAGTGGTCACGGTTCTACGGTGCTGGGGCTTCTGTCCTGCATGCATATTGAGAGCTACAGTATAACCCTGCAATCATTTAGTTTTGAGAACATAATCTGCAAACACGTGTGGTATCTGCTTCTGCCGCTGGTTGGAATTCACGTTGCTGTTTGAATCAGAGTTGAAATGGGTAAGTGGATTGTAATTTATTTGTTAGAATCGTTGCTTGCTTAGGTAAGCAGCCTGCACTTAAATTAAAAATTGACGCCCTTGACGCTCCTCCAGTTGCCCCTCCTGCCCTTGCTTCCTTCTCTCCTCTCTTCATTGCTGATGTTTCCAGCTTACTGCTGAAATTAACTACTGCCACATGCCCCCTGGACCCCTGGCCGACTAACCTTGTCCGTCTCTGTGCTTCTAATCTTGCTCCCTCCATTCCACACACTCTCAACCTGTCCCTGGACTCTGGTTCGGTTCCTGCTGCCCTTAAGCTTGCCCGAGTTACACCGGTACTCAAAAAACCCTCCCTTGACCCAGCTGACTTATCTAATTTCCGTCCCATCTCCAATCTCCCTTTTCTCTCAAAAACTCTCGAAAGGGCTGTAGCCAGTCAGCTGATGACATATCTCACGGACAACAATCTGCTTTAATCTCTACAGTCTGGTTTCCGGTCGCATCACAGTACTGTAACTGCTCTGCTCTGGATTGTGAATGATCTCCTGCTCAATGCTGATGCTGGTGCTGTTGCTCCCTCTGTGCTTGTCTTCCTTGACCTAACAGCAGCTTTTGATACCATAGATCATGGCATTCTTCTTGACTGCCTTCAGAAGTATGCTGGGATCTCTGGGGTCTCTTCTGGATGTCCTCTTACCTATCTGGACGCATGCAGTCTGTTTTCTATACTGGATGCAGTGGTGTCACAAACCCAGTCACTTGTGGTGTCCCCCAAGGATGTGTTCTTGGACCCCTTCTCTTCAATATCTACATGCTTCCCTTGGGTCACCTCATCCGCCAACACAGCCTCATGTTTCACTCCTATGCTGATGACACCCAGCTCTACTTAAAACTCGACCCTGGAAGCCCCTCTAACATGGTCCGGCTCTTGGCTTGCATTCAAGACATTGAGGCTTGAATGTCTGCCAATTTTCTTCAGCTGAACACTAGCAAATCTGAACTCCTTCTAGTAAGATCTAGAACTCAACTTAAGAACCTAAATATAGCTGCCCTGAACCTCGGAAACTGTCTGCTGCTGCCTTCCCCCACAGTACGAAGTCTTGGTGTACTTCTTGACAACAACCTCTCCTTTGATGTCCACATCTCCTTCTACCATCTTCAAAACATCTCCAAAGTCCGTCCCTACCTTTCCCTCCCGGATGCGGAGATACTCGACTACTGCAACTCTCTATATGGTGGTCTCCCGGCACACACGAAAAACCGACTGCAGCGAGTTCAGAATATCGCTGCCAGGATCCTTACCAGATGTAAAAAACGTGATCACATAATCCCCCGTCTTGCCCAGCTACCTGTAAAGTTGAGGATTATTTTCAAAACTCTCCTGCTCACCTACAATGCCCTTCATCACACAGGTCCTGAGTACCTCCTCAACCTGCTGACTCGCTATGTCCAAGCTGACGTCCTCCGACTCTGGCCTGCTTGTTATCCCCAACCAAAAGTGCACCACACTTGGAGAACGCTTGTTTAGCTTCATGGCTCTGACTCTTTGGAACTCTCTCCCAGCTTTGGTGCGTGATGCTCCCACCGTCGCTCGCTTTAAATCAGCTCTCAAGACCCACCTGTTCTCTTTTGCTTTCCATGCTCTTTAAGCCTGATATCTGTTATTAGCTGCTGTGTTGCTGCTACTATTTCATGTGTTATGCTACTATCATGTATTATGCACTTTCCACTGTATTTAATGTATTATGCATTGTTTTTTACTGTATATCATGTATTATGCATTTTCTGTATTTAAAGTATTATGGATTTTCTTGTTGTTACTGCATCTTGTAAAGTGCTTTGTGATGGTGGTCCACTATGAAAGGCGCTATATAAAATAAAGATTGATTGATTGATTGATGGTGCAGAGAAACGTGAAGAGGAATGTGTCATTCAAGTTCATCCCAGACATGCTCAATTGGATTGTGGTGGTTATGGTTCTGGCACAGTGATGGGGGTTCTGTCATGGTGCAGGGGAACGTGAAGAGGAATGTGTCATTCAAGTTCATCCCAGACATGCTCAATTTGATTGTGGTGGTCATGGTTCTGGCACGGTGCTGGGGCTTCTGTCATGGCCATCGCCATCAGGGTTCAACATTGCTGGGCTTCAGTAAACCAGGCAGCTTTATAGAGCTGCGGAGAACACATCACATGATCCAATTAAGACCGCTCCTAATGAAGTGGCCAGCAGGCGTGTCTTATAAAATGCTCCAATCCCTGTCTGTGCTGAAAGCGCGCTCATGCTGCAGGTAGTAAATGTTTGGAGTGATCAGAAAGCTTCCTCTGTGGCTGACACATTTTCAGTGTGCTCTGCGCTCCTTCATGGATTCATGTATGCTCTTGCTCGTTTGATTGTAAGCTACTTACAACCAAACGAGCAAGATGGGCGAATGGCCTCCTCTCGTTTGTAAACTTTCTAATGTTCTTATGTTCTTATGAAGCACTGCAATGACATTTGCACACATTTACTTTCTTGTTCTTGAATATAGATCCTATAACTCTATTATAAACTGCTTTACTGCTTTACAGTTAAGAAATCCAAGTTAAGAAATTCATTTTCTATTCCTGACCAACCTTTAGTTAGTCCATTATGATTTTCATTGCAAAGCGAGTAAAGGCTGCACCCTATTGTGATGTCACTGCTTTGAAATGACTTTGCAGTTAACTGAATGAAAATAAAGCACAGTAGAAACTCACTATGGTACATGTTTACCCAAATGTGTGCATCTTTCAATATTATTATTATTATTATTTATTTCTTAGCAAACGCCCTTATCCAGGGCGACTTACAATTGTTACAAGATATCACATTATTTCACATTATACATTATACAGATATCACATTATTATTTTACATACAATTACCCATTTATACAGTTGGGTTTTTACTGGAGCAATCTAGGTAAAGTACCTTGCTCAAGGGTACAGCAGCAGTGTCCCCACCTGGGACTGAACCAACAACCCTCCGGTCAAGAGTCCAGAGCCCTAACCACTACTCCACACTGCTGCCACAATACAGGTCAGAGATGCAGGGATCACTGTGTCAGTCCTTTAAGACAGCAAAGCACCTGCCCAGCATTTCCAGGATGGGCTCCCTTCCTCCTGTGTGACTGAGGCATTCATTACAGCAAACCTGCTTGGCTGCATAATCTAGTGTTTCGCAATGTGTGTTTGTTACAAGATAACACCTTCTTCTATTGCCTCGCCAAGCATTACCAACCAACTTCCGAGGTCTTTATGATCGCAATATAGCCTTGTCTCTAAAAGCGCTGTTCTGATGCCAAAGGGAATTTTTATTTACGTGGTTTATAGTGGGTTTATTGTGTGCTTTAAAAAGATTGCTCTATCGGCCTGTACCCAGTGTGTGTGTGTAGAGGGGCTGTCCTGTTTAGTTGGTTAGTAAATGTCATCCAGTTTGCCCTAGCCAGATTGTTATAAATTGTTGATGGACTGTGTTTGGCAGTGCTGTGTTATGCATAGTGGTTAAGGCTCTCTCTGCAATAGTTGCTGTTAATGGAGTGCTGTGGTTCTGTCACTCATGAGGATGGCTGTAAGCAACCCACTGGCCACCTTTAGTTATTTTGGCTCATTTGTGTAAGAACTACAAGACTCCATGAACTTCCATGAGGTGTCATATATTTAGACTGTCTGCCATTGAATCCAGAATGTTCCAGAATTTTACACAGTGTATCTTCTTCATAATACTTGAAAAGTAAAATATCACTTTGCTGCGGATTCCACAGAGAGCATTGGCTCTGGCGCTCCTGCAGGTTAGGGAGGTAAAACTAGCAGGGACTGGTTCTCCTTATCATGCTACAGTGCCCCCTACTGGCCAGGTACCTGGTGAGCTCACGCAGACACCTGCAGGGCTGACATGTGCTCTCTAGTTCCTGAGAGTAAAGAGACAAATGGAATGGAGGACGCCCACAGACCTTCAGTTCTCCTTAGCAGTGAGGGGATTGCTGGGGTGAGGGGATTGCTGGGTGAGGGGATTGCTGGGGTGAGGAGATTGCTGGCTGAGGGGATTGCTGGGTGAGGGTATTGCTGGGGTGGGGATTGCTGGGTGAGGGATTTCTGCGGTGAGGGGATTGCTGGCTGAGGGGATTGTTGGATGTGGGTATTGCTGGGGTGAGGGGATTGCTGGGTGAGGGGATTGCTGGGGTGAGGGTATTGCTGGGGTGAGGGGATTGCTGGGTGAGGGGATTGCTGGGGTGAGGGGATTGCTGGGGTCCGGGGATTGCTGGGTGTGGGGATTGCTGGGGTGAGGAGATTGCTGGGTGAGGGGATTGCTGGGGTCCGGGATTTTTGGGTGAGGGATTACTGGGTGAGGGGATTGCTGGGTGAGGGATTTTGGGTGAGGGATTGCTAGGTGAGGGATTTTGGTGAGGGATTGCTGGGTGAGGGGATTTTTGGGTGAGGGATTGCTGGGTGAGGGATTGCTGGGTGAGGGATTGCTGGGTGAGGGATTGCTGGGTGAGGGATTGCTGGGTGTGGGGATTGCTGGGGTGAGGGATTGCTGGGTGAGGGATTGCTGGGTGAGGGATTGCTGGGTGAGGGATTGCTGGGTGAGGGATTGCTGGGTGAGGGATTGCTGGTAGAGGGATTGCTGGGTGAGGGGATTGCTGGGTGAGGGATTGCTGGGGTGAGGGATTGCTGGGTGAGGGATTGCAGGGTGAGGGATTGCTGGGTGAGGGATTGCTGGGTGTGGGGATTGCTGGGTGAGGGATTGCTGGGTGAGGGGATTGCAGGGTGAGGGATTGCTCGGTGAGGGGATTGCTGGGTGTGGGGATTGCTGGGTGAGGGGATTGCTGGGTGTGGGGATTGCTGGGGTGAGGGGATTGCTGGGGTGAGGGATTGCTGGGGTGAGGGATTGCCGGGTGAGGGGATTGCTGGGTGTCGGGATTGCTGGGGTGTGGGGATTGCTGGGTGAGGGGATTGCTGGGTGAGGGGATTGCTCGGTGAGGGGATTGCTGGGGTCAGGGGACATGATTGGACATTCTGAATCAGGGAGAACATCAGGGGTAAAATAATCCAATTCGCACACAAGGAAGCAGCTGCACACGGCTGTTGGAATAGCTGTGCTTCAGTAACGGAGCTTCTTGTGGATGTGTGGCGTTGTTCAAATAGAATAGCGCTATTAGAATGACATGAAGCTTCTTACCATTCTAATGCTGGTACCTGTACTTCTTAAATTTGATTTACTTTCTATAAAAAATATGCACACAACACAGCCCTCTAGTGGTCCCATTACAGTGTGATCATACACACCCACTCCTGCAGGAGAACTGGGATATTCTATCAGAATATCATACACACCCACTCCTATCAGAATTTTCTTTTTTAAAGGGTGTAAATCAGAAGGACATGATTAATTTACCTGCTTGTTTTCACTGCAAATGCTAAAGTGAACACTGCTGTGTATTCAACTGAAAAGACGTTTGCTCTGCTTTAATAAATATACTCAATGTTATAGTGGCAGTTTATTTAATAGGGTTCAATATTTCATAGTCCGTGGAGATAACTGGGGGTATGAAAACACGTCATGCATCTCTGTGACTAATGATCACCATTCAAATTATAGGAAAACAAATGGATGGTTTAATGTTGGTGATAGTGCACACTAAAGCAGGGACTCAGTCTGGGGTCAGCTGGAGCAGTAACCCATTCCCTTCTGAGGGTCTGGAGAAGGATGGGCTGTTTCAGCTGTTAGGATTCACCTTTGGACTTGAACCAGGCCAGAGGAATTCTTTCTTGTGGAAAATGAACACTATGGTCCCGAGTGGCTCACCTGGTAAAGGTACGAGATTGCATAGCAACCAGACTAATCCAGGGATTCAAGGAATCAGCTTCGAAGAGAGGATGAACAACTCAATCTATTTAGAAGAATCGGGGGACTTCTCGCTGAACAGACTCCTCTGATGGGCTGAACGGACTCCTCTGATGGGCTGAACGGCCTCCTCTGATGGGCTGAACGGACTCCTCTGATGGGCTGAACGGTCTCCTCTGATGGGCTGAACGGACTCCTCTGATGGGCTGAACGGACTCCTCTGATGGGCTGAACGGACTCCTCTGATGGGCTGAACGGACTCCTCTGATGGGCTGAACGGCCTCCTCTGATGGGCTGAATGGACTGGAAATCCAATTTGCAGAGTGAGGTTAGTTTGGTTTGCAAATTAATTTCCCCTGAAAACAACACATACTCTTACTAGATTGGTGTAGAAGGTGAGAGTAATAATCACATTAGTCTCAATCTCTTACCTTTAGTCTCACGTTGATGATGCAGAAAGCCATACCTGTTTTACTGGAAGTTTCAAGGACGTTATGACAAACAGAAGCAATCTCAGAACTGGAACCCAAATCCCAGAACAGACACATTGGTGAGAGAATCGGTTCATTTTGTACACCTATTCATTCTGTCTTTAAGCTGATAAAAAGAAAACACAGAAATATATAAAGAACATGCTTTGTTATTATGACAAACTATACACACATTATTGTGATGTGAGTATGTGTTTATGATCTGGTTCAATACAGTAGTGACGTCCGTAGCTCCTGACAGGCCACTCTGGAATGTCCTAATCCCTGTATGCCCATTATAACACTGATGGAAAAATACATGAGTCTCTACCGTCAAATAGACAAGGGATGCTTCTGTTTTCATAGGCAGTGTGCACTACATATTGTATGACGACAACATACCAATAACATCTGCAGATAGTATAATGTAAGCATGCAAGTTAATGAAAACACCAAACTTCATTCTATATCATTTATTAAATCATCGTAAATGTACTTAAGTTATTATATAATAGACTAAAGCAGAGGTTCCCAACCCTGCTCCTGGGGACCTCTGTGTCTGCTGGTTTTCATTCCAACTGAGCTCTCAGTTACTTAACTAGACCCTTAATTGAGCTGATAATTTGCTTAATTAGACCTTCTCAATTGTTTTCAGCTCTTAAACAGTTGCAGATTTCAAGTTAGCTGTAACATTTTACAAGTAACTTGCACTGCAGCTGTTTAGAGCTGAAAACAATTAAAAAGGTCTAATGAGCAACTTATCAGTTTAATTAAGGGTCTAGTTAAATAAGTGCGAGCTCAGCTGGAATGAAACCCAGCAGACACGGGTCCCAGGACCAGGGTTGGGAAGCGCTGGACTAGAGCATGTTTTAGGGAAGCACTTCAAGGAATTATCTAAACACTTTTGTTTGTCATATTTAAGGGAACCTGTGTGCTGCTTTTATTTATTTTGTGTGTCTATGAAACATGTAAGCATTAAATGTAACGAATGTCATTTTAAACGTTGCTGCTGTTGTTCTTGTTAAAAGTCCTCAAAACGTTTGAAAACTGTTATGCTTTATTTCCAGTCTTCTGATCCACGCCGTGTTTTCACAACAACTGCGTGAACTCTCTAACCGCTTCCTGTAAAGGAGAGCGACTCCACCCGCTTCCCAGAAACTAAAATCACGTGTTTTTTGATTATGTAACAAACGGCTGCAGGCGATGGCCAATCAGAAAGCCCTCTTGGTCGTGACGTACGTTGTTGGCTTCATAACAGGAAGTGAGTCAACAAGGAGAGCAGAGGGCAGGGTGCTCGTAGGAGGGAGCAAAACAAACAAGAACGGAGCGGCGTGTGCAGCTGCGCACATCTGGAGACGACGTGAACAAAGCCGCTGGCGTGACTCAGCATTACGTGCAAAACGGGTGCTAGTGATTTTAGTAATACATTTAGAAAACATTGAAATACTGGACTGTACAAAACGTCATCAGGAAAGCGGTTGTTATGGTTATTCAGTCACATTTCTCTGTTTATATGCACTATGTACAAAAACAAAACATGTGAATCCAGCGCTGTAGACTAGATTTCAGATAGAATCCAGCATAGACTATGACCGATTGTAAACCGGAAACACGAAGACTAGTTTTACACAGACCCCCAATGGCAATAGGCTTAGTATTGTAGAGAGTAATTACAAACAATGCATGCGACGATAATAATGCATAAACGATATGAAGCTGCTACTGTTCATTTATTGTAGCTGTCATGATAATGGCCATTAGCTACACAGCTCTCAAGAGCATTGTAGTAAAAAGGGTGATATTAACACCTTGTTTCCAGGGTAAAACATAACATCACTATTACTGTATCTAGCCATTAATGTCACAGACCACACTAGCAGTAAGGCAGTTATTCAATCAAAAATACAACTGCATTTCCCTGCTTTATCACACTATTCAGTTAACTTCCCAGTTTTTGAGGTTGCACACCAAACACACCTCTCATTTTCCACTGCACAACCGAGCCCTCGGTGCGGTTAAGGAGAGCCTGGGCTGTTTTTCCACTGCAGAGCTGTGCCGTGCTACTGACGTCACACGCAACGAGAGACCGCTGTTATTAATTATTGCTCTTAATTAACTCAGTTTGCCAAAAGATGCGCACACAAATGGTGTTCAAAAATTAATAAACCAATGGTACACATGTATCTGTATCGCTATATTTTGTAAATATATTTAGGAATTTCTTTATAATCCACAAATGTTACTAACTGTATCGACTCAATAAAGTTCAATTAGTTCTGTTGAAGAGGAAAAAACAAGGTTTTAAAAATATGATTTGCCAAAGATATCCCATTTAAGGATAGTTGTCTTTTTTTCTGGAGTTGTTTTTTGTTTGCTTGTTAAAAAAAGAAGCTGCATTTTTTTCTTTATATTAATATAATAAAGGTCAAGGAAAATAAATTTGGTAGAGTTTTGTGTTGTTGAGGATGTGAGTTAACTGAACAGTATCCGCGGTTTATACCGTATGTCCATTTGCTTCAAATTGTCAGAAATTCAGGCATAAAATTTCTCATTTCTGACACACGACTCCAGATCTTCCTGAACACTTCTATCTGCCCACAGAGATACTAGAGCCTGCACTTCCTCAGCGTCCCATGGCTGTACTTTTCTCTCATCACACTCGCTGCCCGGCATGTTGTTTGTCTTTGTGGAGTGTACCGACTGATACAACGTAATGACGAAAATCGTTAACCCCAACCCTGATTCAGATGTCTTGTGAGGCTGGAGTTTCACGGTTTGGTTCTCGCTCGACACGACAGATAGCCAGTGGAGAAGCACCCATACCCGTACCGTTCCGAGCCCTCACGGGTCGGGTCTGCCAGTGGAGAAGGGGTATGGATACCTAATAACACTTCAAACTTGTGGGTAATTAGACCCTATACAATCACTAGATGGTCATTTCATATTTCTTTTTTTTTAGAGTGCTGAAATATTGTACGGGTTTAAAATGTAAAATGTAAGCAATATGTTTAGAAATAAAACACTGTGATGACACAGACAACAGGGGACACAGCAAAGGTAACACTGATGACACAGACAACACGGGACACAGCAAAGGTAACGCTGGTGACACAGACAACACGGGACACAGCAAAGGTAACACTGATGACACAGAACACGGGACACAGCAAAGGTAACACTAATGACACAGAACACGGGACACAGTAAAGGTAACACTGATGACACAACACGGGACACAGTAAAGGTAACACTGATGACACAGACAACACGGGACACAGCAAAGGTAACACTGATGACACAGACAACACGGGACACAGCAAAGGTAACGCTGGTGACACAGACAACACGGGACACAGCAAAGGTAACACTGATGACACAGACAACACGGGACACAGGAAAGGTAACATTGATGACACAGACAACATGGGACACAGCAAAGGTAACACTGATGACACAGAACACGGGACACAGTAAAGGTAACACATGACACAGACAACACGGGACACAGCAAAGGTAACGCTGTGATGACACAGACAACATGGGACACAGCAAAGGTAACACTGATGACACAGACAACACGGGACGCAGCAAAGGTAACACTGATGACACAGACAACACGGGACACAGCAAAGGTAATGCTGTGATGACACAGACAACCCGGGACACAGGAAAGGTAACACTGATAACACAGACAACACGGGACACAGCAAAGGTAACGCTGTGATGACACAGACAACACGGGACACAGGAAAGGTAACACTGATGACACATACAACACAGGACACAGCAAAGGTAACACTGATGACACAGACAACACGGGACACAGCAAAGGTAACGCTGTGATGACACAGACAACATGGGACACAGCAAAGGTAACGCTGTGATGACACAGACAACACGGGACACAGCAAAGGTAACACTGATGACACAGACAACACGGGACACAGCAAAGGTAACACTGATGACACAGACAACACGGGACACAGCAAAGGTAACACTGATGACACAGACAACACGGGACACAGTAAAGGTAACGCTGGTGACACAGACAACACGGGACACAGCAAAGGTAACGCTGTGATGACACAGACAACATGGGACACAGCAAAGGTAACGCTGTGATGACACAGACAACACGGGACACAGCAAAGGTAACACTGATGACACAGACAACACGGGACACAGCAAAGGTAACACTGATGACACAGACAACACGGGGCACAGCAAAGGTAACGCTGTGATGACACAGACAACAAGGGACACAGCAAAGTTAACGCTGTGATGACAGACAACACGGGACACAGCAAAGGTAACACTGATGACACAGACAACACGGGACACAGCAAAGTTAACGCTGTGATGACACAGACAACACGGGACACAGCAAAGTTAACGCTGTGATGACAGACAACACGGGACACAGCAAAGTTAACGCTGTGATGACACAGACAACACGGGACATAGCAAAGTTAACGCTGTGATGACACAGACAACAAGGGACACAGCAAAGTTAACGCTGTGATGACACAGACAACAAGGGACACAGCAAAGTTAACGCTGTGATGACAGACAACACGGGACACAGCAAAGTTAACGCTGTGATGACACAGACAACACGGGACACAGCAAACATAACGTCATGCATTTCTTATCAACACTGCTGTAAAGGGCAGCTACACATTTGTTTCCAATTATTTAACAGAGTAGAATAAGTATTATAATCACATTTTTAAAATCCAGTTTACTGGAAACTGTCAGCATTTGCTGACTCACATGCTAAAAATGTTCAAAACATTTCCATAAAAATAACTTTTTCCTAAAACGTAATCGACAGTGAAGAATATAACCCTTTTTTCCACCCATGCACATCCATTCACTATATGTCTCAAATGCGCAGCTTTGAAAGAAACATATTTGATCAAAGCTGCACTTTTCATTTTAAAACATCTGGGACTACACTAAGACACTACATCCAGCACCTTGTGGAGTCTATGCCATGTCAAGAGACCTTCCAGCACCTTGTGGAGTCTATGCCATGTCAAGACACCTTCCAGCACCTTGTGGAGTCTATGCCATGTCAAGACACCTTGCAGCACCTTGTGGAGTCTATGCCATGTCAAGACACCTTCCAGCACCTTGTGGAGTCTATGCCATGTCAAGAGACCTTCCAGCACCTTGTGGAGTCTATGCCATGTCAAGAGACCTTCCAGCACCTTGTGGAGTCTATGCCATGTCAAGAGACCTTCCAGCACCTTGTGGAGTCTATGCCATGTCAAGAGACCTTCCAGCACCTTGTGGAGTCTGTGCCATGTCAAGACACCTTCCAGCACCTTGTGGAGTCTATGCCATGTCAAGAGACCTTCCAGCACCTTGTGGAGTCTATGCCATGTCAAGACACCTTCCAGCACCTTGTGGAGTCTATGCCATGTCAAGAGACCTTCCAGCACCTTGTGGAGTCTATGCCATGTCAAGAGACCTTCCAGCACCTTGTGGAGTCTATGCCGTGTCAAGACTGTAAGAAAACAGGGGTCCGACCCGATATTAGGATTATTGTCGATATTGATATCCCTGCCAAAATAATTTCAACATGCAAAAAAACCTAAAGATGGTCACAGCAATCAACCATTTGTAATCAAAACCTTATCAAACAAATCATGTGACAATGTGACCTTTAAAGTAGCCCACCTATAGTAGTAGCAGAATTGAAAAGTCACATGATTTGAATGGAATGAGGAAGCCAGTGCAATCCCGGCACTTAGGACTCTGCAGACAAGCTCAAAGCATTCCAAGCCTGAGGCAGAATTAGAGAAATAAGAGCTTAAGCAACAGAACTGAGAACCACTCCGAATGATAACTAACAAACAAACAAACATTTATTTTTACATGTATATACCAAAGTATCACAAATCACTGTACAGTACATTCAAAAAAGCATTTACATTTACACAATAGTACCTTTGTATGAAGATCCCCAGGCATGTCACACACACAACTGCTACATATTAAATAGCATATTTAAAAAACAGTATATATATATATATATATATATATATATATATATATATAAATGTTGAAAAACAGAAATTTAACATTAAAACTCATCAAGATAAGAAAGATATGTTTTTAATCTTGATTTAAAAACTTGAACTGCCCCAGCTTACCTGTGAAAGAAGGGAGGGCATTCCATCATTTAGGGGCTCTGCATGAAAAAGCCCTCCCTCCTCCCGTGTTGCTTTTGTTGATCCTAGAAATAGCCAGCAGCCCCGCATCCTGTGATCTCAGAGTGCGGTTTGGAAGATACAGGGTCAGTAACTCCTGCAAATAACTAGGTGCTAATCCATTCAGGTCCTTGTAAGTTAACAGAAAAATCTTAAAATTAATTCTGTACTGCACAAGGAGCCATTGTGGGGGCTAAAACAGGGGTAATATGTTCACTTTTCCTGGTTTTAGTCAGAATTCTAGCGGCTGTATTCTGAACGGGCTGTAAGCGAGACAGCACGCCTTTTGTGATACCAGAGAGAAGTGCATTACAGTAATCAATTCAAGATGAAACAAAGGCATGTGTTAGTCTCTCGGCATCAGATACAGAAATAATTGGTCTAAGTTTGGCTATATTTCTCAAATGGTAAAAAGATACTTTAGTAACTTCCCTAATATAAGTCTCAAATATAGTTCAGGATCAAAGATGACCCCCACATTTTTCATTTCTAGTTTAAGATTTAATGAGAGATTACTATGGTTGAGCTTATGTAATCCTACATTTTGTAGTCGATTCTGAGAGCCCACTAGCATAACCTGTGTTTTATCTGAACACTTAATGTATGCAAGGCGAGCAGTAAGTAACTCCCCAGTAGAAGTATTTCCTGTCATTAGGGACAGATATAGCTGGGTATCATCCACATAGCAATGGAAGTTCACTCCATGTGTGTCGATAATATCACCTAACGGTAGCATATATGAGGAAATAATAATACGAAAAAGCAATTCAAATGACTTCTGAAGTTACTTTTTAACAAGGGTCGCAGACCTTGGCCTGGGCTCAAATCAAGATATTGATAAAGACTCCGCGCTGATAAAAAGAAGATAACGTTAACCCTGACTTGGAATGTGATAGTGAGTCCCTCTTTCTCACCATGAGAGAATACCCTGGCCTATGGAATATGTGTCTTTTTCATAATGCCTCTTGTGTATAGTGGGTAGTGCTGGAAAAACTCAAACCAGAGTGAAGAGCAACTGAGTCCTGACTCCAGGAAACACCAGTCCTCATGAAAAATGGGTTTCCTGATTTTAAAAAAGGGGTGTGTCCTGATGAATAAATGGGTGTGTCCTGATGAAAAATGGGTGTGTTTTTCAGCTCATTGTCAGATGTTTGTTTTTACTGTAACTGTGTGGTGATGAGAGCCAGGTTGGGGTGTTTGGCAATGGATTGTATTTGTAATGTGCTGTTCTCTCATTTAAAGAGGTATCTACCTTGGTGAAGCTAACAAAGCAAAGGCATTAATCCTGCCTGTTTGCATCCTTCAGCTCAATAGGTCTCAGATGTGGAGTTTTGAAAGAAAGCCATAGCACACATGTGTTTTCATTTTGAAATATGATAAACTCTCTGTTTCTCTGCCTTATTCTCTTGTTATCTGTTTACACTTCCTGGGTCACGTTATTGGCTGAAAGCATGTCAGTCTACAGGGGAAGCAGCAGGTTGGTTAATGACAGGAAAGAAGCCAGTGAAGGGGCGGGGACAATTTCACCCTTCAGGTGACCAAGGAAGTGCAGCACTAACTGAAAGGATGGCTTGCAAACAGGGAATTCTTAAACCAAATGTATTACTAGATATCATGTTTTAAAATGAAAATACACATTTCCAATAACAACTAGACATATGAAACATATATTACAAAGTGCACAGCAGGTAGGAGTTCTGGAATTATCTTTGTTAGCTCCAGTCTCATTAAGAGAGCAGCTTGCTAAAGTTCACAAATATTGAAGTTATCGTAACTCATCAATTCTTGTTGTTGTTTTGAATATTTTCTGTTTCTGTCATCACATCTTGGTGACTTACCCTAACCCTAACCCTAACCCTAACCATGAACCTGCCACCCCTGCACCACTCTGCCCCCAGTGGATGTAGGGAATACCACATGTTCTATGTGGTGTTTCTTACATTCACTACAGAGTGTTAAATGGTGTTTCAAGGGGCAGGTTAATGGTTGCACTCTGGTGTACCAGCTGCACTTAGAAGACATGTTTGAGAGCTCTAGTGAGGCCACAGGGGTGCTTTAATTGTTAAAAGTCACTGAAATAGAAAATGATTTCCAAAGGGAATCAAAGCAAGGTGGCAGATGGATGCTCTCAATACAGCATGTGTCAAAGAATCTTACTGTTGAGTTACCTGATGAGCAGTTATCCAGATATATGCACAGATGGTATTACTTATTACCTGGTGTCGGCATTTCCATATTGAATTACTTTTATTAATGTACCGCTATCTAACAGTACAAATGTATTCAGAGTGATTGAGAATAAAAATGTCAGTCTACAAAAATGTAAGAAACAAGTTTGAATAGTTAGTGCCTACAATTAAAATAGAAGTAAATTAAACATGACTAGCAATCCTAGCAAAGGGGGGTTCATTTCAAATTTGCTGTGAGTGAAAACAAAAGAACAGCTCCATTGAGGTTCCTGTAAACGCTGCAATATACAGTGATTTACAGACTGTTGAAAAGCAGGTTAATTAGCCTGTTTTATCACAAGTCTGGATGTTTTAGAAAGTCTTGCATCATAGAAGTGGCAGGGAGGGCTGTATCTTTTTCACTTCCTCAGATTTTGTCCAGCTTTCCAAGCAGCATAAGAAGAGCTTGACTCAGTGAACTGTTTCTATTAATTTGGCCCTGAAAATAAAAACTACCCCCTAATTTAAATTAGGATCTCTTTAAGTTATTCTTCTTTGTTAAATAACTGGAAACAGGTGTGTAGCTGACCCTTTACATTGCCATTAAAAAAAACAGTTTACAGGAAACTGTCAGCATTTGCTGACTCACATGCTAAAGATGTTCAAAACATTTCCATAAAAATAACTTTTTTTTCTAAAAACATACCCACCCCATGCACCTCCATTCACTGTCTCAATGTAACCCTTTCACACCCCATGCACCTCCATTCACTGTCTCAATGTAACCCTTTCACACCCCATGCACCTCCATTCACTGTCTCAATGTAACCCTTTCACACCCCATGCACCTCCATTCACTGTCTCAATGTAACCCTTTCACACCCCATGCACCTCCATTCACTGTCTCAATGTAACCCTTTCACACCCAATGCACCTCCATTCACTGTCTCAATGTAACCCTTTCACACCCCATGCACCTCCATTCACTGTCTCAATGTAACCCTTTCACACTCCATGCACCTCCATTCACTGTCTCAATGTAACCCTTTCACACCCCATGCACCTCCATTCACTGTCTCAATGTAACCCTTTCACACCCCATGCACATCCATTCACTGTCTCAATGTAACCCTTTCACACCCCATGCACCTCCATTCACTGTCTCAATGTAACCCTTTCACACCCCATGCACATCCATTCACTGTCTCAATGTAACCCTTTCACACCCCATGCACCTCCATTCACTGTCTCAATGTAACCCTTTCACACCCCATGCACCTCCATTCACTGTCTCAATGTAACCCTTTCACACCCCATGCACCTCCATTCACTGTCTCAATGTAACCCTTTCACACTCCATGCACCTCCATTCACTGTCTCAATGTAACCCTTTCACACCCCATGCACCTCCATTCACTGTCTCAATGTAACCCTTTCACACTCCATGCACCTCCATTCACTGTCTCAATGTAACCCTTTCACACCCCATGCACCTCCATTCACTGTCTCAATGTAACCCTTTCACACTCCATGCACCTCCATTCACTGTCTCGATGTAACCCTTTCACACCCCATGCACCTCCATTCACTGTCTCAATGTAACCCTTTCACACCCCATGCACCTCCATTCACTGTCTCAATGTAACCCTTTCACACCCCATGCACCTCCATTCACTGTCTCGATGTAACCCTTTCACACCCCATGCACATCCATTCACTGTCTCAATGTAACCCTTTCACATCCCATGCACCTCCATTCACTGTCTCAATGTAACCCTTTCACACTCCATGCACCTCCATTCACTGTCTCAATGTAACCCTTTCACACCCCATGCACCTCCATTCACTGTCTCGATGTAACCCTTTCACACCCCATGCACATCCATTCACTGTCTCAATGTAACCCTTTCACACCCCATGCACCTCCATTCACTGTCTCGATGTAACCCTTTCACACCCCATGCACATCCATTCACTGTCTCAATGTAACCCTTTCACATCCCATGCACCTCCATTCACTGTCTCAATGTAACCCTTTCACACTCCATGCACCTCCATTCACTGTCTCGATGTAACCCTTTCACACCCCATGCACATCCATTCACTGTCTCAATGTAACCCTTTCACACCCCATGCACCTCCATTCACTGTCTCAATGTAACCCTTTCACACCCCATGCACCTCCATTCACTGTCTCAATGTAACCCTTTCACACCCCATGCACCTCCATTCACTGTCTCGATGTAACCCTTTCACACTCCATGCACCTCCATTCACTGTCTCAATGTAACCCTTTCACACCCCTTGCACCTCCATTCACTGTGCACGTCTCAATCGGCAGCTTTTGCTCCTCCACACTGTAATGAAGGTACAGCTCTGGCCAAAAGTTTTCCATCACCTAGAATTTTAGGATTGAGACTTTTTTTTAATAAACTATAGGAACATAATTACAATCTTTTATTTAACATCATGTATTCAAAGAAACTACAAAATTATATCGCAGAAGTTTTGTGGAAGCCATAATAGTTGTACATTATTTCATGATAGATTTCAAAATGTCACATTTTAAAATGTTGTTAGTTTTATTATTCAGTTGGTTTCATTACACTTTGAAGCAAAATTAGTTAATTATATAGGGTGATACAAAATGTTTGGCCATAGCTGTAGGTTTGATGTCTTCCACTTATTTCAAATGAAAGTGAAATGAGTGAAGAGAGGGGCCCGAGAGTTATGAGGGGGGTGGGGGGTGGTAGGGTTAGGGTTAGGGTTAGAGTTAAACCACAAGCATTGTGATGAAGTAAGGGATTCACAACATATACACCCTTAAACACTCTGAACACAAAGTTAGGGGAGGGGTTAAAGCACTTCACACAATGTATTAACTGATATATCAGTGCTGTGATTGAGATGCAGTGTGATGCACTTCACACAATGTACTAACTGATATATCAGTGCTGTGATTGAGCTGCAGTGTGATGCACTTCACACAATGTATTAACTGATATATCAGTGCTGTGAATGAGATGCAGTGTGATGCACTTCACACAATGTATTAACTGATATATCAGTGCTGTGAATGAGATGCAGTGTGATGCACTTCACACAATGTACTAACTGATATATCAGTGCTGTGATAGAGATGCAGTGTGATGCACTTCACACAATGTATTAACTGATATATCAGAGTGCTGTGAATGAGATTCAGTGTGATGCACTTCACACAATGTATTAACTGATATATCAGTGCTGTGATTGAGCTGCAGTGTGATGCACTTCACACAATGTATTAACTGATATATCAGAGTGCTGTGAATGAGATGCAGTGTGATGCACTTCACACAATGTATTAACTGATATATCAGTGCTGTGAATGAGATGCAGTGCGATGCACTTCACACAATGTATTAACTGATATATCAGTGCTGTGAATGAGATGCAGTGCGATGCACTTCACACAAGGTATTAACTGATATATCAGAGTGCTGTGAATGAGCTGCAGTGTGATGCACTTCACACAATGTATTAACTGATATATCAGTGCTGTGAATGAGATGCAGTGCGATGCACTTCACACAAGGTATTAACTGATATATCAGTGCTGTGATTGAGATGCAGTGAGATGCACTTCTTTTATAGGATTTATACAGTGTGTTTAAAGTTGGCTGGGATATCTCTCTGACGTCAGCAGTGTAACTCTCTCACTCTTAATAAAGTGCTTGTGGTCAATGATTCAGGGAATTAGGTATTATTGAAGGAGGGAATCAGGCAACAGCTCATAACCCTCTCCAACCTGGCAATTGTTTACCAACATCTACATCCTGTAAACGGGCTCAGTGCTGTAACAGTGGAAACTCCTAATGACCTGTTACCTGAAGCTTGCACAGTTCAATCCAGATCCTTAAAGTAATTATAGATAACAACAGAACTCCACACATCTCATCTGATCATTATTATTAACAACAGAACTCCCCACATCTTATCTGATCATTATTATTAACAACAGAACTCCCCACATCTCATCTGATCATTATTATTAACAACAGAGCACACATCTCATCTGATCATTATTATTAACAACAGAACTCCCCACATCTCATCTGATCATTATTATTAACAACAGAACTCCCCACATCTTATCTGACCATTATTATTAACAATAGAACTCCACACATCTCATCTGATCATTATTATTAACAACAGAACACACATCTCATCTGATCATTATTATTAACAACAGGACTCCACACATCTCATCTGATCATTATTATTAACAACAGAACACACATCTCATCTGATCATTATTATTAACAACAGAACTCCCCACATCTCATCTGATCATTATTATTAACAACAGAACACACATCTCATCTGATCATTATTATTAACAACAGAACACACATCTCATCTGATCATTATTATTAACAACAGAACACACATCTCATCTGATCATTATTATTAACAACAGAACTCCCCACATCTCATCTGATCATTATTATTTCCCCCTGGTTTTCTCCCAGTTTGGAATGTCCAATCACTTTTCCCTCCCCTCAGCTATTCCTTACATGGCTTGGGAGACCCAGAGGTTCAGTGGACGTCCTCTGATCCCACGACCAAGTCAGCTTTCTTTTTCACCCAACAACTCAAGGGTGGATGTCAGTGAACTACCGACCTCTGGAGGACAAAGGTCAGCCCTCCAGGCATCCGCCTTTGAGCTCACTGAGCACCTGGCCAGCAGGGTTCACTGAAGCATGAGGAGGAGAAACAGAGCAGAGTTCACTGTAGAGTGATGATGAGCAGAAACAGAGCAGGGTTCACTGTAGAGTGATGAGGAGAAACAGAGCAGGATTCACTGTAGAGTGATGAGGAGAAACAGAGCAGGGTTCACTGTAGAGTGATGAGGAGGAGAAACAGAGCAGGGTTCACTGTAGAGTGATGAGGAGAAACAGAGCAGAGTTCATTGTAGAGTGATGAGGAGAAACAGAGCAGGGTTCACTGTAGAGTGATGAGGAGAAACAGAGCAGGGTTCACTGTAGAGTGATGAGGAGAAACAGAGCAGGGTTCACTGTAGAGTGATGAGGAGAAACAGAGCAGGGTTCACTGTAGAGTGATGAGAAGAAACAGAGCAGGGTTCACTGTAGAGTGATGAGGAGGAGAAACAGAGCAGGGTTCACTGTAGAGTGATGAGGAGAAACAGAGCAGGGTTCACTGTAGAGTGATGAGGAGAAACAGAGCAGGGTTCACTGTGGAGTGATGAGGAGGAGAAACAGAGCAGGGTTCACTGTAGAGTGATGAGGAGGAGAAAGAGCAGGGTTCACTGTAGCATGATGAGGAGAAACAGAGCAGGGTTCACTGTAGAGTGATGAGGAGAAACAGAGCAGGGTTCGCTGTAGAGTGATGATGAGGAGAAACAGAGCAGGGTTCACTGTAGAGTGATGAGGAGGAGAAACAGAGCAGGGTTCACTGTAGAGTGATGAGGAGGAGAAACAGAGCAGGGTTCACTGTAGAGTGATGAGGAGGAGAAACAGAGCAGGGTTCACTGTAGAGTGATGAGGAGGAGAAACAGAGCAGGGTTCACTGTAGAGTGATGAGGAGAAACAGAGCAGGGTTCACTGTAGAGTGATGAGGAGGAGAAACAGAGCAGGGTTCACTGTAGAGTGATGAGGAGGAGAAACAGAGCAGGGTTCACTGTAGAGTGATGAGGAGAAACAGAGCAGGGTTCACTGTAGAGTGATGAGGAGAAACAGAGCAGGGTTCACTGTAGTGTGATGAGGAGGAGAAAAAGAGCAGGGTTCACTGTAGAGTGATGAGGAGAAACAGAGCAGAGTTCATTGTAGAGTGATGAGGAGGCGAAACAGAACAGTGTTCACTGTAGAGTGATGAGGAGGAGAAACAGAGCAGGGTTCACTGTAGAGTGATGAGGAGGCGAAACAGAGCAGGGTTCACTGTAGAGTGATGAGGAGAAACAGAGCAGGGTTCACTGTAGAGTGATGAGGAGGAGAAACAGAGCAGGGTTCACTGTAGAGTGATGAGGAGGAGAAACGGAGCAGGGTTCACTGTAGAGTGATGAGGAGGCGAAACAGAGCAGGGTTCACTGTAGAGTGATGATGAGGCGAAACAGAGCAGGGTTCACTGTAGAGTGATGAGGAGAAACAGAGCAGGGTTCACTGTAGAGTGATGAGGAGAAACAGAGCAGAGTTCATTGTAGAGTGATGAGGAGGCGAAACAGAGCAGGGTTCACTGTAGAGTGATGAGGAGAAACAGAGCAGGGTTCACTGTAGAGTGATGAGGAGAAACAGAGCAGGGTTCACTGTAGAGTGATGAGGAGAAACAGAGCAGAGTTCACTGTAGAGTGATGAGGAGGCGAAACAGAGCAGGGTTCACTGTAGAGTGATGAGGAGAAACAGAGCAGGGTTCACTATAGAGTGATTAGGAGGAGAAACAGAGCAGGGTTCACTGTAGAGTGATGAGGAGAAACAGAGCAGGGTTCACTGTAGAATGATGAGGAGAAACAGAGCAGGGTTCACTGTAGAGTGATGAGGAGGAGAAACAGAGCAGGGTTTACTGTAGAGTGATGAGGAGGAGAAACAGAGCAGGGTTCACTGTAGAGTGATGAGGAGGAGAAACAGAGCAGGGTTCACTGTAGTGTGATGAGGAGGAGAAACAGAGCAGGGTTCACTGTAGAGTGATGAGGAGGAGTGTGACAGTCTGGCTTGCAGTGGTGAGGTGTGATGACGTCACGGACCAGGAAGTAACTGAAACCAAAACAATGGATGGGCATGTGAAGCTGAGTGCAACGGCACTCAGCGTATTTATTAATAAACAAACAAAACAAAAGATTTAAACAAAACAGAAACCAAAGGGCACGAGGGCCAAACGAATAAACAGACAAACAAGTAAGTGGCGTGCTGGCTAATCCAGCACGTTTTAGCAATTGTTTTTATGTCGTTATTTCTCGTTCTCTCTCTCTCCGCTCCCCGCTCCCCGTACTCTGTACACTCCAACACTCCACCAACGCAGAATGGACAGCTGCAGGTTCTTATACTCTGGCCGAGGGGTTAACTAGCTGTTAATTATCTTATTACCCCTCGGCCACAGTCTGCACGCGTTTGGTAAGGATGCATGACTGTCAGCTAGTTAAATAATCAGTAGCTGATCAGTCATGCATCCTCACGAGGTTTTTAAATATAAATAATAAAAAGACGCGGCGCTTTTCACTGCGCCGCAAAACAAAACACAAATAATAATAAATAGGGCGGGACACTCCGCCACACATGCCTCCCCTTGTGCGTAGCACACATGGCCTTTTCGCCACCTCCCCTTATTCCCTAAAGTCCCGGCTAGCAGTCCCGCGCAGGAACAGGGGCAGCAACGGGCCAAAGGTGGCGGCCACGGTGGGATGTCCTCCTCCCACTAAAACAGCCGTAGCGTTCCAATGGCCCGCGCACAGGCCGGCTCCTCTGGCCAAAAATTTTGGGGTGGTCTCCAGACCTGCCCCCTTCTTCATTGCCGGCAGCTCCCCTCCGTGGGGCTCCGCCACCCTCTCCTGCAGCGAAATTGCTGCGGGGAGCTGGTCTCCTGATCTCCCCCCTTCTTCATGGCTGGCAGCTGCCCTTCATGGGGCTCCAGCCACAGTATTTCCTGCCGCGAAAGTGCGGCTGGGGGAGCTGGTCTTCTGACCTCCCCCCCCCTTCTTCGTGGCCGGCAGCTGCCCTTCATGGGGCTCCAGCCACAGTATTTCTTGCTGCATGGCAGGACTGGTAGCGACCCCAGGCAAAACAGGACCCTCGGGAGGCGACGGCAGCAGCAGCGGACCCTCGGGAGGCGACGGCAGCAGCAGCGGACCCTCGGGAAGTGACGGCAGCAGCAGCAGACCCTCGGGAGGCGACGGCAGCAGCAGCGGACCCTCGGGAGGCGAACTCGGGAGGGGAGCCCCTGGCCATGGAGGCGGCAGCGGGAGCTCCACTTCTCCCTTGTACCCTATAACTGGTGGCTCTCCAGGCGATGCGGAGCAACAGGCAGCCCCAGGCGATGCTGAGCAACAGGCAGCCCCAGGCGATGCGGAGCAACAGACAGCCCCAGGCGATGTGAGCAGGCATCCTTGGGCGGTGCGAGGCAGGCATCCTTGGGCGGTGCGAGGCAGGGCAGGAGCAGACCCTCCCATGACAGTGGAGGTGGAACCAGCAGGCATTCAACCTCTGCTGGTGGAGCTGGGAGCGGTAAGCAGTCCTCCCACGGCGCTTGAGACGGAACCAGCAGGCATTCACCCTCTGCTGGTGGAGGTGGGAGGGGCAAGCAGTCCTCCCACGGCGGTTGAGGCAGAACCAGCAGGCATTCACCCTCTGCTGGTGGAGGTGGCGGAGGCAGAGGCAGCTCTTGCTGCTCTGCTCCTGGTGGTGGTGGAGACAGAGGCACCTCCTGCTGCTCTGCTCCTGGTGGTGGTGGAGACAGAGGCAGCTCCTGCTGCTCTGCTCCTGGTGGTGGTGGAGACAGCGGCAGCTCCTGCTGCTCTGCTCCTGGTGGTGGTGGAGACAGAGGCAGCTCCTGCTGCTCTGCTCCTGGTGGTGGTGGAGACAGAGGCAGCTCCTGCTGCTCTGCTCCTGGTGGTGGTGGAGACAGAGGCAGCTCCTGCTGCTCTGCTCCTGGTGGTGGTGGAGACAGAGGCAGCTCCTGCTGCTCTGCTCCTAGTGCTGGAGACGGCGGCGAGGGCTCCTCACCCTCTAACGCTGGAGACGGCAGCGACGGCTCCTCTCCCTCTGGCGTTGGAGACGGCAGCGACGACTCCTCTCCCTCTGGCGCTGGAGAAGGCAGCGACGACTCCTCTCCCTCTGGCGCTGGAGAAGGCAGCGACGACTCCTCTCCCTCTGGCGCTGGAGAAGGCAGCGATGACTCCTCTCCCTCTGGCGCTGGAGAAGGCAGCGATGACTCCTCTCCCTCTGGCGCTGGAGAAGGCAGCGATGACTCCTCTCCCTCTGGCGCTGGAGAAGGCAGCGATGACTCCTCTCCCTCTGGCTGGAGAAGGCAGCGGCGACTCCTCTCCCTCTGGCTGGAGAAGGCAGCGGCGACTCCTCTCCCTCTGGCGCTGGAGAAGGCAGCGATGACTCCTCTCCCTCTGGCTGGAGAAGGCAGCGATGACTCCTCTCCCTCTGGCGCTGGAGAAGGCAGCGATGACTCCTCTCCCTCTGGCGCTGGAGAAGGCAGCGATGACTCCTCTCCCTCTGGCGCTGGAGAAGGCAGCTATGACTCCTCTCCCTCTGGCGCTGGAGAAGGCAGCGATGACTCCTCTCCCTCTGGCGCTGGAGACAGCAGCACTGGCTCCTCTCCCTCTGGCACTGGAGACGACAGCACTGGCTCCTCTCCCTCGGGCGTTGGAGACGACAGCACTGGCTCCTCTCCCTCGGGCGTTGGAGATGACAGCAATGGCTCCTCTCCCTCGGGCGTTGGAGACGGCAGCAATGGTTCCTCTCCCTCTGGCACTGGAGACGGCAGTGATGGCTCCTCTCCCTCTGTCGCTGGAAACAGCAGCGGGGCCCCTCCCATATCTGCAGCCAGGTAGTTGAGCACCATGGCTGCGATGTCTGAGAGGGATGCTGGTTGGTGTTTCTGTTCCCAGGCCTCCCAGCGCTCCCCATCTCTCGCCCACAGGAGGTTGATCACAGCAGGGAGGGCGACCATTATATCCCTCTCAGGCTCCGCCAGCCAGTCCCAGATCCCCTGAGAGGAGACGGGATTCTTCCGCCTCAGAGGATGCGGGTCCTCTCTCACCCTTGCTGGATGCTCAGGCTCCTTCCACTCCTGCCATGGAGGGGGTTGGTCCAGTGCCACGTGCCCAACCTTACCAACCGCGGAGCACCACTCCTCACCCTTCAGGCAGGTGAGGCAGACGTCCAGCGTGGTAAGGACCCGCTGCTGTTGCTGCGCCTCCTGCTGCTGTTGTTGTTGCTGCTGCTTTCTCCTCGGCTACTCTTCCCCATTTTTTTTTTTTTTCCAAAAAGACACAAAAAAATACTTTTGAAAAACAAAAAAAACGTCCTTTTCTTTCCTGGTCCAGCTCATTGGAGGCATTGTTTGTCCCACGAGGACACCATATGTGACAGTCTGGCTCGCAGTGGCGAGGTGTGATGACGTCACGGACCAGGAAGTAACTGAAACCAAAACAATGGATGGGCGGGTGAAGCTGAGTGCAACGGCACTCAGCGTATTTATTAATAAACAAACAAAACAAAAGATTTAAACAAAACAGAAACCAAAGGGCACGAGGGCCAAACGAATAAACAGACAAACAAGTAAGTGGCGTGCTGGCTAATCCAGCACGTTTTAGCAATTGTTTTTATGTCGTTATTTGTCGTTCGTTCTCGTTCGTGCTCGTTCGTGCTCGCTCGCTCCCTGCTCCCCGCTCCCCGCTCCCCGCTCCCGCTCCCGCTCCCGTACTCTGTACACTCCAACACTCCACCAACGCAGAATGGGACAGCTGCAGGTTCTTATACTCTGGCCGAGGGGTTAACTAGCTGTTAATTATCTTATTACCCCTCGGCCACAGTCTGCACGCGTTTGGTAAGGATGCATGACTGTCAGCTAGTTAAATAATCAGTAGCTGATCAGTCATGCATCCTCACGAGGTTTTTAAATATAAATAATAAAAAGACGCGGCGCTTTTTACTGCGCCGCAAACAAAACACAAATAATAATAAATAGGGGCGGGACACTCCGCCACAAGGAGAAACAGAGCAGGGTTCACTGTAGAGTGATGAGGAGGAGAAACAGAGCAGGGTTCACTGTAGAGTGATGAGGAGGAGAAACAGAGCAGGGTTCACTGTAGTGTGATGAGGAGGAGAAACAGAGCAGGGTTCACTGTAGAGTGATGAGGAGGAGAAACAGCAGGGTTCACTGTAGAGTGATGAGGAGGCGAAACAGAGCAGGGTTCACTGTAGGGTGATGAGGAGGAGAAACAGAGCAGAGTTCTCTGTAGAGTGATGAGGAGAAACAGCAGGGTTCACTGTAGAGTGATGAGGAGAAACAGAGCAGGGTTCACTGTAGAGTGATGAGGAGAAACAGAGCAGGGTTCACTGTAGAGTGATGAGGAGGCGAAACAGAGCAGGGTTCACTGTAGAGTGATGAGGAGGAGAAACGGAGCAGGGTTCACTGTAGAGTGATGAGGAGAAACAGTCCCTGGTGATTTTGCCTCCCTCTCACGGAAACACCAGAGCCAATGTGACGCTCCCTGCGGAGTCCCCAGTGAAGATTGGAAGCTCCTCACAGCCAAGACGCGAACCTGAGAAATCTGCTCAATACTGCACTTCTCTTGGTTACATAGGTCTCAAATGTGCAGTTTTGAAAGAATCACATGTTATAGCAATCATCTGCTTTCATTTTAAAACATGATAGCTGGCACTGCACTGGGCTAAATAAATCTCTGTTCACAAGCCATTCTTTATACTGTCTTGCACTTCCTTGGTCACCTGGAGGGTGAAATTGTTCCCACCCCTTCACTGGCTTCTTACCTGTCAATAACCAATCAGCTGCTTTAACCCATATGTAGCAGGGCAGTAGAAAGCCCTGTACATTTGTTTATTTATAGAACGGGGTACCCCTCTGCCCCCGTGCAGTTTATTATTTGGTATTTGTTTGTATTGTGTAAATATGACGGCGAAAGCCGTGTTATTGTTTATTTGTATTTATTTAAAAATGTATGACGGTGAAGCACCGTATGTTTTGTTTATTTTAAAACGTGTTCTGGCGGAGGCAAGATTGGTGCTCGTCCTCTGCCAGGAATAATGAATAAGCTTGTGCAGAAGGTGGCCATCTCCCAAATTAATTAGATGATTTGTTGCTAATCGGGAGATGGTCACCTGTATATAAACCTGCAGCTCTCTACCCTCGGGGTGGGTGTTCAGCGGAGGAATGCGAGCGAGCAGCGAGAAGCGAAAAACAAAAATAATCTAGGAACAGTGAAGGCGATTTGCCCAGCCTGACCTGGATCATTTATTTATTGTTTGTGTTCGTGACTTGTTTTATTTAAATCTTTAATTTTGCTCTGTGAGCAAGTCTGTTTTGTTTAAATATTTATTTTTGTTATTTAAAAATAAATGGCATGCAGCGTCTTTTTGCACTGCAGTACTTGCCTTTGTTTTTCTGTTCCTGCATCTGGCCTGACGTCACCACCTTGCCACCCTGCCACACCATAAGCCAGTGCTAGGGTGAAATGAGCCAGGAAGTAAGAAGCTACTTCCTGGAAAGCAAGGCAAGCAAACTGGAAACATTCCTTTAAGCCTGTGCAGTGCCAGATGTCATTTCAAATGAAAAGCCAGGTTTGCTGTAACATGGACTTCTTTAAAAAGCTGTGCATTGGAGACCTGTTTGCTTGTGTTGTGTTAGCTACAATTATTGTGATGATAAACTCAAAGATAAAACTCCAAGGAAACCTAGGGCATGCATTGGCACTCTAAAGGAAGTGGGGGAGTGGGAGGCTGGAGGAAAGACAGCACCACCAGATGCTGAGGGAGGGGGGTGTCGGGTGCAGAGCCGTCCCCCAAATGTTTTCTAACCAAGTGAACAAGGTAGATCCACACTGCCTGCAACATCCCTCATTAAAGTGCCCCACAGTAAAAGCACAGGGACAACACGGCAAAGCATAGGCAAGCATGGTAAAGCACAGAGAGGTATTGTAAAGCACAGAGAGGTATTATAAAGCACAGAGAGGTATTGTAAAGCACAGAGAGGTATTGTAAAGCACAGAGAGGTATGGTAAAGCACAGAGAGGTATTATAAAGCACAGAGAGGTATGGTAAAGCACAGAGAGGTATGGTAAAGCACAGAGAGGTATTGTAAAGCACAGAGAGGTATGGTAAAGCACAGAGAGGTATTGTAAAGCACAGAGAGGTATGGTAAAGCACAGAGAGGTATTGTAAAGCATAGAAAAGACAAACCATGGTAAACTAACCCTCATAAAAGTTTTCCACAGTAAAAGCACAGCAAAGTGTAATGAAGCACAGTGAAAGTATGGTAAAGCATTGCAAAGCAGATTTAAAAACATGGCAGCCCAGGGCAGAAGATCTTTAGTACTGTAGAGAACATACTGCTGTGAAGATGCTTGAAAAAAAGTGAAAAACTAAAACAAAATAAGAATCCAAATTGTTATTTATCTTTGTACCCCATATTCGTTCTGCCTTTAACATTACCGCCATTCAAAATATAACAGTTTTATTCCACAGTTGTATGCCTTATTATCTGAGAGAAACATAAAATACTGGTATTTCATTACCATCTCCTCATGACTGTACATTGTACACAGTATACAGAATTCAATGCCATCTCCTCATGACTGTATATTGTACACAGTATACAGAATTCATTGACATCTCCTCATGACTGTACATTGTACACAGTATACAGAATTCATTACCATCTCCTCATGACTGTACATTGTACACAGTATACAGAATTCATTACCATCTCCTCATGACTGTACATTGTACACAGTATACAGAATTCAATGCCATCTCCTCATGACTGTACATTGTACACAGTATACAGAATTCATTACCATCTCCTCATGACTGTACATTGTACACAGTATACATACTTCATTACCATCTCCTCATGACTGTACATTGTACACAGTATACAGAATTCATTACCATCTCCTCATGACTGTACATTGTACACAGTATACAGAATTCATTACCATCTCCTCATGACTGTACATTGTACACAGTATACAGAATTCATTACCATCTCCTCATGACTGTACATTGTACACAGTATACAGAATTCAATGCCATCTTCTCATGACTGTACATTGTACACAGTATACAGAATTCAATGTCATCTCCTCATGACTGTACATTGTACACAGTATACAGAATTCATTACCATCTCCTCATGACTGTACATTGTACACAGTATACAGAATTCAATGCCATCTCCTCATGACTGTACATTGTACACAGTATACAGAATTCATTACCATCTCCTCATGACTGTACATTGTACACAGTATACAGAATTCATTACCATCTCCTCATGACTGTACATTGTATACAGTTTTACAGATCAAATCAATGCTTAGGGTGTGCAAACTTTTAATTTCAAGCTCGGAAAAGTTTGCCGCCTATCAGCCTGGGATGCATCTTGGTATCAGCATTATTATGCACAGGCTGTTGGGAGTATCAGATTGTGGGGTATTGTGACGGAGTGCCCTCCCCTTGTGCATATTTATTATTATTATTATTATTATTATTATTATTATTATTATTATTATTATTACCCCACTCTGGGCTCATTAGGGAGAAGAGGAGCTTAGGAAAGCTAGGTGAAAGTGAAAGGTACTCGTTGTTTGTAATTATAGTTATTATTTGTCTGTTTTGTTTTGGCCCATGTGCCCTTTTATCTTGTGTTTTGTTTGACCTGTTTATTTTGTATTATTTCATTAAAGTGCTGTACCTTTTGTTTTGGATTTCTTCCTGGTCCTTGACGTCACCATGCACCTGCACACAGCAACCACTCTGTCACAGGCATACAATATGACTGTGTCTCTGTCTGTATCGCCATCAGTCCCCTGGGAAAAAAACACCCTTGCAGATCGCGCTGCACATTTGCAGAATCCTGCAAAAACATGTTTTTATTTTTATTTTTTTTACCTTGCAACAAACTTAATTCTACAGAAGAACACATTGAATTTCTGAACGTTCCTTTAGGCAGAGCTGTGAGCTTGTAAATACCTGTGCTTTATCTCTCTGGCTCAACCTGCTCTGTGTGAACAGCAATGTCTGCATGTAACAACACTTCATACCCGCCCTGGCTTCTCAGATCCAGGGCTAAACTACAGAAACACTTCATGCCCGCCCTGGCTTCTCAGATCCAGGGCTAAACTACAGAAACACTTCATACCCGCCCTAGCTTCTCAGATCCAGGGCTAAACTACAGAAACACTTCATACCCGCCCTGGCTTCTCAGATCCAGGGCTAAACTACAGAAACACTTCATACCCGCCCTGGCTTCTCAGATCCAGGGCTAAACTACAGAAACACTTCATGCCCGCCCTGGCTTCTCAGATCCAGGGCTAAACTACAGAAACACTTCATACCCGCCCTAGCTTCTCAGATCCAGGGCTAAACTACAGAAACACTTCATACCCGCCCTGGCTTCTCAGATCCAGGGCTAAACTACAGAAACACTTCATACCCGCCCTGGCTTCTCAGATCCAGGGCTAAACTACAGAAACACTTCATGCCCGCCCTGGCTTCTCAGATCCAGGGCTAAACTACAGAAACACTTCATACCCGCCCTGGCTGTTGAATGTGCAGGTTTTAGAAATGAAAGAATAATGTTGACTTTTCTATGGCGCTTGCCATGTTTGCAATGTGATATGGCACAGCATGCTGGGTGCCTGCAGCACAGCAATCAGTATCCGTGGATAGGTATAACAGGAAAAGCATGCACTGATTTCAGATGTTTTATTTGTGATTGTAAACGTACATTTCAAATGAATCTTCGAAAGCTTCATTATTTAGTTTCGATTAGACTCAAGTTGCTGCTGAGCTGTGTGGAGTGTCTGAGGCTGGTGAGGCTGGTTTTAGACCACAGCTTGTGAAACTCATGAAACTCATGAAACTCATGTCCTCAGCTCTTTCCTGAACAGTTCCTTCTGCATCAACAGCGCCTCAGAAACATTCTCGGAATCCAGCTTCTGCTTTTACTCTTCTCTTATTCTTACCTCTGATGAGTGGGCGCTTTCACAATGAGAGGGAGACGCTGCTGCTTCTAGCAATGCCCTCTGACCTCTATCTGTGTCTTTCTCTAGCTCACTGGCTGTCTATCTACACTAGCTCTACTATATCAAATATCCTTCAGCTTATACCACTAGAAGGGGTGTTGCTAAGGTTGTATAATAATATATGTTTATATTAAACATTTATTATCTGCACTAATCGATTTGTCCATAAAGAGATGCTGTTGGGGGTTCGGTGCCATGTAATTAAACATGCATGAGAACACTGCATGAATTCAGAGGTATGGGAGAGAGGCTGTATTTAAAACCGAGCGAGACAGAAGAGTGTGTGTGAGGGAGAAAGAAACTCAAACTAGTAGGAACGTCACAATCAAGGAGGCTGTGTGGTCCAGTGGTTAAAGAAAAACGCTTGTAACCAGGAGGTCCCTGGTTCAAATCCCACCTCAGCCACTGACTTATTGTGTGACCCTGAGCAAGTCCCTTAACTTCCTTGTGCTCTGTCGTTTGGGTGAGACGTAGTTGTAAGTGACTCTGCAGCTGATGCATAGTTCACACACCCTGGTCTCTGTAAGTTGCCTTGGATAAAGGTGTCTGCTAAATAAACAAATAATAACATGAGTTAAAATGGGATTTGTAATTATCGTGATATTTATTGATAATTAAAAATGGAACTATGCTTGACTACATTTTTATTTTGCTAGCAGCATGGTATTCTGCAAGTGAGATTTCATTAAATTACCAGTAAATATCACCAAGCAGGAAAGCGGGTGTTCCCATAATATCCACACCGCAGAGAAACAGAAGTGACCCAACCAGAAGAATCACTGCAGACCTGCTTATGAATGAAAAAAATCGACCGAAAACGAGAACATGAATTGCAACAGCACAGCAGAATTACAATGCGCCCCCAGGAAGAACGCATTATAGTGTGTATCCTCAGGGCTGTGGAGATTCTTTTAAGAAGTTTCTTCACTTTCTCCTCAGGTTGGTCTGTGTGTATCCTAAGGGCTGTGCAGATTCTTTTAAGAAGTTTCTTCACTTTCTCCTCAGGTTGGTCAGTGTGTATCCTCAGGGTTGTGCAGATTCTTTTAAGAAGTTTTGTCTGCAGGTATTAAATGAAACCGAACAGCCTATGAATTAATGTTCTAATTTTACAACAGGAAAAGCTGCCATCCCCTCACCTTGACAGCTGAGCCCCAGTCAATGGCAATTCACTTCCGCACTGAGTGATTTAAAAGCCGATTGGAAGCGAATTTTCCTCTGTTTTAAGTGTCAATGAAGATATGTCCCAAAATGAGCAAATAGAACCGATCCTGATCTGTCGTGTACACATGAGCTTTTCTTATGGTCACCTTAAGGTAGGGCTAAGAAAAGCCTTGAAAAATAATTAACAGATTATTTCCATGTTCTCATTATTTAAAATGTCTAAAGTAAATTACCAACAATTAATTAAGATTGGGTCATTTTATATGCATTCTGAGACCAAAAAAGGTCAATGGTCAAAATGAGTGTAATTTTAACAAGGTCAATATATATTAAACACACAAAAAACAACGTTTTACTTGACCCCTGTTTACCTGACCCATATTCTGACAAGGTTTTCAAGCACACACTGCTTAACTGGTATGGTAGATGGGTTCACTTCACACAGCATGTGTCGTCACCAGTGGGTTGCTGACAATTCAAAAGTTCTCTGAAACAGCCTAATAGATCTCCTTTAGATATTTAGAAGAGTCACTGTCATGAATGGATAAGAAAGATCTATGTAGTTCATGGACTGATTTGTTGGAAGATGCTTGTGTAACATATTATTTGTCTCCTTTCAATGATCTCATTGCTACTCTCGTCAGCACGAGATATCATAGTAAGTCGTGCTCATGAGATAGTAGCCTCCCATTTAAATGTTTACACTGTGTACGTTTAGGGGTTCACACATCCATCACATTTATTTTCCAGCATATCAAACACGTTTTCATGTCCTTCATAAACAAAACCAAAATCCAAAAAAGAAAGAGTACATAATAAATAAATGGTCTCACTCCAGATGTGTTAATATTCCAACTCTTCTAATTAGCTTTTCCAATTCACGTAGAATTTGATGACATCATGAACACATCCATGGTGGTTCAGGTTTTAGACCTGACCTCACCTGCCCCGTGGGGACTGCACATGCTGCGTGAAGTGAACCCATCTACTGCACCAGGTAAGCAGTGTGTGCTGGAAAGCCTTGTCAGAACATGGGTCAGGTAAGGGCGCAGTGGTGGCCTTGCCTGACAATTTCTTTTTCAGAATTGTCAGCTCTTAATGTCCAGTAAAACACTGCATGATTGAGGGTGAGTTTAAAAGGCTGGATTTGTGTTATAGATGAATGACTAGCTGTGCTGTCATGGACTGAAACAATTGTAAGAGCATTGTAAGAGGACCCGTACTTATCAATCAGATTATCAATCAGCACAGACCTGTACTTACCTCACGATTATCAGTCAGATTATCAATCAGCACGGACCTGTACTTACCTCATGATTATCAATCAGATTATCAATCAGCACGGACCTGTACTCACCTCATGATTATCAATCAGCACGGACCTGTACTTACCTCATGATTATCAATCAGATTATCAATCAGCACGGACCTGTACTCACCTCATGATTATCAATCAGATTATCAATCAGCACGGACCTGTACTTACCTCATGATTATCAATCAGATTATCAATCAGCACAGACCTGTACTTACCTCATGATTATCAATCAGATTATCAATCAGCACGGACCTGTACTTACCTCATGATTATCAATCAGATTATCAATCAGCACGGACCTGTACTTACCTCATGATTATCAATCAGATTATCAATCAGCACGGACCTGTACTTACCTCATGATTATCAATCAGATTATCAATCAGCACAGACCTGTATTTACCTCACGATTATCAATCAGATTATCAATCAGATTATCAATCAGCACGGACCTGTACTTACCTCACGATTATCAATCAGCACAGACCTGTATTTACCTCACGATTATCAATCAGATTATCAATCAGATTATCAATCAGCACGGACGTGTACTTACCTCATGATTATCAATCAGATTATCAATCAGCACGGACCTGTACTTACCTCATGATTATCAATCAGATTATCAATCAGCATGGACCTGTACTTACCTCATGATTATCAATCAGATTATCAATCAGCATGGACCTGTACTTGCCTCATGATTATCAATCAGATTATCAATCAGCACGGACCTGTACTTACCTCACGATTATCAATCAGATTATCAATCAGACTACAGAATGTGTGTGTGAGTCCAGGATGCAGAACGACGCCCCTGCCACTGACGATTCGACTTTCACTGCAGACTGCCCCTCGCCTCCGACACTAGCAGCCTAGACGTCAGTCACTCTGCTTCGCCTCAGACAGAGGAAGGAAGTGAGAGGAAGTGACTTCAGCATCAAGCCTGGGTGCTGTATATGTGTGTTACAGACGGCCTGCCCCAATCCATTCTGCCCATATCTGCAGATCTCTACCTCACGAGTTCCTATCTGATCTGATCTGGAGGCACCGTGTGCTAAAAGCACTTTCAGGGGAAGAAAAACTCAATTGTTGGTTGGATTGAAGCCGCAATATGTTGTGGACTTCATTTACACATCAGTTTGCTAAGTAACTTTCCCATTTGAATTCACGTTTACAGCCACTGCACAACCCAAAGCAACCTTTTGCAGAACTCAGTATTAACAGTGTGGCAGGCAGCTGCCCTACCCCTGTAAATGTGTGTGGGGGAATGTAGGTTGGCAGGGATAGGGTTAAACCTGCCCCTGCCAGCAATCACAGGTGAGGCCATTCCCCAGTTAGGTAATTGATGGTGTTTTATTTTTTTTTTTTTTTTGTTAAATAAACGTGCGCTTTAGAGTTTAAACTGCAGTTTTCCAGCTTCCTGTAGGTTTGGTATGCACATGGTGGCTTTAATACTGAACACAGGGGTGGACTTAATATTGAGGGGCTTTACATTGCATAGCATGTCACACATACAACTGCCATATAGCCATATAGCATATAGCATATTTAAGTAACAGTATACACATAATACAAAAGCAGCCATTTTAAAGTTACATTAAAACCCACTAAGATAAGAAACCCATTTTATACAAGTGCGTTTTTAGTCTTGACTTGAAAACTGTAACGGTCCCAGGTTCCCTGAGGCAGAGCATTTCATAATTTAGGAGCTCTACAAGAAAAAGCCCTGACTCCCGTGTTGCTTTTGTTGACCCTAGGAATAACCAGCAGCCCCGCATCCTGTGATCTCAGAGTGCGGTTTGGAAGATCTGGGTCAGTAACTCCTGCAAATAACTAGGTGCTAATCCATTCAAGGCCTTGTAAGTTAACAGCAAAATCTTAAAATCAATTCTATACTGCACAGGAAGCCAGTGTAAAGAGGCCAAAACAGGGGTAATATGTTCACTTTTTCTGGTTTTTGTCAGGTAAAAATATACTTTAGTAACTTCCCAAAGTCTCAAATGATAGCTCAGGATCAAAGATGACTCCAAACTCAAGTTTTGATGAGAGACTGCAAGGGTCGAGCTCATGTAATCCCACATTTCCTTTTAGTTGGTTCTGTGAGCCCAGTAGCATAACCTCTGTTTTATCTGCAAGGTAATCAAAGAAAAAGCTCCCATAGTAGCCTTAATAGGTGTAGTTGGTAAAATTGTGCCGGAGTCCTCCTTAATAGAAGGTGTCTGTGGAATCTCATTTCTGATGTCTAGTATTTTATTTTTAAAGAAATGTAAGAAGTCATTGCAGCTGTGAGAGGAGCCAGTGCCAAGGGTAGGATTATCAGGGGAAGGATTCATTCATTGATCTAGGGTAGCAAAAAGAAATCTAGGATTATTTTTATTTGTTTCAATTAAATTAGAATAATATGATGATCTAGCCAACGCCAGAGCCTTCCTATATTTAACCAGGTGGCCCTTCCATGCGATGTAATGAACATGCAGCTTAGATTCCTGCCATCTCTGCTCTAGTTTACGACCCTCATATTTCATCTTATGAGTTGTATCATTGAACTACATTGAGCTTTCTTTAAAAGACACTCTTGAGTTTTGATTGACAGTATCTAAGATAGCAGTCAAGGTGGTGGCGTAGGTATTAACCAGCTCATCTTCTGATGAGGACTCAGAGTGGTAATGAGCTCAGTACATCAGAAAGCTTCACAGCAGTTGAAGAATTCATTACCCGAAGTTTAAATGTACGGTCCACGGTGTAGATACTGGCAGAGTCACCTCTTTTTTATTAAATCAAGCTAACAAAATAATTTCATCAATCATACGTTTTGCGCTTTTCTACCTACTGTAAAGCCATACATATTTGTGGGCAATTCATTATAAAAGAGGCTGTGTGGTCCAGTGGTTAACGAAACAGGCTCATAACCAAGAGGTCCCCGGTTCAAATCCTAGCTCAGCTGCTGACTCATTGTGTGACTGTGAGCGAGGCGTTATAAGTGACTCTGCAGCTGATGCATAATTCACACACCCTAGTCTTGTATCTTGTAAAGTGCTTTGTGATGGTGGTCCACTATGAAAGGTGCTATATAAAAATTATTATATAATGCATTATGAAAAAAGCATAAAAATTTTTGAATATCAAATTCCACTAGCAATACATACTTCGTATATAGTCGCCAGCATTTCTGGAGCAAAATAGGTTTTAAGGGTGTGATTCACCAAATATTTTGGTTGCAAATATTTATGGCTTTACAGTAGGTCTCAAATGTGCAGTTTTGAAATAAATACATTTTATAGCAAACTTGTGTTTAAAGCATAATATCTGTTACTACTTTGGGGTCTCAGCTTTTTTCACAGGAACTCTCATTCTTGCACTTCCTAGGTCATTTCAGCTCAGCAGAGTTTTCTGGATTATGTTACTGGCTGAAAGCCTGTCAGTCAAGCTGAAGGAAGCCATTGAAGGGGCGGGGAAAATTTCACCCTCCAGGTGTCCAAGCAAGTGCATCACTGTTTGAAAGCATTGATACCAAACAGAGGTTTCCTGAAGCAAATGCAGTGCCATGTTTAAAATAACAACACAGGCAGTTTCTAGTAGGGTGTGTTTCTGACAGAACTTGACACATGAGACCCATATAAAGACTGGAAGTACACAACAGGAATGATTTATGGCTCACTCACACAGTTTGCCATGTTTAATTTGCCCAGTTTATCAACTAAAGAACACGCTAGACGAAATGTTTGGCTTTTGGGCATATTTTCAAACCTTTTTAATGAACTCTATTTTTTGTTTCTTAGTTTTGTACCATTAACATGGTTTTCTCTTTTAAAAACATGAGAGTTATTTTACACTGTGCTTGACTTAACCATTGTTGACGTAATTTGTGTCTTTTCTAATGCCCGCTTCTGTTTATCGTTAGTCTACAGTAATACACTAGGGCTAATAAGGCTAAAATCTTCTGTATAAATCTAATTTAAACTGTTTAAATTAAGCAAGCGTATCTATTGACGTAGATGCTGGGGTCCACAGTTAATCAGCGGTGTCTCTTTAAGAGTTCCTGTCTGCCAGCCCTACCCCTGCTGTACTTTTCCAGCCTCAAGCAGGGCCTGATCCAGCCTGATCCAGCCTGATCCCTGACGTCAGCACACTGCTACAGCCCAGCCCTGTACATTCCAAGGCTGTCTGTGCACTCACTCACAGGAAGGCCTGACAGCCACTATCCTCAGCCAGCAGGCCTGAACTGGAACAGCAGCCCTTAGGAAAGGTTACACAGTCTCCCCAGGCTGTTCCCATGCTTGCTTTTTTAATATGCTTACCATGATTTCATTATGCTATATTACACTTTGCTACCTATACTTTTACTGTGGGAAACTTTTATAAGGGAGCTCAGGTAAATAGGTTAATTCATGTTAACAGAAAAATACCTAACCCTTAAAATTAGTATGAAGGTTAATTGGAATTGTAGGTTGTGAATTTGGTAAGTAAATGCAGCAGTTTTAAAACACATTGCATTGGTTAAATTATAAAAATGTTACTTACATTAGAATTTGGAAAAATATTTTTTTTCTTCAAGAAAATATTATTTACAGCGTAGTTATAAAAGTTTAAAAAGCAGATTCCAGCCCCTCCCCGTGGAGCCTGATCTCAGCAGACTGGTCAAGGTCAGGACTGCAAGGGACCTCTGAGAACTCTGGTGCTGCAGTGTGTAGAGTTGCTCAGTAGGGGGCTCTCTCTCTGAGAGCTCTGGTGCTGCAGTGTGTGGGGTTGCTCAGTAGGGGCCTCTCTCTCTGAGATCTCTGGTGCTGCAGTGTGTGGAGTTGCTCAGTAGGGGTCTCTCTCTCTCTGAGAGCTCTGGTGCTGCAGTGTGTGGGGTTGCTCAGTAGGGGTCTCTCTCTCTCTCTCTCTCTCTGAGAACTCTGGTGCTGCAGTGTGTGGAGTTGCTCAGTAGGGGTCTCTCTCTCTCTGAGAGCTCTGGTGCTGCAGTGTGTAGAGATGCTCAGTAGGGGGCTCTCTCTCTGAGAGCTCTGGTGCTGCAGTGTGTGGGGTTGCTCAGTAGGGGCCTCTCTCTCTGAGATCTCTGGTGCTGCAGTGTGTGGAGTTGCTCAGTAGGGGTCTCTCTCTCTCTGAGAGCTCTGGTGCTGCAGTGTGTAGGGTTGCTCAGTAGGGGTCTCTCTCTCTCTCTCTCTCTGAGAACTCTGGTGCTGCAGTGTGTGGAGTTGCTCAGTAGGGGTCTCTCTCTCTCTGAGAGCACTGGTGCTGCAGTGTGGAGTTGCTCAGTAGGGGTCTCCCTCTCCTCTGAGAGCTCTGGTGCTGCAGTGTGTGGAGTTGCTCAGTAGGGGTCTCTCTCTCTCTCTCTGAGAGCTCTGGTGCTGCAGTGTGTGGAGTTGCTCAGTAGGGGTCTCTCTCTCTCTGAGAGCTCTGGTGCTGCAGTGTGTGGGGTTGCTCAGTAGGGGTCTCTCTCTCTCTCTCTCTCTGAGAGCTCTGGTGCTGCAGTGTGTGGAGTTGCTCAGTAGGGGTCTCTCTCTCTCTCTCTCTCTGAGAACTCTGGTGCTGCAGTGAGTGGAGTTGCTCAGTAGGGGTCTCTCTCTCTCTGAGAACTCTGGTGCTGCAGTGTGTGGAGTTGCTCTCTCTCTCTTCCAGTACCATGGTATGGTGAACCAATTGAATCGATTTGAACAATGTAAACCAATTCAATCGATTTGAACAATGTAAACCAATTGAATCTTCTTTCAATGATGTTTAAGATGCGTCAGGGGGGTTAACCCCCTGTGATTGATGGATGGAGGGTGCTAGTTGTCTTCATTTTGCATGATGTGAAGAGGTGACACATACAGAACTCGCCCAGGGTGCAGCAGGCCCGGGCCTGTCTGTCTGCTTGACTGCCAGTTCACACTCCCAGCACTGCGGAAGTCCCTCCCTGTATCCCTCCCTGTTTCCTATAAATTCACTCCATTTTATTATGAATTATTCAAAGGGCCCAATATGATATAGACAGTACCAGCATATGATCTGGTACTATTGTAGTTTAAAGAAATGTGTTTGCAAGCCCTGCTTTCAGTCAGCGTTGCACTTGCTTTGCACCTGGAGGGTGACATTTCTTTCCAGGCTCGAACCAGCCAGCTACTTCCCCTACTGACTGCAAGCTTTGAGCCAGTAGCAGGACGCACAGGACTGCTGAGGTGCAATGACCTTGAAGTGTAACACATATCCTGAGATAAAAGGCAGAGAAGCTGCGTGCTATTACATGTGTTTCTTTCAAAACTGCACACTTGAGATCTATCTGGCTGCTGCAAACCAGGGCAGATCAACAGGGTTCTTTATTTAGTTGCAAACCATTTAAATGGATTAACTCTCAGGCCCCATTCATTTGATCTTCAAACACATGGAATATAATAAACTGAAATGAAGGGGTTACCAGCCTGTTGGAGCACTTTTTAAGGGGTCCTTGGTTTAAACTAAGGGGTGTTTTTATTTTTAAGGGCAAATAAAAGAATACTTTCAATTGTTAGGAAAGTTAGTCTCATGGAGTTCCTAACTCTGTTTACAGTATAGAGATGACTGGCATCAGATTTGCACAGCATACAGTATCTATGATTGTTAGAACTGGGAGTCTCTGGGAATCACTGGGAGTCTAGAAACCTCACTGCGCTGGAACCAACACGAGAGTGTATAGAAACCTCACTGCACTGGAACCAACACGAGAGTCTATAGAAACCTCACTGCACTGGAACCAACACGAGAGTCTATAGAAACCTCACTGCACAACCAACACGAGGGTCTATAGAAACCTCACTGCACTGGAACCAACACGAGAGTCTATAGAAACCTCACTGAACCGGAACCAACACGAGGTCTCAGGTAACATCCAAACTGCTTCAGGGCAAATTATTTTTGTTTCCGTAATTTAAAAAAAAAAAAAAAAAATCCATCGGACTTAATGGTGTGACCGGCTACAAGAATTAAATTTGTGGCCTGGAGCGCCATCTAGTGGAATCTTTAGGAATTGGTTGAAAATGAATTCTCTAGCCTCGAGGCACCTGCACCGACTTCCCACGTCTTTCTTCAATAGAAACATTTATTTATTTATTCAAACTTCAGTAGGATAGGAGAAAAGTCCTCAAGTACTTAATTTTGCAATGCCATCTGTCAAAAGACAGCAAAACTACGAGAAACTTTTTTTTTTCTTGGTATGATATATTTTTTTTACAAATTCCCATTTATAAGCAGTGCACAGACCATAATACTTGGTGTTCTATCTGGCCAATGAACTGAAGCTGAATCCTGTATTCATTGTAGAACCTGATATCTGGTCCTGCAGTTCAGGTAGCTTAAGAAACCTCTCTTTGCAGGCTTTGCTTTTCGATAGTCCTGGCCTTTCAGGGTGACCTGGAGGGTGAGATTGTCCCCGCCCCTGTCAGTAACCAATCAGCTGCATCCCCTAATGACTGACATGCTCTGCAAGCAGTAAGATACTTGACCACGAAGGTGAAAGGACCTAGAAAGTGCAAGTGTAACAGATTTGCGGGCAGGCAAGCAAGCAGACTGAGAGTGTAGAAACCAGATGTCAGGTTTGAAATGAATATGCATGTTTCTGATATCATGTTTTTTTTCAGAACTGCACATTGGAGATGAATTGTGTGAGAGGTGAGATTGATGGAAATATTTTGTTAGCTCCAAACATTTTAATATTGTGTGCCTCAGAGCAGCTGTGTAGAGAAAGATAAAGCTGTGAAAGATACACTGCATCCTTGTGTGTCTCAGAGCAGCTGTGAATGATAAACTGCATCCCTGTGTGTCTCAGAGCAGCTGTGAAAGATACACTGCATCCTTGTTTGTCTCAGAGCAGCTGTGAAAGATACACTGCATCCCTGTGTGTCTCAGAGCAGCTGTGAAAGATACACTGCATCCCTGTGTGCCTCAGAGGAGCTGTGAAAGATACACTGCATCCCTGTGTGCCTCAGGGGAGCTGTATAGAGAAAGATACACTGCATCCCTGTGTGCCTCAGGGGAGCTGTATAGAGAAAGATACACTGCATCCCTGTGTGCCTCAGGGGAGCTGTATAGAGAAAGATACACTGCATCCCTGTGTGCCTCAGGGGAGCTGTATAGAGAAAGATACACTGCATCCCTGTGTGCCTCAGGGGAGCTGTGTAGAGAAAGATACACTGCATCCCTGGGCTTCTTTGTTTTACTTTTCACTAAGGTGAAGCCCATGTTCCTGTATTAAGTTGACCCTGAATTCAATGAGCATTAGAGACCACAGGCAGTAAATGTTCATTATAGGATGTGATTTGTGGTCCCTATTCCCTGGATTGGAGGCAGTCATTAGGGTTTGGTTGGTTCCACACAGACCACATTGGCCTGTAATTTAAACCCACTCGCTTCTACCTGGGTGGATTTTGAATCCAAACTGAATAGAACAGAAGGAAATGTAAATGAATGGTTTCATGAAAAGGCTCACTTTATAAGTCTGTTTTGCTCTCTCCTGAGTTCAGGGGCGCTCTTACGTCTTGTCGTCACTCAAAGTGTCTTTATAGAAGAACCAGCACCATATAGTGATCTTTGTAGTTGTCTTTAGTTTTGCTGTCAATACACTGCTGTGCACTAGATGGCGCCAGTGCATACTAATATAAGACAGCTTTTTATATTAGTATGAGCAGCTCCTGAAGTCTTTGTTACAGCAGTGCAGTATCCCAGACTGCCTCGCCTCTTCTACACCTGATGCTATTGCAGCTGCTTCCTGTTCTGCAGGTCAGTGGTACTCTAGCTGGGGTCAGTAAGGCTTGACCAGAGGATGCCCAGGGCATTCTGTAAAACAAACTGAGCAGCGTTGAGTGACACGCTGTCATAACAGATTGAGACTCGTCAATGAGATGAGGTTAAACGCTCTAAACCACTCACCCAGACGAGCCCAGATCTTTACAAAGTGGTTCAGACACCTGCAGCGTGCAGTCTACAATGCAATCTGTAACTGCACATCACACACAAGTCAAAGATCACCTGTATATATATTTGTATGAAGTTCCACCAACCCGCTATTCTAACTGGGGCTGAGGGAGTCCCTATTGAAATGGATTTGAATTGGAGAGATTGAGTTCCACCAGCCTGCTATTCTAACTGGGGCTGAGGGGGTCCCTATTGAAATGGATTTGGTCTAGATCTGTTGCTGATGGAAATGCACAAATCTGATTTTAAATCACCCTCAAGTCAGTTCCTGTGGCAGATGGAAACGCATAGTCATAGCACCAGACCACTTGGAGTGACCTACAGACAGCACAGTGAGCAGTCACCACAAACCGGGGTTTCTGCACGGATTCATATGTCATCAATACAGCCGTGATTAATAGAGTTCACTTGGTGTCAGGGAAAACACCGAGCCTTGTTTGGTTTGGGTGGGATGCAAAGCGTCCACGTCTTAGCGCGGAGGAGGATAATGTATTTTCTGTCTCATGTCTGGAGACACTTCAGAAAACAAGCGCTCATTTCCGATAATGTATTTTCTGTCTCATGTCTGGAGACACTTCAGAAAACAAGCGCTCATTTCCATGTGCAGTCTGATGAGCATTTAGCACCGTGACGTCAGGATAACCCGATCGCGGCGGGATAAGTCGAGGATACTTGAATTCAGGACACAATTCCTTTGAAGTTTTGAGAAGACAGCTTGGAAACGGTCGCGTTCTATAAACAGTTGTCATGTCATGTTCATTTGCATAAAAGTATAACAATAGCGCCCTTCCTACTTATCTGACAGATCGTCTGATTAAAGAACTACAGACCCGAGCAGCCAATGCGTTGTCTTTGCGTGGTGATTGGTCCAACTGCTACACCTCCATTCTGTGAACGCTGATTGGTCCCTATCTTGACCCCTCCGCTCGGATTGTATTGTGATTGGTTACAGGGCAGGGGAATGGGCGGGTATGATGACCGTACAGGGACCGCGTTGGTGCGTGAGGAGCGAGCGGCGTGTTTCCGGTTAGAACAGGCCAGGAAACAACAGTAAAGACCAGATTAAACCTTAATGCCGATAAAAATCCTTCGAATTAAAGCAAAGCAACTAAATACAATCCGATTGATTGTGTTCAATTGAACGGGAGGGAGTCGGGAGCGAGGCAGCAGCGAGCATGGCGATGGAGACCGAGTTTCGGGAGATCGATGAGTCCGGGAATTGGAGCGCCATTTACCAGGTAGGACCGCATAGTACAGCGGAGACTGAGATGAACTGAGGACAGACTGGGGTGGGAAGAGGATTGACAGGACTCAGAGGGACTGGGGACATGGAGCAGACCCGGGAGAGGGAGGGTGAAGTCGGGGTGGTTTGGGGGAATGCGCGAAGGCTAGCGGCAGGTTTTTTCCTGGTTAAGAGAATTCGAAACCCAGACAGCGCTCGGTTTGAACGCCTGCTTTCTTAATCCGGGATTCTGAACACTTCTAATCGCGCTCATTTCATCGTTTATAAGACTGTTTAAAAAGAAACTATGTTTATGTCGTGCCGTGTGTGGGTTGTGTGCTGTTTTATTCCATTCACACTAGTGTACTTTCGTTTTTATAGTGTGTTTTTTGTGTTGTTTTTTTTTACTGTGGTGGAGTTTTTACTGTGCTTCACACTATAGGCTTACTTGAAATGCTGTCACTACAGTTACAGATATAGTTTTATAATGAAATGATTTATGTCTAGGTTTATACAGAACGGGGTAGCGTTTCATTAAATGCTAATTCGTTACGTAGATGCGAAACCACTTGCTTCCCTAAACGAATTCCACAGTTCTGTATTTTGGAAGTTTGAGTTGCAGGCTCCCTTGGGTGCTCGTGGACATCGCTGTACACTGACTGGTGGCCGAGGTGACCCACTCTGTTCGTCCATATGTACATATTGTTGATTCCAAAATTGCAAGTTTATTCAAAGTGTGTTGTGTCTCAGTTGTGTTATTTGATAGTGCAGGGCCTTTGCTGTGCATTCGACAGCTATAGAGACTGCTGTTTTTTTATTTTACTTGAGTGGAAATAGCACATTTCTACTATGGTGTCACTGTACTCATATCAGAGACTGTGCTGCCCCTCCTAACTTCCTTCAAAGAGCTGTTAACCACCAAACCACAGCTGCGTGACTGACTGTACAGCAGCCAGGGTGTGGGGCTGCTACTGGGGTATGATGAAAAATCACAGTGTGAGCAGACAGTTACTTTATATTCACCTGCACTCAGTCTGATGAGCACACATTCAGTGTGACAAGACTGGTTTGGAAGGAGATCATACTGAGTTAGAAACTCTCTCTTCAGTCCTGTGTTTCAGAGTTAGAAACTCTCTCTTCAGTCCTGGGTTTCAGAGTTAGAAACTCTCTATTCAGTCCTGTGTTTCAGAGTTAGAAACTCTCGCTTCAGTCCTGGGTTTCAGAGTTAGAAACTCTCGCTTCAGTCCTGGGTTTCAGTGTTAGAAACTCTCGCTTCAGTCCTGGGTTTCAGTGTTAGAAACTCTCGCTTCAGTCCTGGGTTTCAGTGTTAGAAACTCTCGCTTCAGTCCTGGGTTTCAGTGTTAGAAACTCTCGCTTCAGTCCTGGGTTTCAGTGTTAGAAACTCTCGCTTCAGTCCTGGGTTTCAGTGTTAGAAACTCTCGCTTCAGTCCTGGGTTTCAGTGTTAGAAACTCTCTCTTCAGTCCTGGGTTTCAGAGTTAGAAACTCTCTCTTCAGTCCTGGGTTTCAGAGTTAGAAACTCTCTCTTCAGTCCTGGGTTTCAGTGTTAGAAACTCTCTCTTCAGTCCTGGGTTTCAGAGTTAGAAACTCTCTCTTCAGTCCTGGGTTTCAGAGTTAGAAACTCTCTCTTCAGTCCTGGGTTTCAGAGTTAGAAACTCTCTCTTCAGTCCTGGATTTCAGAGTTGGAAGGAGATCACTCCAGCCCTGAGTTTCAGAAGTTCCCTCAATGAAGTGTATTATTTAAAATGATCAGGAGGCAGGAGTTTTGAAACCCTTTTAATGGAGAGTGTGAGATCTATTTGTCAGATATCTTATTGGTCCCATGTGGAAAGATGCTGTTGTAATGGTCAATTATGTTAATAACAAACCAGGTACTAACATCATTTCGCATGTTCAGACCATGTCAGATTGTGGGGACATAGAGATGTCACGGTATACCGGTTTTATGGTAAACCGCGGTATAAACTGCCACGGTTTTGAAACCGCAACCATTTTTCTACACCATGATTACCGAGTTCACACGGTTTAAGGTGATATGGGCGCGTTTTTTTATGCACCGTTTGTCCATCGGTGAGCCACTGTGTTCATTAGAACTAACTAATGAACACAGACATCTCAAGTTCTGCAAACTGCCATGCATGAGATTATCCAAGTAGGCTATTAAATAAGAGATGTCATATTTAATATAAACCGCCCTGCTAAACAATGATCGCTAGAAAACGTGATTGTCAGTAAATGAAACACAAATACTCAAATATCAGCAAGAACAAGGCAATGTAAATTTTCATCACTGCGTTCCTATGAATTTACCAAACAAGTAACAGCAGCTATTATCTATCATATCGGTCAAGAGAAATGCAGTCAGCACACACCAATGCAGAGGATCAAAAAGTCTATTCACTACTATATAACCAAGTCTAAGATGCTACAGGCATTTGTATTATTTTTATTTTAAACTGTATTGTAAAGATGTTGCCGTCTCCTCGAGTTGATAGTGTTGTTGGGATTTTGGTTTTATGTATTCAAAAATTAATACAATTTTATTCCCATTAAAAAAAAAAAAAAAAAAAAGTCCCCTAGATGCCACATAACTTTGCAAGGGTGTCAAACCCACCTTAACTTTTCTTCTTTCCTTTGTGTTCGTTGCTGTTAACATGCAGTCCAAAAAAAAACAATTATCAGGTGCCGTCTTCTCATCATTAAGTTTTGCACTCTACTGAGAGATCAGTGGACGGGCACTGCATGTCTTAAAACACACTCGATTGGCTATTGCTAGGTAACACTTTGCTTCTCTTAACTAATAGGCTGCCGTCCAAACTGATAAAGATGAAGAGGGTATTCCGTTGCAGTGGTCACATCCTTACCCCCTGTCGTTCCAGACTGAGTCCAGAACATGTTAATATTTTGGTGTTTCTCCACAGTAATTTGAAATAAAAGCAGCATTATTTTGCTGAGCCTGTGTGAGCTGCAGTGAACACTACTTCCAGTTAGGTAGTGCCTGATAGAACTGCAGTACCAGTGTACTTGGATTTGTTTTAAAACTTTAAATTAGTTATTGTTCTTTGACGGTTACCATACCGTCAAAATTTGATACCGTGACGTCCCTATGGGGACATATCCATCCCTCTTGAGAACACAAGAAGGTATTCCACATACTGCAAGTCTTTTTATTAGACTTTACCATCCTAACACCTCATTTGCTTACCTAATGACATCTAGGTCTTAAAAAGCACTTCTTCAATTTCCATGAAGTGGCTCCTTGCCATTTCTTTACTGCCATGTAAACACTGTTGGTAGCGCTCATGGTCCCCAGCTCTTTAGTCACACTGCAGATTGATCAGATGGTTCTGATGTTGTGGAGTGTGATGTCACACTGATGGTTTTGATCTTGTGGTGTGTGATGTCACACTGATGGTTTTGATCTTGTGGTGTGTGATGTCACACTGATGGTTTTGATCTTGTGGTGTGTGATGTATGACACCCGTGTTCTAGTTGGTGTTTTGAGTAACATCTTTAATTGAATAAAGCCCCTAGTTTAACCCTTCCAATGTTGTTTATCGTTGAACTCAGCACTGCTAGGAAAGGTAACTCCACTCCAAGCTGCGGACGACAATAGCTGTATATTCAGGTACATGTGACTGCAATAACTCCACTCCAAGCTGCGGACAACTCTAGCTGTATATTCAGGTACATGTGACTGTAATAACTCCACTCCAAGCTGCGGACGACTCTAGCTGTATATTCAGGTACATGTGACTGTAATAACTCCACTCCAAGCTGCGGACAACTCTAGCTGTATATTCAGGTACATGTGACTGTAATAACTCCACTCCAAGCTGCGGACGACTCTAGCTGTATATTCAGGTACATGTGACTGTAATAACTCCACTCCAAGCTGCGGACGACTCTAGCTGTATATTCAGGTACATGGAAAAGTTGTGTACTTTGCAAAAGGAGTGCAGTGGTTCATTGTCCATGATATATCTTACTGTAATAGAGGTTTGTGCAATAGGAAAAACTAAATAACATCTTGGTAAAAGTCTTTGACAGTTGGCCACCCCCTATTAAGACTGGATTCTGTTGGTCCATTGAATTGCATTAATAGCGAGTTTTCACTGGACTGTACAAATTCTTCTAAGCTAATCTGCAAATTCTAGGGAATTTTAAATGTTTAAACTCTGAAGTGATTAAACGTTGAATATTATGCTAGACGTATAATCGGTCACGTGACAAATTTCACCAAACACATTTTTTAATGTATTAATTTGAGTGATTTATCATCCTATCCAGTCAGTCCGTTGCTTATTCTCCTGCTGTGGTGCCTCCGTCAGGGTGGATATTATGTAAAGGAAGGGGGTTGGCAGTTGCCTTCAAGTGGCTTTTCTAATTGGTGCAACAGAAAGATTGACACGGGGGCGGGTTTTGTTCTCGGTCGATCTGGCGCTTCATTGGTGCACTCTGTTTTTCTGCTGTAGTAGGCGTGGTATGGTATCAGCTCCACGGTATAATAAAGTTAAAGACAAGCTTTGTTTTCTGAAGTTTGTTATATATGTTTAATAAAATGGAATCTGTAAACAAATAAACGAAGCGAAGCCATTTTTGGAAGTATTTTGAGGAACCGGACAAGAAACCTGTGGTATGTAAATTATGCCAAACAAAAATTGCAGTAACACAAAAACACGTTCAATGCTTCACCGTTTGAAATGAAAACATTCTGAAATTAAAAAAACAACAAAAAAACATCCATAATAAACAGAATGCTTCGTTTATTTAGCCCTTCCAACCCTGTGAACGTGTACAACACGATTTTAAAAGAATATATATATAAATAAATAAATAAAATATGTGGATTTGTGGCATCGATCCCTAAACAGTAGCGTTAATATAACAATGTATTGGAATTTGCGTTTGATAGATTCTGGAACATATGCAGTTTTGAGTTTGTTGTTGTTGTTGTTCATGTATCTCTCTATCTATCTATCGAGAGTCTATTGACTTTTTTAGTATTACATGCACGACAGGCGCTATAAGATTGTTTTTTTAAAAAGAAAACAATCTCTTTTAAATGTGTATGGGTGAATCTACCAGTTAATCAACTAATGCACATAAATGAACTGATCAAACATCTGAATCGAGTGACAGCCCTAATTTCAATATATACTAAGGTGTTTTATTTATTTATTTATTTATTTATTTATTTATTTATAAAACTTTGTAGTTAAGTCTTTACCATGTTCAAAAGTTATTTGCTTATTTAGGGTTTCTTTGCTTAGAAAATACTAACCATGGCTGTTAAAATACATCATAATTAGGCTTGCTACTATTCGATTTTAATTTTTTTGCCAAATCAACGATTAATGTCAGCGTTTATTTTAGAAAGCATTTACCGTTTTTTTTTCCAATCTATTATTTTTCAATTCAGGCAGAGAATGGGTGAAATTGACCTTTATGCTTTAAAAAAAAAACGAAAAAAAACTTTATGCCATTGAAAAACATCTCATTTAGTGAAACCCTTTATCATATTAAACATGCAACAAAACCATGGTTACCAACCTTCTAATTGAAATAACGTTTGTCACAGCAGAGCTATACCTTGTAAATAAAGATCCTACACAAATTTAAAGATGTTCTCAAGTAAACTGTAGAAAACGCAGCATACACAGACTTTGTGACTTACACAGACTTTGTGACTTACACAGACTTACACGGAATATTGTGCACAATATTTATTGAGTGTTTTTCTCTTGCACCCCATTTTCAACTCAGACTAGTAACTGTCAGTGTATACCTATAGCAAAAGCTTACCTACACCTTAACCCGCTAATTTCAAAGTAGGTGCTTTGAATGACAGGCGCTGTAGCTGGCAAATGAAAGTGCACAGTCAGTGCAGGTCTTGATGATTGACAGTCATTTAAACTGTCAATGATCTGTTCCCCCTCAACACAGGAATACTAAAGTGGTGGTTATGCATGAATTCTATAGAAGACCTCCCTGGCTATCTGTACAAAAGCATTCCTAGGGCTACTGACATTCTAAATATCATTTTAGATCCTCAAAATCACTCCAAAATGAGACGTGTTTCAAGTATGACTACCCCCCCACCCACACACCCACAAAAGGGGGTGTATCTCAGCAAACCTTCATCGATGAGTGTAAGTGTTTGGCCTGGTTTCATACCTGACCTGTATCTTCCACTGCACACAATGTCAGCAACATGAAAGTGCTGAGTAGGGGGTTTTCCTGGATGTTGGTTGATTTGACTCGCAGTGAGATTGTGTGAAGCGGGGCACAGTCTAATGCTGGGAGCTCTTCAGTTGTAATGTTCAGCCCTTTCAGGGACTAGTGTCCTTCAGTGTCTCTTCCCCTCGTGTTTCTGTGCTGCTGTTGAAGCTCATGTTGGTGTGGGAATGCTGCGGTTTGAATGGGTTGAATGAGGCTCTTCGAGGGTTCACTTATTATATGATAAATGTTTCAGCAAAGACTGGGACTATCAAGACTGGACACATGTCAGAGTCTAGTTCCTGATCAGCACATCCCTGTGAGCCTCCTAATGCTTTAACAAGTACACATAGCTAGCACAGCAGTTCGACTCAGTCTGCTCTGTACTCTGTACAGCTTGCATCTTCAAATCTGCAAAACGACCTCAAGTGCAAGGCTCGACGTTAACATCGTATTGGACAGTGGAGTACACACACCTACAATACTGAACAACACAGACACAATTTCAAGGTATGAAGTTTCTTTTATAGACCAAAAGTAAAATTAAATGGCTGTTAAACATTACGATTTTAGAAGATAACAGGCAGTGACCTAACAGGATATTATGTTTATCAGTGTCTAAATGCTAATTTAATCTGTCATGGAGAATGTCTGCTCCAGTTTTGTTATAATGTTAACCCTGGTTTCACCAATGCTAAAAATGAACACACAATAGGTTGATAATTTTTACTTTATCAATTCTGACTACGAAAAAACAAACAAAAAAAAAACAGCTAGCTATAACGTTACCATGATCCAAGTAACGTCTTCCTTGTTTTATCAGTACGAATCAGAGAAATACAATCTTGAGGTTCATTCATTTATCTGTTTTCATTTTATAATAGGTTATCACTGTCTTGCGTATGTCTCCTGTTTAACTAGTGAAACATGTGCTTTAACACAAAATGTTAGCTATAAACATGCAAACTAACTAATGCCACTGTTTAATAAAACAAACCAAGCGTGTGTTTTTTTTCTTTGTTGATTTCCCTTATTCTGTTATTACTTCTTAGTTAATTTCTTCCAAATTGTACAGCATTTATGAACACAAGAACACCTTGCTCGTTTGGTTGTTAGTAGCTTATTGATCCCAGAATCTTATCAAGCAGCTTCTTGAAGGATCCCAGGGTGTCAGCTTCAACAACATTACTGGGGAGTTGGTTCCAGACCCTCACAATTCTCTGTAAAAAAGTGCCTCCTATTTTCTGTTCTGAATGCCCCTTTATCTAATCTCCATTTGTGACCCCTGGTCCTTGTTTCTTTTCAGGTCAAAAAGTCCCTGGGTTGACATTGTCTATACCTTTTAGGATTTTGAATGTTTTAATCAGATCGCCGCATAGTCGTCTTTGTTCAAGACTGAATAAATTCAATTCTTTTAGCCTGTCTGCATACAACATGCCTTTTAAACCGGGATAATTCTGGTTGCTCTTCTTTGCACTCTTTCTAGAGCAGCAATATCCTTTTGTAATGAGGTGACCAGAACTGAACACAATATTCTAGGTGAGGTCTTACTAATGCATTGTAAAGTTTTAACATTACTTCCCTTGATTTAAATTCAACACTTCTCACAATATATCCGAGCATCTTGTTGGCCTTTTTTATAGCTTCCCCACATTGTCTAGATGAAGACATTTCTGAGTCAACATAAACTCCTAGGTCTTTTTCATAGTTCCCTTCTTCAATTTCAGTATCTCCCATATGATATTTTATTGCCTGCATGCAGTACTTTACACTTTTCTCTATTAAATGTCATTTGCCATATGTCTGCCCAGTTCTGAATGCTGTCTAGATCATTTTGAATGACCTTTGCTGCTGCAACAGTGTTTGCCACTCCTCCTATTTTTGTGTCGTCTGCAAATTTAACAAATTTGCTTACTATACCAGAATCTAAATCATTAATGTAGATTAGGAATAGCAGAGGACCTAATACTGATCCCTGTGGTACACCACTGGTTACCTCGCTCCATTTTGAGGTTTCTCCTCTAATCAGTCACTAAAATGTCAACAATGTCTATAAATTGCTCAGTGAGAAAGAAGTATTAGAAATAATCCTGAATTCCGATTTAAATTCAAATCCATACAATTCTTCCACTGGATCGGATGTCAGCGAGTGTGTCAGTGAAGAATATTTACCATCAACATCAAGTGACAGCGAAGAGGCGGTGCCAAGCTCTGTGCGTTGCTCCATGCTTCAAGGAGTATCATACGCTGAAGCATTAGACACTCTCACTAACTCCACCCCCACCACCTGTTTACCCAGATATGATTTATTCATGACTCTCTCTCTCTCTGCCCTTTTTGTTGTTGTGTTGTGGTTGTTCCATCCCGTTGTTTGTTTATTGCCTACCTGTTATTTTTTTGTCAAAACCTTTCCATATGACCTATAATAAATTAATATTTATTTGTTTTTATTTACCGTAAAAATGATTTGTCTGTATTTTGTCAGTATTCGTTACATACATACAAACATATAGCTTTCAGCTTGTTTGTACGCTGTACTCGTAATAATCAAGCGCATGCAGAAGACAGAAAAAGACCTCACTCCTGTAGGGCATTTAGAGCTCCCTACTCAAAGGGTTAAACATGAAAAGGCCGGGTGGGAGCTGACATATATGAACAAACCAGTCATTGGAACATGTTGCATGAATCTTTGAAATGTAGCGGTATTGTGCTGGAATTAGCTTTCATGTTCAAAACAGCTTGGTTGTGATTTGTAACCTTATAATTTATAAGGTCATACAATGCAGGATTCAACGATAATGTGGCATACATAGGGCTTCTGTTTTTCATTTTTTATTAATTGTATTTTTCGGTGATTTATTTTTAGCTGTTTGAGTTTTATGTAAATCGTTTTTTTGGGGGGCATTCGTTTTTTATACTGTATGAAATTAGTGTTTTCGGTTACTTTCCTAAACGCTTGAGCGTTTTTTTTTCTGTCAAAATATGTATAGTAATTTGACAGTACTTGCACACTTAAGTTGTACCTTCTTTCCTTTGCTGTCTTCCAAAACAAAATCACTATGGTCACGGGCACATTCCTCCATGTCTTAACTAATACAGCTTTAAATCCTGGAAACAAGTCTCCATTCCTGATTCTAATCTCGTTTGAAATCTCACAAGCGGAGTCTCCAATAGAAATGTAGGAATGTGTTGTCACTCGGTAGTTTGGGCGGGTTTAAAGTATTCAGAACGAATCAATGATAGATACAAGTCAGGAAGGTGGGACCTTGCCCAGGAGAACTGGGAAATGTATTTATTATTTTTGTAGTAGGTTTTATTTTTTAATGGGAATAGGGTAAAGTCAACGTGAATCGATTAACCATTTCCACAGTTGTTCTGGTGTTTATTGGCTATCCACCGATTTCACTTTTTGTATCGGGGGGGGAGTGGGGGTGTTACCGGTTAAAGCAGAAAATCAGAAGCCCTGGGCATATGTTAATTTTTTTTGGTTTGTTTGTTAGTTACCGAAATCTGTCGAGGATAATATCGTACGACTTCATTTGCACCGATGAAACATAACCTGGTTCACCGTACTGATGGCATATCAAATGCATTCTTGTAGAACTTATGGATAAAACAAAATACATTTGGACAAGGAATTGCATTAGTTCCATTACTTAGTTGAGCACAAGGTGGTTTCAATAAGTACTGTCTGATTTAAAAATAGGCCTACTATGTGATAGTTTGGGATATTCAGTCTATTTAAAGCAGTAGGTAGGTGTATTTTTTGAATTTTTATATATAATTATTAGTTAATAAACCGTTACCAGATAAGACCATTTTGCTGCCTACTTTCCAGGCAGGCCGCAAATCCTCACTACTGCCTTGAAGTGAACTTGTAGCCCTGGTTAAATGTGGATTTGATTTATTATGTTTTTTCTGTTTCCTAACATTTGTAAAGTGAAACCTTTCTGAATGTCTTCATTGATTTCCATGCTGTGCTTCTGTGTAGAGAGCTGCGCTGACATCAGTCAGGTGATTCTGGGAATGTGAGCTCTTGTAGAAAAACAGTCCAAAACATTTAGGATTTTTTTAGACAATGAGTGCTTTTTCTTTAAATAAATATATATTTCTCCCAAATAAACAAACAAAAAAAAGCTTTGAAATGTTTTCCATGGATTTTGTAAAGGAACTCCGAATCCCAGAAGCTTCACACATTGGCTTGTGTTTGAGTTCCAATAGCATTGAAGTATCTGCAAGGAGGGCTCCATACATTTCCTTCACTAAAAGCTTCAAATTACATTTTCTATAGGAAAATGTGAGACTACAAAATGATAACAATTGATATTCTGATTTACTGAAATGATTTGTCAGCACCATCTTCTTTAATCACTTTTGCATTAATGAATATTTTCAAATGGAAAAGCCCCCTGTGTTGACAGAATTGGTCCAGTTACTTCTTACTTTACCTGATTTGAAGCTCTAAAATCTGAACTGGTATAAACAGGTGGACAACAACTCTTCCTGCCAATGACTTCTTTATACAGATTCAGCACAGCGAGCAGAACAAGAGGCATAGTAAAAGTGAGTTTAGAAAGGACGCCAGGAAGCCTGTGTTTACAGTTATGAATGCATGGAGCAGTCTGCCAGGCTCTGCAACTGCATGTTAAGCACGGCTCTGCTGGGTACCGTTGAATTCAGTCTGTCTAGTAGGGGAGACTGCTGTGCTAACGGACGCCCCTTGATGGCTGAATGGCCTTTCTTTAGCTCTGTGAAGTTGGCCCCCCTACAAACAGCACACACGTCCAGTCATGTATCATTCGTTTATAACAGCACACACGTTCAGTCATGTATCATTCGTTTGTAACAGCACACACGTCCAGTCATGTATCATTCGTTTGTAACCGCACACACGTCCAGTCATGTATCATTCGTTTGTAACCGCACACACGTCCAGTCATGTATCATTCGTTTGTAACAGCACTCACGTCCAGTCATGTATCATTCGTTTGTAACAGCACACACGTCCAGTCATGTATCATTCGTTTGTAACAGCACACACGTCCAGTCATGTATCATTCGTTTGTAACAGCACACACGTCCAGTCATGTATCATTCGTTTGTAACAGCACACACGTCCAGTCATGTATCATTCGTTTGTAACAGCACACACGTCCAGTCATGTATCATTCGTTTGTAACAGCACACACGTCCAGTCATGTATCATTCGTTTGTAACAGCACACACGTCCAGTCATGTATCATTCGTTTGTAACAGCACACACGTCCAGTCATGTATCATTCGTTTGTAACAGCACACACGTCCAGTCATGTATCATTCGTTTGTAACAGCACACACGTTCAGTTATGTATCATTCGTTTGTGCTGCGTTTGTGCCGCCATGGTTTTAACGATTATTAACGATTATTTTTTTAGAGGAGTGACGTAACTCAGCCCACCTACAATAACGGAATTGAACCAAACTTGTCTCATTCGTTTGTGGCGTTCAAACCAACGTTTGTGCTATTATCATTTTCTAAGATATTAACAATTCCTTTTATGGGAGTGTAACAGGGCGAGGTGCCCTGCACATTGTTTTGTTTATTTTTAGAACGGGGTTTTCCCCCTCCGCCCCCATGTTATTTTGTATTATTATTATTATTATTATTATTATTATTAGTAGTAGTAGTAGTAGTAGTAGTAGTAGTAGTAGTATTCTGGTTTATTTATTATACTTATGATGGCGAGGCGCCGCAGGTTTTGTTATTGTTTTGTTTATGTATTTAGGACGGCGTAGCCGATTTTGTTTTGTTTAGTAGCGTGGATGGGTAGCCCCATCCACAGTAAATTAATAAACTCGTGCAGAAGGTGGCCATCTCCCGAATTTAATTAAGAGATTAATTTTGTTGCTAATCGGGAGATGGTCACCTGAATATAAAAAGCCTGCAGCTCTCCAGCTCGCGGGGGGTGTATGAGGAGCGCGAGTGGAGAGAGCGAGAAGAGAAAAACGAGTCTAAAAAGATACAGGGTCAGTGAAGGCTACAGCTCAGCCTGACCTGTGTTTCGTATATTTTGTGTTCGTGATTTTGTTCTGTTTAACTATCTTTTTTATTTTTGTATTTAAATAACACGGGGGTGGAGGGGGAAAACCCTGTTCTAAAAATAAATAAACAAAACAATGTACAGGGCACCTCGCCCTGTCACAAGGAGTGACATCACTTAGCCCCTTGCAATAAAGGAATGATTACCATCTCTATATATTAGCTCAGTGAAAATGTGTAAATCAATTTGTGCTGAAAAACGTATTAATATTTTAATTACATAGACATACATTCCTAGACTTTTGTGGTAACGATCAGCTTGACCTATAGCAGGTGTGCATGCTGTGGGAGTGCTGTGTAAGTCATGCTGCGTAAGTCTTATGATGATGATGATGATGATGTTTTAGGCAGGGATTTCCGCATTGTGTGTTTCACAGAGAGTGAAGGTTAGGTGGTACAGTATTAATAAGATGCAATGCATGATGCTGCAGCTGTCACTGAATAAGAAGACGTTTATAAAGGGCACATTCCACAGTACTGAAATCTGTTTGGAATATATATTTTAGTAACACCCCTGTAATGGTAAACTTGCTTTAGGCTCGGTGTTTCTCATTATGCTGTCAAGGAGGAATTACCCTCGCATTCACTTGTTGTGCACAAGCTTTTACTTATAACGGCAATGCTAATAAAATAATAACGTCGCAGGGAGAGGAATGGAGCGAAAATGTATGTGGGCGGTACAGTCATCGATATTTCCTTGAACGATTATATTTAGTGTGCCCAATTAATGAATTGCTATTTTGATGCTTAACTTACAGCCCTAGTGTTTTATAATAACGAGTAAACGATAAATAGTTTAACGATCGTGTTTGTAAACAGACGGAATTCATGCAGGTTAAACAAATATGTATAAAAGTGATTTCAGAAAATCAGGACTTTTGCTGTCCTCATCATTTAAGTATTTTTTTTTCAATTACATCCTAAATTGACATTTTAATTAAATGTTTATATTTTAAAGTAGGATCAATTTACTACAAATTATCAATAATATTTTGAAAAACTATACACTTAAGTCAGTAACATGGTTAAAATAGTGTCCCAAGCTAAAGTCCCAAAATTTCAAAATCTCACCAACAAAAATATTTCTGTAAGTTGCAAAGCTATTCAGCCTCCATGATGATAAATAGTTGTATCTTTTTAAATAACAAATAATCAAAACATAAAAACAAATGTCAAATTAGAAATAAATGCATTTTAATTCTGAAAATATCATGTCACACAAAAATGTCAACTTGGTCACAGTTTATGGATTTCACCAATTTCACCAAGTAAGGAATTTAAAAAGACAGCTACAATGTTGGGGTCCTACCTCACTGCTAAGAGGAAGAAGATAAGAGAGGCTTGGTAAGTTTTTTTTTTAATCTTTTATTTCTTTTTTTCATATCTATGTAACGTGTGTACAATTGATAACCATAACATGTCAACTTGGTCCTTAGTCTCAATTTGACAAAAGTTGTTTAAAATATTCAAACTGTACAGAAAAGGCAAAGGTTATTTGTATATTTTGGTCTAACATTACAGTGAGATGGGGCCTTTTCTGTAAGACTCTTGTTACACGAGTCAATGCGCTGGCAACATATTATTGTAGCAACGTGTTGCCTGTGACGTCACCGTGGGGATTTGACCTGTTACACGAGACAACTAACAGTTAACTCGCATTCGATACAAATTGCCTTTAATCCAAGCAATATCCAGTCATATTGAAGAACTACGTCACGTGGTTCTGGTTTTCAGGTCATATACTTACAAATACCAAGCATCAGTACAACTATTTAGTATTACTGTCATCTTTAAATAATTGAACAACTAATAATTATATATATATAAATTGTACAATTGATAACCATAACATGTCAACTTGGTCCTTAGTCTCAATTTGACAAAAGTTGTTTAAAATATTCAAACTGTACAGAAAAGGCAAAGGAAAAGGCTCCCTTGAGAAAGATATGTGCAACATATCGAAACGTTGGGCAGCTGGCTCTTTGAGCTAAAATATATATATATATAATTTTTTTTTTATTATTATTTATTTTTTTATTACATTATGAAAGTTATTACCCTATAATATTTTAATGTTAATTTTAAATAATACTTAAAGTTAAATTCTTTTTGCATTGTGTAATTATTGTTAACAGTTGATAAAATATGAATATGTATTAGTTTGTTTTATATTTTTCTTGTTGACATATTGCACTTGTTCTTACTGTTACATTTTAAAAATATTCTATTTGATAAATACATACTTTCCTGTTTTTAAATTCTATATTGTTTATTTAAAAATCATTAAACAATTTCAAAGAATACTAGTCACTAGTCAATTCTTATTCTTGTCAACTTGGTCACGGTATTGCCACAAGATTAAATTGCAAAATAAAAATAAAACTGCTCAAAAAGTCCCAATTTTCTGAAATCACTGATAAATGAGAAGAAACATGTGTAATGTATTTAACATTATTTAAAGCCGTGTCTTTTCTTAGGAGGGTGCAGTAGTACTATTAGGTGGTAAGTCGTGAGTTTGTCTTGTGAATGTCAGTCATTGTGTACAACTGACAGTCATTTGCAATCTGAGTGAATATCCATTATGAAAATAACTAGCAAGTTGCTGTTTCCTGTGTTCTAAATGCCTCTGTGTTCTTGAGAGAATAACATGATTATGGGGTGGGGGGGTGGGTAAGCTCGGACCGTCCCCTCGTTACATGCTGTTTCCTGTGTTCTAAATGCCTCCGTGTTCTTGAGAGAGTAACATGATTGTTGGTGGGGGTAAGCTCAGCAGTGTGGGCAGCAGTGTGGAGTAGTGGTTAGGGCTCTGGACTCCCGACCGGAGGGTCGTGGGTTCAATCCCAGGTGTGGGATACTGTTGCTGTACCCTTGAGCAAGGTACTTTACCTAGATTGCTCCAGTAAAAACCCAACTGTATAAATGGGTAATTGTATGTAAAAATAATGTGATATCTTGTAACAATTGTAAGTTGCCCTGGATAAGGGCGTCTGCTAAGAATATTATTATTATTATTATTATTATTATTATTATTATTATTATTATTATTATTATTATTAAGCTCGGACTGTCACCTCGTTACACACCATAACAGTGAGTCAAAATAGTCAATATATATATATTTTTTTTAATATATACCATAAAATTGCTACTTTGCTGTCTAGGGATGTCACAGTATCAAATTGACAGTGCGGTAACCGTCAAATACACCGCGGTATAACGTCATTTTTTTGTAATCCGTTTTTAAATGGCTATTTAAGAAATACACTCAAGTCAAGTACATTTTCAACAAGAAAAATAACTTTAAAGTTTTAAAACAAATCCAAGTACATGGGTACTGCAGTTCTATCAGGCACTACCTAACTGGAAGTAGTGTTCACTGCAGCTCACACAGGCTCAGCAAAATAATGCTGCTTTTATTTCAAATTACTGTGGAGAAACACCAAAATATGAACATGTTCTGGACTCAGTCTGGAACGACAGGGGGTAAGGATATGACCCCTGCAACGGAATACCCTCTTCATCTTTATCAGTTTGGAGGGCAGCCTATTAGTTAAGCGGTTTGCAGCGTACCTCTGGGGGTACTTCTAAGGGTCATAGGGGTACACAGGGCGCCCAAATAAAAATGAAAGTAAGAGAAAATAATGATCTTGAATTTTTTAAATCTTTGTTTAGCAGCTCAAAGTTAATGACTAAAAAAAAAAAAAAAACATAGACTCTATCACGTCCACATTTCCCACCTGTACGCATGCGCGATTTCGATCGTGTGGATTTCCACTCTGATATACAGGTGAAGCAGGCGTCTGGCGATTGTTCCTGGAGAGCGCTCTGCTCATGATCTTTGCTGTTTTCAGCTTGTCGTATCAGTGAAGTACAGTGTTTCTGCGTTTTTTAGAAGTATGAATGCTCTGGTAAACATAAATAGTCATCACAATACTCACACTTGGACGGTTTTTGTTTATTTCCACGGCTGCATTTTATTAACAGTAATAGCAGCTGGTTGACTGTTCGGTGTTTGATACATTTCTTAAGAAGGAAAACACAAAAGTCAAAAAGTGCTTTGGATCATTTTTAGTTAGTATTAATTATAGTTTTATCTTGAGGTTAATATTTTTGATATTGTAAACGGCACACAATTATGCTGAGGTGGGAAGTACATGGTAATGTGAAACATTTACAGTGCAGACTATTTTTTTATTATTTATAATGACATTTCCCAATGGAAAGCGAAAGATTCCTTAATACTACCTTTTAATTCTTTTCATCCAAGTTTTAATAATGAAGCCTGCTGTTTGATTTTCTGTCTCAGCAATTTGTATATATTAAATAAACGGGAGAAAAAAGAAATGTGTTAACCAGGTTATTCTGCCTTTTATTGCAACTGTGGTACCATTCATTGAGCGAAAATTGTAAAGGGTACTTTAGCTGAAACTCCCGACAGAAGGGGTACAGTTTCAAAAAAAGGTTGAAAACACCTGAGTTAAGAGAAGCAAAGTGTTACCTAGCAATAGCCAGTCGAGTTTGTTTTAAGACATGCAGTGCCCGCCCACTGATCTCTCAGCAGAGTGCAAAACTTAATAATGAGAAGACGGCGCCTGATAATTGTGTTTTGTTTTTTTTGTTTTTTTTTGTGGTTTTTTTGGACTGTATGTTAACAGCAACGAACACAAAGGAAAGAAGAAAGGTTAAGGTGGGTTTGACACCCTTGCAGTTAAGCGGCATCTACGGGACTTCTTTATTTTTTTAAATGGGAATAAAATTGTATTAATTTTTGAATAAATTATTATTATTATTATTATTATTATTATTATTATTATTATTATTATTATTATTATTATTATTATTAATTTCTTAGCAGACACCCTTATCCAGGGCGAAAACATATGATAATTATGTTCATTTTTATAACAACAACCCAAAATACATAAGACCAAAATCCCTACAACACTATCAACTCGAGGAGACGGTAACATCTTTACAATACCGTTTAAAATAAAAATAATACAAATGCCTGTAGCATCTTAGACTTGGTTATATAGTAGTGAATAGACTTTTTGATCCTCTGCATTGGTGTGTGCTGACTGCATTTCTCTTGACCGATATGATAGATAATAGCTGCTGTTACTTGTTTGGTAAATTCATAGGAACGCAGTGATGAAAATTTACATTGCCTTGTTCTTGCTGATATTTGAGTATTTGTGTTTCATTTACTGACAATCACATTTTCTAGCGATCATTGTTTAGCAGGGCAGATTATATTAAATATGACATCACTTATTTAATAGCCTACTCGGATAATCTCATGCATGGCAGTTTTCAGAACTTTACATGTTTGTGTTCATAAAAAAATGTATAGAAAAAAAACGTGTCCATATCGCCTTAAACCGTGTGAATTCGGTAATTGTGGTGTAGAAAAATGGTTGCGGTTTCCAAACCGTTGCAGTTTATACCGTGGTTTACCGTAAAACCGGTATACTGTGACATCCCTAGTGCTGCATTTAAAAAATATTATAAAAATATTAATATTATAAAAATATTAATAAGAAACATCTGCTACAAACGGATTACTGTATACTGTGCACGGCAAACCAGAACAAACGAATGTGACAAGTTTGGTTCAATTCCGTTATTGTAGGGGGGCTGAGTGACGTTGCTCCCCTAAAAATCATTGTTATCATAAACCATAGCGACACAAACGGTTGTTTCAATGACACAAATGTAGCATAAACGAATGATGTATGACTCAACGTTTGTGCTGTTTGTCGGAGGGCCAACTTCATGGAGCTCCTTTCTTTCCCTTTTTCTTTAACTCTTTGCAGTCCATTTATTCAGCACGTCTTAGGTGTGTCAGGTCCAATTTATTTTCACACGCGCAGTTTATTTTAGACGTGATGTTTAAAAGTATTTTTTTCACAGTAAAACAGGTTTAACCCTTTGCAGTCCATTTTCGGACTGGGGCCGACATTGCAATTATTCCTATCAGGTCCACTGTCGGACCCTGTCCGACATCATCCAAAAAACGCAAAAAAGTCGTTTTTTCTACGGAAAAAGCCGAGAAAACCATTCAATGGCCGAGTGGGAGCAAAAGGAGCAGAGACAAGCCAATTTAAAAAAAAAAAAAAAAAATGGCGTATCTCATGAATAGTCATACTTGCCCCTGGCATCAGATAGGGGCGGTCATAAGGAAACAAGCTGGGTGTTACTGTATCAGCGCACAGAGACTATCACGGACATTTGCAGAGCTTTTTCGAGATGTTATAGCAATAAAATAATGACTTGGATTGCATTATTGAGGAGTTTGGTGATAAAACGAGTCATCAGGAGATGATTGATCGGTATGTACGACTATTATTATTATTATTATTATTATTTATTTGTTAGCATATGTGAAAGCGATAGCGAACAAAAGGGTGAGGCGGGGCTGGAGATGCCTAGTGAGTGCTTTGTTGATATGCAGGGCCATTTAAACCCGTTTGACTGTGGAAAAAAAATACATTTAAACAGCGCGTCTAAAATTAACTGCACGTGTGAAAATAAATTAGACCTGGTGAGCCTGACGCACAATTAATAAATGGACCGCAAAGGGTTAAAAGGCACTGCATATCAACAGGACACTCAGTACTGCATCTCCAGCCCTTCACCCCTTGTTCGCTGTATTTTTCACATACCTCTTCATATTCGTGCATACCGATTTAAATCTTCTCCTGATCACTTGTTTTATTACCAAACTCCTCAATAATGCGATCCAAGTCATTATTCTATTACTATAACATCTCAAAGCCCTGCAAATGTCTGTGATATTCTTTGAGTGCTGGATACAGAAGCAGCTATCTTGTTTGTTTATGTCCGTGTTATCTCTGTGGTGCCGGGGCTATGTGTATTGCTGAGATCCGCCCCTTTTTTTTCCACCGGCTTCTCTCGGCTCCTATCTGTCTCACTCGGCCATTGAATGGTTTTCTGCCTGTGAGTTATTAAATCTGTGTGGCGTGTCAACACCAGTGCACGTGTTTTCTGTGGAAGAAGATTAATTTCTATATTTTTTAAAGCACTGTAAGAAATAACTAGATTGGATTTTTATAGAAGCTTCTTTTGTACAGAAATTCTAAAATATTTCCTATTCTCGCTCACATCATCAGCCACAACCCTCCACATATATTTCATACCATACAGTTTGTGCTGGTCAATGACTGTTCTCAGAGCTCTATGGCCAGCAGGGGATTATGGGAACACATTGTTCAAATCTGCAGTTTTCATCCCCCAACCATTATGAAGTCATACAATGCTACTGATTTCCGATTGCGGAAGTAGGCTTTGTGAACGGTATTTTGTTAAATTCTGCAGGTTTTTTTGGTGGTGTTTTGTGGGTTTTTTTTATGTGGTGGTGGTGGTGGGGGTTTCACTACACCCAGCCAAGTTAATTCATGTGACTTCACTCGCATGTCTCCAGTGAAACTCCACATGGCGGCTGCACTGACAAGGATGGGGGATACTATTGTACAAGTTTTTTCTGTCATTTGATTGGTCGTGTATGAGTCAATACCATTAAAGATCACAATGCCAGTCAAACATGTAGAGAACAAGAAAGCAAAAAGAAGGTAACAAATACAAAGCACTGCTTTCTCTGTGCTGAAAAACAGAGACCTGCGGAGCTCCGGGCAGGGCTCTCCCGAAACAAGCAAGCAAAATGAGCTCTGTGTTCAATTATTGATTACTCTATCTGCCTTTTAATAAAGCTATGATTAGCAATGTTGATCCATGAGCCTTTCTTAATTAAATGATATTATTTGACAATGAAGAAACAAGCTCAAAGCTATTTTTCTAACTATGCATTCCTTAAATAAAATGCATAGCTTTACTGTGTAAAGAGGATGCAGTCCCTACACTACACTACACTACACTACACCACACATTCTGTCTGCAGAAACACCTCTTGCTAAACTTAGCAATTAAAAAGAATGCAGAATTAGCAAAGAAACGATTGGGAGGATTAGTGATGCGTTTACATTAAAGGGGCACTATTTAAATTGCAATTGGGTGATGCACAGCACTGAACCTGTGTAGCAACGAGTCTGTCAGCATGGATTTTTTTATCCAAGTGTTTCATGTTTTATCCTGGTTATTGTAATGTCAGTAAAACGCTAAACTTCATTTGTGGAGCGCTGTAAATAGGATTACTCTCACATGACATGGCTGCACATGACTCATAGACTGAACTACAGTGTTGTAATATAATGACTTTTTGCTGCTTATTTTAATGGTAACACTGAGCCAAGTGATGTTTATAAACATTGTTTAAAGTGTCTTCAGGTGATTTACTTACTATTACAGAAACTAGCATCGGATTGAAAATCTTGACTTTTTAATAAAAGGAGAGAATTGTGGTAAAATGTATGAATTTCCTTATTTTAACTATCAAAATTAATTTGTTCAAATGCCATGTTTAATTATTAATAAGTTGATAAAAAGTGGGTACAAAACTGAAAAAAAGGAATTGTTCATTTTTGAAGAAGCAGAATTTGCTATTCCCCAGAATGGTAAATCAGCTGTTCACAAGTCAGTCCTGAGAAAGCAGCTTGTTTCCAGAGTGCTTCAGCTTGCACACCGAGCTGCGGGCGCGCAGAAAGAGGCTGCTTTCATCTTGTAGAGTACATGAGATTTTGTTAAAATGCATTTCCGCCAATTCAGAATGGAATCCTCTGTTCTATGTAGTGCATTTAAATTGCTTTGTTTAGTTCTTGGCAGTTGGGCTAAAATGTGGTGATGTATGTGGTTGTCTGTCTCTACATTTGCCCATCAGTGTCACATTTGTTTTTAATACATCTGGAAACCCATTTGTACACGTGTGATGAAAGTTGGAATGAACATGGAATGAATATTTCGTTGGAGAGCATCAAGGGCTAAAATACCACTTTCTTTAACACCTTTTAAATGCATTTCTGTTCCTCTACTATACTGTTCATATGCAACATCAGTTCCTTCATTATACGGAGATCTCCAATTTGAAATGTGCTGCCGTATTAGTCTTTAATGTTAAAACAAGTCCAGTCCGTCTGCTTACAATCCCAGAGCCATATTAAGACAAAACACTTGCATATTAATGCTCACTTAAGTGTGCTTCCTCAAAAGGGCAAAACATCCACTTCAGCAACTTAAGACTCCTAGAGACCCAGCAACCTGGTAAACGAAGAAAGAAAACTTCTAGCTTAGACTAACCCTTCAGCAATGAGGACACTAGAATGAAAGGATCCTGAGAACACCGAACCACAGACTAATCCTTCAGCAATGAGGACACTAGAATGAAAGGATCCTGAGAGCACCGAACCACAGACTAACCCGTCAGCAATGAGGACACTGGAATGAAAGGGTCCTGAAAACATGCAAGATCAAAGTTTACAAAGAGTAGTTGGTGCGTAGTCCCACCTTTCCTGTGTGCTATCGTTCCGAGTGCTGTTGATCAAACATTGTGCTTGATTGATATTGACATGGGTGTTTTAAACTACACCCACCCCTCGTGGTATCACCCCTCACTATACTGCGGATTCGGATATATCGCAGTCCTGGAGTTGGCTCCCCATTTTTACTGTCTAACTGAGTATGCTTTAGCTGCAATATACTTAGGCACTTAAAATTACTGTTCGTTTATTTCGTGCTGCACATCGCAAACAAAAATATACAAAACAATTAAAAACAAAACATTAATATTGTGCTGCTCTCATATACACACGTATTGCACAATAACACAAAGCAAATTAAATATCTACTTGCTGAAGTGGTTTGTATTTTAGCCAGCGAGGTGTTCACGTGTGGCAGCAATGCACTAGCAAAAGTCACAAGGCAGTGCTCCTTATTAGCTCCCTAGCAACAAGCCTCCTGTGTTGGGAATAGATTCTTTCAATGCAGCGGGTTTGTGCATTTGAGAAAGGACAGGAAGACTCATGAAATTAATTGGAGACTGAAGCTGATGAGAAGCAATTACCCTCCGAGTACGAATTAAAATGGTGTTCTGCTTTTTATACAAAAAATGAGGAAAAGCGGGTTGCGTAGAGGATTTATATTGGACCCTGATGCCCCCGATAAAACGAGGGAGTGGTTCTACAGTATTTGTTAGCCTATTTGTTTTTCTATGGGTCTCTCACTATATCGCGGCCCTCGATATATATAGCTGATTTATATTGGACCCCGACATCTGCGATATATCGAGTGGGTGGTGTATTTTGAAAAACTTCTTGAAGTTGCAGTAATCCTGTAGGGTTTAAAATGGTAGCTGTGAAAATGTACTTGCTGGAATAGGGAAGTGTGAGAAGAACGAGGCATTTAATAAATTGCTGGACTTTTCAAAACAGTTCAGCACTGTCCAAGGGTCTCCCCTGGTAAAAGCAGGGCCATGTGGTATGCAGGGTGAGTCACACAGTCAGGGGAGTGCAGGGGTCCCCAGGTGTCTCCCCTGGTAAAAGCAGGGCCAAGTGGTGTGCAGGGTGACTCACACAGTCAGGGGAGTGCAGGGGTCCCCAGGTGTCTCCCCTGGTAAAAGCAGGGCCAAGTGGTGTGCAGGGTGACTCACACAGTCAGGGGAGTGCAGGGGTCCCCGAGTGTCTCCCCTGGTAAAAGCAGGGCCACGTGGTGTGCAGGGTGAGTCACACAGTCAGGGGAGTGCAGGGGTCCCCGAGTGTACCCCATGGTAAAAGCAGGGCCATGTGATGTGCAGGGTGAGTCACACAGTGAGGGGTCCCCACGTGTACCCCCTGGTAAAAGCAGGGCCACGTGGTGTGCAGGGTGAGTCACAGTCAGGGAAGCACAGGTTCACGTCCTGGCTGTGTGAAGTCGCCGGTCTTCACTGGGGATTTCAGAGGGATAGTTTCATTGGCTCTCGTGCTCCTGCGAGTTAGGGAGACAAAACCATCTGGGACTGTTTCTCCTGATCGCGCTACAGTGGACACGACTGGCCAGTGTCTTCATACAATCTGTATCACAATACAAGGGTCAAGATACAGTAAATGAAGCATGAAACATTCCAATCACACAATTGTCTCATTTGCTTGTGGAAGTATTTGCAATAAAACTGGTAAAGCACTTTTGGTCAAATAAGCTTCACAACCTGTTTTGCTTTTGTTTCCTGTTTAAAATAAATGTATTTTAAAACAATTACAAATCGGGGCTCCAGACAAAGATTTTGCCTTAGGAGCCAATGGCTCATAAGCCAAAAAAAAAAAGGTGCCAAATCCAATTGCTGGTGCCACTTCAGGAGTTGGGTGCCATCATATTCAACTGCTTACAATACAACAACTTGTTAAGACACTGAAGTGACACAAAAACAGTAACTTCATGTCTGTACTCACTTGTTTGTTGCCTCATTCTGCCGTAAAGTAAGAATGCTTTCAAAAATAGACATGTTAATAGATTATATTTATCAATTAACTAAATGCAAGTGAGTGAACAGAAGAAAAATCTAAATCAAATCCATATTTGGTGTGACCACCCTTTGCTTTCAAAACAGCATCAATTCTTCTAGGTACACTTGCACAAAGTCAGGGATTTTGTAGGCATATAGTCAGGTGTATGATTAAACAATTATACCAAACAGGTGCTAATGATCATCAATTCAATATGTAGGTTGAAACACAATCATTAACTGAAACAGAAACAGCTGTGTAGGAGGAATAAAACTGGGTGAGGAACAGCCAAACTCCGCTAACAAGGTGAGGTTGCTGAAGACAGTTTACTGTCAAAAGTCATACACCATGGCAAGACTGAGCACAGCAACAAGACACAAGGTAGTTATACTGCATCAGCAAGGTCTCTCCCAGGCAGAAATTTCCAAGGCAGACAGGGGTTTCCAGATGTGCAGTCCAAGCTCTTTTGAAGAACCACAAAGAAACGGACAACGTTGAGGACCGTGAACACAGTGGTCGGCCAAGGAAACTTACTGCAGCAGATGAAAGACACATCATGCTTACTTCCCTTCGCAATCGAACATGTCCAGCAGTGCCATCAGCTCAGAATTGGCAGAAAACAGTGGGACCCTGGTACACCCATCTACTGTCCGAGAAGTCTGGTCAGAAGTGGCCTTCATGGAAGACTTGCGGCCAAAAGCCATACCTCCGGCGTGGAAACAAGGCCAAGCGACTCAACTATGCACGAAAACACAGGAACTGGGGTGCAGAAAAATGGCAGCAGGTGCTCTGGACTGATGAGTCAAAATTTGAAATATTTGGCAGTAGCAGAAGGCAGTTTGTTAGCGAAGGGCTGGAGAGCGGTACACGAATGAGTGTCTGCAAGCAACAGTGAAGCATGGTGGAGGTTCCTTGCAAGTTTGGGGCTGCATTTCTGCAAATGGAGTTGGGGATTTGGTCAGAATTAATGGTCTCCTCAATGCTGAGAAGTACAGGCAGATACTTATCCATCATGCAATACCATCAGGGAGGCATCTGATTGGCCCCAAATTTATTCTGCAGCATGACAACGACCCCAAACATACAGCAAAAGTCATTGAGAACTATCTTCAACGTAAAGAAGAACAAGGAGTCCTGGAAGTGATGGTATGGCCCCCACAGAGCCCTGATCTCAACATCATCGAGCCTGTCTGGGAAGAGAGAGAAGCAACTGAGGCTGCCTAAATCCACAGAAGAACTGTGGTTAGTTCTCCAAGATGTTTGGGCCAACCTACCTGCCGAGTTCCTTCAAAAACTGTGTGCAAGTGTACCTAGAAGAATTGATGCTTGATGCTGTTTTGAAGGCAAAGGGTGGTCACACCAAATATGGATTTGATGTAGATTTTTCTTCTGTTCACTCACTTTGCATTTTGTTAATTGATAAATATAAACTATTAACATGTCTATTTTTGAAAGCATTCTTACTTTACAGCATTTTTTCTTCCAGGACAACCTTGTACTTGGCTTGATTCATGCGTCCTTCACAAAGACAAATCTGCCCGATTCCAGCCTTGCTGAAGCACCCCTAGGTGAGTCCAATTTTCAGCTTTGCCCAACACCTGGTCGTCTAATGGTTAGACGGAGACCTGGAGAGGCCTACAAGCCACAGTGTCTCGCACCCACCGTGAAATGTGGTGGAGGATCGGTGATGATCTGGGGGTGCTTCAGCAAGGCTGGAATCGGGCAGCTTTGGTATGAATCAAGCCAAGTACAAGGTTGTCCTGGAAGAAAACTTGCTTCCTTCTGCTCTGACAATGTTCCCCAACTCTGAGGATTGGTTTTTCCAGCACGACAATGCTCCATGCCACACAGCCAGGTCAATCAAGGTGTGGATGGAGGACCACCAGATCAAGACCCTGTCATGGCCAGCCCAATCTCCAGACCTGAACCCCATTGAAAACTTCTGGAATGTGATCAAGAGAAAGATGGATGGTCACAAGCCATCAAACAAAGCCGAGCTGCTTGAATTTTTGCGCCAGGAGTGGCATAAAGTCACCCAACATCAATGTGAAAGACTGGTGGAGAGCATGCCAAGACGCATGAAAGCTGTGCTTGAAAATCAGGGTTATTCCACCAAATATTGATTTCTGAACTCTTCCTAAGTTAAAACATTAGTATTGTGTTTAAAAATGAATATGAACTTATTTATGACAATATTTTTGTTTGGAATTTGGGAGAAATGTTGTCAGTAGTTTATAGAATAAAACAAAAATGTTCATTTTACCCAAACACATACCTATAAATAGTAAAACCAGAGAAACTGATAATTTTGCAGTGGTCTCTTAATTTTTCCCAGAGCTGTGTATATATATATATATATATATATATATATATATATATATATATATATATATATATATATATATATATATATTATACACAGTGTATGTGATTTTATACAGCACTGTATATATGCCTACAATACACCTTGCATTGGGAAAACACCACTGGAATCGGAATAAAGGAAATTTATTATGTAACATAGTTCACGTGCAGTTACAGTTTTGGGAAGTGGCATTTTCAAAACCGTATCGTGTGCAGTATTAAAATATAGCAAATCCACAAAACCAATGAAATGCATATTGTATATCTGACATTTTATTTTTAGTGTTCTGTGTAACACGGGCCATCGTTTAACCTTGAAAAAAATTCAATACAGTACCTGAAGCAGATATACATGTTGATCAAATCAACAACATCAACGTGTGTTGTAAAAAATAAACCAAAAAATGTTTTAAGCTGTCCAAAATATTTACTTGTGGGCTAAGAGTGAAAAATGTAAAGAACAAAAATGGAATTTTTGATATGGAAATTGTCAAAATAAAGGGGCAGCTGGAAGGTAAGAATTTACCAGTCAGGACAACGGCATTTAAATACGACTATTAAACTGGATCTGTTGGTAATGTGGTTTCTTCTAATGCAGCGGTTTTCAAACTGGGGTACGTGAGAAATTCTGAAATGGCGGACAACGCATTTTATTTAGTACCACTTAAGAACATAAGAAGGTTTACAAACGAGAGGAGGCCATTCAGCCCATCTTGCTCGTTTGGTTGTTAGTAGCTTATTGATCCCAGAATCTCATCAAGCAGCTTCTTGAAGGATCCCAGGGTGTTGGCTTCAACAACATTACTTGCCAATCTACTGTAAACTTTTGTCATGTAATCAACGTTTAATCGCTAACACCAGACTGATGTGCTGTGACAGAGCATTCAGTGCACACATGACTAATTTACATATTAAATATGTACGTTTTAAATAAGCCCTGTAGTTTAAATGACATATAAACAGTTGGGTCGTTACTGCAGTCTGTCTTTGGGATAAAAAAAATTTACATATTTAAAAAAACTAAAAGCCTCGTCTTAACTCATTTTATTTCCTGTTTGCATTCGTGCCTGCAAATCGATATTTATTTGTTTCAGTGACCCTATTTAAAGTTTATTGTTACTTAAGTACTATTGGTTCATTTCAAAATACAGAATGTTTCGCCAATCAGAAACTGAAATATTGCTATGCGGTCTAATTTTACAAGCCGTTACGTCTGGTATGAGAGAGTTTTTAGCTTTTTAATCCAGTGGAAAAATATGGATTGTTGGCTCAATATTATTTATTTATTTCTTAGCAGACACCCTTATCCAGGGCGACTTACAGTCGTAAACAAATACATTTCAAGAATCACAGTACAAGTAATAATGCAAATTAAGAGCAAGATAAATACAATGACTTTGGTTCAAGCAAGTACAAGTGTGACAAAATACTATTCAATAATACAGCATATAAGTGTCAGTGATAGTTACGTCAGGATATAATTAAATACAAAATACTACAGATTAAACACTTGGCAGATTACAGTGCTCTGAAGTACAGGATTAAATGCAGCAAAATAGGGGGCAGATAAGAGCAAGTAAAGTGCATTTAAGGGTTATAAGTGTCCCGGGGGAAAAACAGAGGAGTTCTACAGGTGCTTTCTGAAGAGGTGAGTCTTGAGGAGGCTCCGGAATGTGATCAGGGACTGGGCAGTCTAATACATTAATACTAATACATTACGAGCAAAGGGCGATCAAGACAAAATACCGTCAGATTAAAAATGCCAAAAATGTCTTGCGACTGAAACTCTGTCCAATTTCCCTGCCATCATCAGTGATCTGTGTGGTAACTAACAAGCAGGGACATCCATCACATACTAGGTAAGCGTTTTATTCTTATTTTTTAGTTAGCATCAGTACTGTACGTTTTAGTCACCAACAATTAAAAAATGCCAATAATATGTTTCTGTAATGAGGTCACCTATAGAGATGCGTGGATAGTGAACTTTTCTTTGCCGCCTTTTCTGTAATTTTATTATCAGTAAAAATACATGATTGCCATTTGCTATCACGGAATAGTCCTATGTCATTTCTGAGTGACTGAGGCTAGCACAGAGGCTTTGTTGATTTTAGTTAATTAGTAATCACAATAAAATGATGTTGACGGTTCCAACAACTAGAAACCTGTTCGAGGGACTATTTTTATCCAAAAGTAAATATAATATTTTTTTTTCGTTACAATACTGTAACTTTTATAAATGTATCCATCACACACTAAGGCTTGAGTTTTGTAGCAAGAGAACATTCAAAGAGGAGGTTAAATGTCCAAGATACAAATGGCAAAATCATAGACGAAGAAAAAAAATAGCAAATATATTAAATGATTACTTTTCACAGGTTTTTACAAAGGAGGACACGGACAACATGCCCCACATGTCGACCTGTTCTTATCCACAGGGTTCCCACGCGTCCTGGAAAACCTGAAAAACCTGGAAAATTAGACTAATCTTCCAGGCCTGGAAAACACATGGAAAATGAGAAAAAAAAATAAAATGTCCTGGAAAACTGAGTGTCCTGGAAAAATCATAAGATTACAGATGCCATAGTAACTCGAACGAATAAGCAGTTGTATCAATTCAGAACGTGTTTGGGCATACTGTAGCTTGTATTAGCGCGCGGCGGCAGCATCGGAGTCCAGGGAAGGTTAATTCAGTGCAGGTTGAAAGCATCAATAACTGTGCCTCTTGACCACACTCTCGGTTCAACTCGTTGACAGAAACTGCCATGTGGTGAGAAGTAAGATGATTTGTGTCGCTAACATTTTGCATTGAGACTGGTGGTTATGTTTAATTGCAATTACTTTGTTGTATGTTATAATCTAGCTGGAATCAAATTTAGTCAATTCGTTGTTGGGATGAGAGATGGTGCGTGAGTGTGATCCTGATGCTGTGGTAATCGTTTCTCAGAAACGTAGGCTACTGGTAGCTAGCTAAACTTGTTGTTGGGAAACAATATGCAACATGAAAGTAGCTGTTTAGTGCTTCCTCATTGACGGATTCATGCTCACTTCGGGTAATGCATTGAGAATGAGAGCGGACTTGCAGTCACACGTGTGTGTGTGTGTGCGCATCAACATGTGTGAAGTCTCTTATCAAAAACTCAAAACTCTCTGTGAATGCACCTATGATTGTCTGTGCACTGTGCTTGTGTTGCTGTATTTCTGTGTGTGTGTGTGTGCACGCGCGTAACGTGTATCTGTGTACTCTTTTCAAAAACTCAAACCTCTGTGTGAATGCACCTTTGAGTGTTTGTGCACTTTGCTTGTGTATACTGTGTGTGTGTGCGTGCATGTGCATGCACATGCACGCACGCACGCATAACATGTATCTACATGTGTAGTCTTATCAAAAAATCCAAAATCTGTGTGAATGCACCTATGAGTGCTTACTGTCTTTGTGTGTGTGTATGCGCGCACTTTTGGTTGTGTGTGTAGATCTCCATAGGTAGGCAGGTCTCTTCTCAGTATGTGACTGAAGGGTGTGTGCACGTGCAGCTGACTCCTCCTGACATTGACTGTGTAGTTCAATGAAGCTAGAACCTAAACCCTCATTTGATATAATAGCTTGAGTAATAAAAATCCCTCAGTAGGTAACTTTGTGTGTGCATTATAATTTTCATTGGTTTGATATCATACAGAGCAAAATCATACAGAGCTCTCACTCCCAAGTTGGAATGAATTTAGAGCTCTATATCTATGGTGGCTCTTTGCTAATCGTTACATTCATTAGACACTTTACAATGTCATTGGCAAAAGTGATTTAATGCTTTGCTGTGTTTTATTATTAAAGGAGTGAGTGAGGAGGTCAGGAAGGCAGTGCAAGTTTAAAGTGGAGTGGAAAGAGTCTCTGTTCAGGGACTGGATAGGGGAAGTATCAGGAGATGTGCACAGGGCATATTGCAAGTTTTGTAGGAAGTCCTTTGATGTCAGTAATATGGGCATCTCAGCACTCAAGCCATGCACAAGGCCGAGGACATCTGAAAGTAGCAGGACAGTTACAAAATGAGCCTGGCAGTTGAGGCAAGTGGCAGTCAGAGAGGAAGCACAGGACCACAAATGGCCAATGCAGAGGAGGAAAGTGTCAGTCAGGGAGGAAGCAGAGCAGGACTACAAACATCAAATGCAGGTGCCGGTGAGGGAACAAGCTCAGAACCACAATGGTCTTCCTCAGTTTCAACTTTTTTTTTGAACGAAGCTGTACTTGAAGCAGAGATCCACTGCGGTATCAAAATGGTGATATCACACTGCTCCTTCAATTCATGCACAGATGTGGCTGATATTTTTGGAAATTGTGTGGTGCAACGAAAGCAGCCTACTTTGTATGTTTTGGTTTGTCACCGTATTTCAAAGAGAAGCTAATCAAGGACATAAGAATGTCAAAGTGCTATGTTATCTCTTTTGATGAATGCCTAAACAAAGTAACACAGTCAGAACAGATGGATGTGGTCGTTTGATACTGGAGTGAGGATGAGTGTAAGGTTGTGGTGCATTATCTTGACTCTTTTTGGGACACACTCAAGCAGAGCGGCTCCTTGAGAAAATCAAAATAAGTTTATCTCCTCTTGATCCCAAGAAGCTCCTTCAAATCTCCATGGATGGCCCAAAGGTCAACTGGAAGTTTCTGCGAATATTTGAAGAGGAGAGAAGACAAATTGACCCAAATCTACCACATCTGCTCAACCTGGGAAACTGTGTTCTGCATGATGTTCATGGCAGTTTTCAACAGGGTGGAAACTGGGAGAAACACTGAGAGCCCTGTGGCAGCTCTTTCACGACACACCGTCCAGAAGAGACGATTTTGCTGACTTGACGAAAACAACAACATTTCCTCTGAAGTTTTGTGCCCACAGATGGGTGGAAGATCTGCAAGTTGCAGAGCGTGCAATTGATCAGCTGTACTCAAGTATATTGACAGCCACAAGAAACGTCCTAAAAGCAAAGTTCCAACCTCAGTGTCCTACACTTTGGTGAAAGAGGCAGCTGCTGACCCACTCTTTGAGGCAAAACTGCATTTTTTTGCATTTGTTGCAAGACAGCTGAAACCATTTCTGGAAACCTTTCAGACAGATGCCCTTTTTGGCAGAAGAGCTGCAGTCTACTCTGATGAGCCTGCTGTCTTGCTTCATCAAGAGAGACGTCCTGGAGAACACAAAGACAGTCCTCCAGATGCTCAAACTTGACCCACTGGACAAAACACTGCATGTACCACGCAAACAACTTGACATCGGCTTTGCCACCAAACAAGCTCTGGATAAAGCATCAGAGAAACTTCAAGCAAATGCACTGAGGGGACAAGAGTTCAAGAAGGAATGCATCACCTTCCTCGCGACAACCAGCAAAAAGCTCCTGGAGAGAAGCCCTCTGATGTCTCCTGCGGTAAGACTCCTGAGCTCCCTTGACCCAGTGGCCATGGTAACCGAGGAGAAAAGGAGATTCAAGATTCAATATTCAAATTTTGAAAAACTCTTGCAACTCCTTTCTCAATGCAAAATGGTGCACCGCAGCACAGTTTGACCAGCTCCTCTCTCTGAGTACAAACACTTCCTCTCACAGATGATCCAGCACAACAAGGCTGAATTTCTGGATTTTGTCCACAAAGGTGATTCCTGCAGGGTTGATGAATTCCTTGGAAGATTTGTAAGTGGCAGAGCAGAGTATTAGAATCTCTGGGATTTGCTGAAGTGCCTTTTCACTCTCTCACATGGACAAGTAGCAGTTGAAAGAGGATACTCTGTTAACAGACATGCTGGTTGAGAACCTAAAGGAGAAGACTCTTATTTCACTCCGCTTGGTCCAGGATTCTCTGGCTGGACGTCCCATGGAAGGTGCCATTCCAAAGGCCCTTGTTCAACATACCAAGGCAGCAAGGATGATGAGAAGAAGAAAAAAGTTGCAACAGAGAATGACAGGAAAAGAAAGGAGCTAATGTCTGACATAGCATACCAGACAGCGAAGAGGCAGAAGATTATCAACAGCATCGAAGTAATGCAGAGAGGCGGATGAAATGGCAGAAAAGGCGGAGAAGAAGCAAGATTTCACACTACTCTCGAAGTCAAACGCCTACCGGAAGAGCAGAAGTCAGAGGTGACAGCTCTGGATCAGAGTCTTACACAGTTAAAAGAGAAAGTGAAACAATTGAAGTAAAGAGACTAAAAGGTGTTTTGTTTTTGACAGAGAAATAGCTGTGTAAATATGTTATATTGAGTGACAAAGTGAATAAAGTATTCCATATCTGTCCTAAAGTACTTATGTTGATTGTTTCAATTCAGTTCCGCCTCTCTCTGCATAACTTCAATGCATTAGTAAGACCTCACCTAGAATATTGTGTTCAGTTCTGGTCACCTTGTTACAAAAAGGATATTGCTGCTCTAGAAAGAGTGCAAAGAAGAGCAACCAGAATTATCCCGGGTTTAAAAGGCATGTTGTATGCAGACAGGCTAAAAGAATTGAATCTATTCAGTCTTGAACAAAGAAGACTACGCTGTGATCTGATTCAAGCATACAAAATCCTAAAAGGTATAGACAATGTCGACCCAGGGGACTTTTTTGACCTGAAAAAAGAAACAAGGACCAGGGGTCACAAATGGAGATTAGATAAAGGGGCATTCAGAACAGAAAATAGGAGGCACTTTTTTACAGAGAATTGTGAGGGTCTGGAACCAACTCCCCAGTAATGTTTTTGAAGCTGACACCCTGGGATCCTTCAAGAAGCTGCTTGATGAGATTCTGGGATCAGTAAGCTACTAACAACCAAACGAGCAAGATGGGCCGAATGGCCTCCTCTCGTTTGTTAACTTTCTTATGTTCTATGTTCTTATGTTCAAAGTCTCCTCTGGGAGCTTCAGTTTGTTTAGTTGAGAGTCCTGGACCCTCAAAGTCTCATTCAGTTTGTTTAGTTGACCTACCTGGTCCTGGACTCTCAAAGTTTTGGAGAGCCCTCATATAGTCGAAGATGATTTTATGAAAATGTGCAAATCATTCTCAGCTACTGGAAGCTGATATTCTAAAAATACATGTGATCACATACAGCACCTGTGAAGTTGCCGGTTTGCTGCAGTTTATTATTAGCAAGCAAAGACCATGTTGTCGTCACTGTGGTTTCTGCCCTGGTGGTGTTTGACAGGAAGTTGCAGAGGGTACTTGAGGCATTTCAGTTGTCAAAAAACAAACTGATGTTCCTTGAAATACACAATTCTATTAGTGAGAAAGACATCAAGACTTTGCAGAGATGTGAATGGCTAGGTAGCGCTAGCCACAATTATGTTACTGAGAGAGGCATGAAGTTTGTCTTTTTTAATGTTTGTATGTGTAGTTTCTTTAGCATTCCAGGTGTGTACATTGTAATGCACTGGGTCTGTCACAGCTGGGAACTGACCAATGAGGAACAGCTTCCCTTGCATGCCTTTAGTAAACAATGGTGGAGAAAAGATCATTCTTGCAGTATCAAAATACCCAGAGCTGTACAATAAAGGACACCAATTCTAAAGACACGGCAATGAGGGAGAACATCTGGCAGTCCCTTGCCAGGGAACTGGATATAGCTGGTGTGTAGGATTTGGTTTACTTTCTGAAAAGCTATCATGTATTCTACATTTTTATTGGCTGTATTACAGGACTTGCATACACTTTTTTTCCAGCTGATGATACAGTCAGAGAGTTGCCTATCACATTGTGTCAAACACAGTAAAAACTCAAATAGATTTGAGGTTTTTCTTCGTAATGTTGATACTTTTCTTGCTTTTGTTATTTATCATCTCTGGATGCTTTACATCACATTGATCTGTGTGTGATTTTTAAATACATAACCTTTACAGTAAAACATAAATATGGTTTAATTACTTATACACATACATATCTACAAGGGCAGTAGTGTGGAGTAGTGGTTAGGGCTCTGGACTCTTGACCTGAGGGTCGTGGGTTCAATCCCAGGTGGTGGACGCTGCTGCTGTACCCTTGAGCAAGGTACTTTACCCAGATTGCTCCAGTAAAAACCCAACTGTATAAATGAGTAATTGTGATATCTTGTAACAATTGTAAGTCGCCCTGGATAAGGGCATCTGCTAAGAAAAATTATATGCAGTACTGTGCAAAAGTTTTAGGCAGGTGTGAAAAAATGCTGTAAAGTAAGAATGCTTTCAAAAATAGACATGTTAATAGATTATATTTATCAATTAACTAAATGCAAAGTGAGTGAACAGAAGAAAAATCTAAATCAGATCCATATTTGGTGTGACAACCCTTTGCCTTCAAAACAGCATCAATTCTTCTAGATACACTTGCACAAAGTCAGGGATTTTGTAAGCATATAGTCAGGTGTATGATTAAACAATTATACCAAACAGGTGCTAATGATCATCAATTCAATATGTAGGTTGAAACACAATCATTAACTGAAACAGAAACAGCTGTGTAGGAGGAATAAAACTGGGTGAGGAACAGCCAAACTCAGCTAACAAGGTGAGGTTGCTGAAGACAGTTTACTGTCAAAAGTCATACACCATGGCAAGACTGAGCACAGCAACAAGACACAAGGTAGTTATACTGCATCAGCAAGGTCTCTCCCAGGCAGAAATTTCAAGGCAGACAGGGGTTTCCAGATGTGCAGTCCAAGCTCTTTGAAGAAGCACAAAGAAACGGGCAACGTTGAGGACCGTGAGCGCAGTGGTCGGCCAAGGAAACTTACTGCAGCAGATGAAAGACACATCATGCTTACTTCCCTTCAATCGGAAGATGTCCAGCAGTGCCATCAGCTCAGAATTGGCAGAAAACATTGGGACCCTGGTACACCCATCTACTGTCCGGAGAAGTCTGGTCAGAAGTGGCCTTCATGGAAGACTTGCGGCCAAAAGCCATACCTCCGGCGTGGAAACAAGGCCAAGCGACTCAACTATGCACGAAAACACGGGAACTGGGGTGCAGAAAAATGGCAGCAGGTGCTCTGGACTGATGAGTCAAAATTTGAAATATTTGGCAGTAGCAGAAGGCAGTTTGTTCGCCGAAGGGCTGGAGAGCGTACACGAATGAGTGTCTGCAGGCAACAGTGAAGCATGGTGGAGGTTCCTTGCAAGTTTGGGGCTGCATTTCTGCAAATGGAGTTGGGGATTTGGTCAGAATTAATGGTCTCCTCAATGCTGAGAAGTACAGGCAGATACTTATCCATCATGCAATACCATCAGGGAGGCATCTGATTGGCCCCAAATTTATTCTGCAGCATGACAATGACCCCAAACATACAGCGAAAGTCATTAAGAACTATCTTCAGCGTAAAGAAGAACAAGGAGTCCTGGAAGTGATGGTGTGGCCCCCACAGATCCCTGATCTCAACATCATCGAGTCTGTCTGGGATTACATGAAGAGAGAGAAGCAACTGAGGCTGCCTAAATCCACAGAAGAACTGTGGTTAGTTCTCCAAGATGTTTGGGCCAACCTACCTGCCGAGTTCCTTCAAAACTGTGTGCAAGTGTACCTAGAAGAATTGATGCTTGATGCTGTTTTGAAGGCAAGGGTGGTCACACCAAATATGGATTTGATGTAGATTTTTCTTCTGTTCACTCACTTTGCATTTAGTTAATTGATAAATATAATCTATTAACATGTCTATTTTTGAAAGCATTCTTACTTTACAACATTTTTTCACACCTGCCTAAAACTTTTGCACAGTACTGTGTGTGTGTATGTGTATATATATATATATATATATATATATATATATATATATATATATATATATATATATATATATATATATATATATATATATATATATATATAGTACCAGTCAAAAGTTTGAGTACACCTGCTTGAAACCAGGTTTTTCACGATTATCTATGCTTTTAACTGTATAAACACTTAATATTTCATTATATGATACATGTACTTATATAAGCTGATAATCATAAGTGAATTGCATTCAAAAATTTTATTTTTAAATGAAAATGTAAATCTTGTCAATTTCAATGAAATGGTCACCCAAAGCAAGGGGATTTCAGTCTGAAGCCCAAGTCAGTTAAAAGTCTGAAATGTGTATAACACGGTGTTAGAACACTGGCCTAAGTATAAAAGTGTCTTTGTTAGATGTTCTCTGAGGTAACTAGCATGTTATAGGAGGCTATGTGGTCCAGTGGTTAAAGAAACGGGCTTGTAACCAGAAGGTCCCTGGTTCAAATCCCACCGAAACCACTGACTTATTGTGTGACCCTGAGCAAGTCACTTAACCTCCTTGTGCTCTGTCTTTTGGGTGAGATGTAATTGTAAGTGACTCTGCAGCTGATGCATAGTTCACACACCCTAGTCTTTGTAAGTCGCCTTGGATAAAGGCGTCTGCTAAATAAACAAATAATAATAATAATACCTAATTAACCTTTTGTCACCAATTATTGTTAATAGGTGAGGGTCCATGATTACTATAAATATAGGTAGCATAGGCACAAGTTTGTCATTCCTGAATGTAAGGGAGCAGAAAATGGCAAAATACGCAGTTAAGCGAAGAAAAAAAAACTGTAATTATTTTAAGAAATGAAGGTAAATCTTTAAGACAAATCGCAAGAACTTTGCAAGTGTCTGTAACTGCTAACGATTTGAAGAAACTGGCACTCATGAGGACCGAACAAGGTCAGGCAGGCCAAGGTTGACCTCAGAATCAGAGAACAAGTTCATTTGAGTCACAAGTCTGCGAAACCGGAGATTAACTGCCCCTGAAATGGCAAGCTCAACCAGCATGGCTATCATAGCATACTTCAGAGGCATGCCATTCCATCAGGATTACGGCTAGTTGGGCAGTCCTTCATTCTTCAGTAAGCTAATGACCTGAAACACACCTCAAAGTTGTGCAAGAACTATCTGGTGAAGAAGGAAAGTGAAGGACAACTCAATCTAATGACCTGGCCTGCCCAGTCTCCAGACCTCAATCCCTTACAACTTGTATGGGACGAACTGGACAGAAGAGTCAAAGCAAAGCTATAAGTGCCCTACATCTCTGGGAATTGCTGCAGAAGAGCTGGGACCACATGTCAGGTGATTTCCTGCTGAAACTTGTTAACCGAATGCCCCATGTTTGTGAGGCTGTTATTAAGGCAAAGGGTGGCTATTTTGAGGAATCCAAGATTTAGAGACAATTTTCAATTTTCTTGAACATTGTGTAACATGTGTTTTCATTTTCAAGTATTTACAGAAACGTATACGATGTAAAACATTGTCAATTATGAAAAAAACCTAGTTTCCAGCTAGTGTACTCAAGCTTTTGACTGGTACTGTGTGTGTGTGTGTGTGTGTGTGTGTGTGTGTGTGTGTGTGTGTGTCTGTGTCTGTGTATATATATAATTTCTTAGCAGATTTATATGTTTTATATCATTGTAACACAACCTTACTACTTTTGGTTCGTTGCCCCTTTAAAAGTACAGACCCATGACATAGAAATGGATTTTTAAAACGCTGACGCGCTATTTTTAATAAGCAAACAAAAACAAAATAAACACCTAGCTCTGATGAGCACTAACTAAACACAACACAGGACCCTGACTAACACGCAGGACGGCTAAGCCGTTTACCTGACAAATAACAAAATAAATCACACAGCTTTCACAAATAAACCACACCAGCTTTAACACTACCATAATTTCTCATTAGCGGCAGTAACGGTAACGTACACTCCCCCACTCTCTTTAATTAACTGCCCATGCCCTCTATAAAAATGTTTGCTTTATTACTAGTTTTATGTGTTGCATTTAGTTTGATTTTGTGCTAATTCATATTTGCTAAAAACATGGGGCTGTACTAATCAATAATATTCTCTAATTCTCAGTGTAGACACAAATAAATTAATGTATGCTTATGTTTATGTTAACAGATCAAATTTTACTTAAAATAAATAAATAAATAAATAAATAAACAAACTGTTTTGATCCAGGGGTCACTGCTCTGAATTACTCTGATCTAAGCAGATGCAGATTACTGCTGTGTTCCTCATTCTGATTGAGTGACTGAACCCTGGTGCGCCCTCATGTTTGCTGGGTCAGGGTTTGTATTGACAGCTGTGATGGGGGGCTGTGCCTGGAAAGCTTGTGTTTCTTTTCAGTTGGGAAGCGGTAGGAGCGCCAGCTTTGAGGAATTGTTTAAATCGAGTTACAACATGAACATCTTTCCAGTGAGCTTTGTATCTGCCTCCACTTATTACTACCAGTTAGTCTCTGTAAGTCGGCTTGGATAAAATAAACCAATCATAATTACTAAGGACCATAATGACATTTTCAGCTATCGATTTATTGTCTGTGAATTATCACGATAATTGTGATTATCGGCTGAATAAATAAAATTACAAGAATTTTTTAATATTATTTCAAATTTATACTTGAGCAGCATAACAACCGGCAGTCTAAGTCACTGAGTTTAGAAGAAAAAAAACTAGACAGTGTATGCCCAGAACAAACATGAGTATAAAAATACACCTATTGTAATTTGTATATTAATAAATTTTGTAGTTTTCCTATAATATTTTTTTTCTTATTTAAACATTTAATTTGAGAACGTTTACTTTCATAAGTGCCACCAAATGTACTGTATTAATATAACGAAACAAAACTGCTAACGTTACCTGGAAGTATTTGGTTTCTTTACTTGTGTGGCGAATCTGCCATTAAGAGAATCAAACTAGGTTTGAAAAAATAAATACTATTAGGAACGTTCTGAGTTTTGCACATGGCTGCTTGTATGCAGACAGTTTGATAAAATAAACTGCCTATCCTTCCATTAAAAGTTAACTCTCTTATATTTATGCAACTACCCTTTTGTACAATAGCAACGCCATGGGAACAGATATATATACACGAGGGTGCTGAGTGCCTGCTTATTTTTCCCCATGCGGTGCGTAGGCTGAAGTATATTATTATTATTATAATTATTATTATTATTATTATTATTATTATTATTATTATTATTTATTTCTTAGCAGACGCCCTTATCCAGGGCGACTTACAATCGTAAGCAAATACATTTCAAGTATCACAGTACAAGTAATAATACATTTAAGAGCAAGATAAATACAATGACTTTGGTTCAAGCAAGTACAAGTGTGACAAAATACAACTCAATAATACAGCAGATAAGTGTCAGTGATAGTTACATCAGGATATGATTAAATACAAAATACTACAGATTAAACACTTGGCAGATTACAGTGCTCTGAAGTACAGGATTAAATGCAGTAAAATAGTGGGCAGATAAGAGCAAGTAAAGCGCATTTAAGGAAGGGTGATAAGTGTCCCAGGGGAAGAACAGAGGAGTTCTACAGGTGCTTTCTGAAGAGGTGAGTCTTGAGGAGGCGCCGGAATGTGGTCAGGGACTGGGCAGTCCTGACATCTGTAGGAAGGTCATTCCACCACTGCGGGGCGAGGGTGGAAAAGGAGCAGGCTCTGGAGGCAGGGGAGCGTAGAGGAGGTAGAGCCAGTCTTCTAGTGCAGGCGGAGCGGAGAGGTCAAGTGGGGGTGTAGGGAGAGATGAGGGTCTGGAGGTAGCTGGGTGCAGTCTGGTCAAGGCATCTGTAGGGTAGTACAAGAGTCTTGAACTGGATGTGAGCGGTGATCGGTAGCCAGTGGAGTTGCGTGGGAGAAGCGAGGCAGAGAGAACACCAGGCGAGCAGCTGAGTTCTGGATGAGCTGGAGCGGACAGGAGGCGGACGTAGGGAGGCCAGCCAGGAGGGAGTTGCAGTAATCTAGGCGGGAGAGTACCAGGGCCTGGACCAGGAGCTGGGTGGCATAGTTGGTGAAGGGTTGGATTCTTCGTATGTTGCTCAGGAAGAATCAGCAAGTGCGTGCCAGAGTGACTCTGAGGTTCTTAGCTGAGGAGGAGGGAGAGAGCGTGGTAGATTCCAGAGGAATGGAGACAGAGATCAGAGGAGGGAAAGAACAGGAGGTCAGATTTAGAGAGGTTGAGTTTGAGGTGATGCGAGTGCATCCAGGAGTATAGTACTCATGTCTTTACTGTAGTTTAAAGAAGCAACACGTTTTTAAGGCTTGTGATCCAGATGGCTGCAGGGGTGACGTCAGACCAAAAACACAAACCAAAACAAGGAATGGTGGGTGAACCTGAGACTCTACAGCGCACAGGGTTTATATTCAACAAAACAACAATAAAGAATACCTCTATAGAACAAACAAAAGGGCACGATCACTGAAACAAAACAAACACGGAACACAACATTAACAAGGAAGTACATAGTATGGTCATTTATATATTTGTACAGACTTGCATCTTTCCTCTTCTGACAAGCTGTATTTTTATGTCATTTGATGCATTACATTTAAACTTAACTTGTGCGTTTTAACAATATTAGAGTAAGTTATCATAACAATCTATTTTAAAGAGAATTAAAATAACAAGTAGGTGCCAGTTAAAAATTTTCCTAAAACATACAAAGTAGACTGTCCTCCAATGAGGACAATGGCACATAGGTTAAGGATGCCAAATGTTAGCAGATTTCTTGTGAGGTGGCATCACACTTCCTCTGTGAAGTCCCCCACACACTGCTCACCTCTCACAGCAGTATCCGTCGCACACTGCTCACCTCTCACAGCAGTCTCCCTCGCACACTGCTCTCCTCACACAGCATTCTCCCTCACACACTGCTCACCTCTCACAGCAGTCTCCCTCGCACACTGCTCACCTCTCACAGCAGTCTCCCTCGCACACTGCTCACCTCTCACAGCAGTCTCCCTCGCACACTGCTCACCTCTCACAGCAGTCTCCCTCGCACACTGCTCTCCTCACACAGCATTCTCCCTCACACACTGCTCACCTCTCACAGCAGTCTCCCTCGCACACTGCTCACCTCTCACAGCAGTCTCCCTCGCACACTGCTCACCTCTCACAGCAGTCTCCCTCGCATACTGCTCTCCTCACACAGCATTCTCCCTCGCACACTGCTCTCCTCACAGCATTCTCCCTCGCACACTGCTCTCCTCACACAGCATTCTCCCTCGCACACTGCTCTCCTCACAGCAGTCTCCCTCGCACACTGCTCACCTCTCACAGCATTCTCCCTCGCACACTGCTCTACTCACACGCTGCTCATCTCTCACAGCAGTCTCCCTCGCACACTGCTTTCCTCACACAGCATTCTTCCTCGCACTCTGCTCTCCTCACAGCATTCTCCCTCGCACACTGCTCTCCTCACAGCATTCTCCCTCGCACACTGCTCTCCTCACAGCATTCTCCCTTTCACACTGCTCTCCTCACACAGCATTCTCCCTCGCACACTGCTGTCCTCACAGCAGTCTCCCTCGCACACTGCTCTCCTCACAGCATTCTCCCTCGCACACTGCTCTCCTCACACAGCATTCTCCCTCGCACACTGCTCTCCTCACACAGCATTCTCCCTCGCACACTGCTCTCCTCACAGCATTCTCCCTCGCACACTGCTGTCCTCACACAGCATTCTCCCTCGCACACTGCTCACCTCTCACAGCAGTCTCCCTCGCACACTGCTCTCCTCACACGCTGCTCACCTCTCACAGCATTCTCCCCCACAGTATCTCAAGGTTTAAAACCATGAGGACTGAACACTCGGGCAGCAGTGTGGAGTAGTGGTTAGGGCTCTGGCTCTTGACCGGAGGGTCGTGGGTTCAGTCCCAGGTGGGGGACACTGCTGCTGTACCCTTGAGCAAGTTACTTTACCTAGATTGCTCCAGTAAAAACCCAACTATATAAATGGGTAATTGTATGTAAAAATAAGTAAATAAATAAATAAATGTGTAAAAAATAATGTAATTGGATGTAAAAATAATGTGATATCTTGTAACAATTGTAAGTAAGCCCTGGATAAGGAGTCTGCTAAGAAATAAATAATAACACTGATCAAAGTGCACGTTGTTGCATGCACTTACCAGTAAAAGGGGTGTTTTGGACTTGTAGTTTTTAGAGCCTTGCCAGTAATATAAATAATAATACAATGGACTATAATCCCAGGGACACAGTGATAAAACCTTTGTTTCTCAGATGAGATTATATTTGTAGATGATACCATTTCCATTTCTAATCAGTTTTTGAAAGGATTGGTCACGCCTAAAACTAAACTGATGGTCGCACCAACAGATTTTCTTTGGTCACACCGTAGAGCTCTGAAGGTTTTGATCGGGATTCAAAGCCTTGTACCTGAAAATGGACTTCTCTCTCTCTCTCTGTGCAGGAGATCCGCCAGCAGTCCAGCGAGCTGCCCTGTAAAATCTCCAAACTCCCAGAGAACAAAGCCAGGAACCGTTACAGAGATGTCAGCCCCTGTGAGTGCGGGCTGGGGGTAGGGGGTTGGATGGGGGTATGGGGGTTGGACGGGGTAAGGGGTGAGGGGTTGTACAGGGTTTGGGGGTTGGATGGGGTTGGTCGGGTTGGACGGGGGTCGGGGTGGGGGTGGGGGTTGAGCTGGGGTAAGGAGGCTGTGTGGTCCAGTTGTTAAAGAAAAGGCCACTGACTCATTGTGTGACCCAAAGCAAGTCACTTAACCTCCTTGTGCAACGTAGTTGTATGTGACTCTGCAGCTGATGCATAGTTCACCCACCCTCGTCTCTGTAAATCGCCTTGGATAAAGGCATCTGCTAAATAAACAAATAAGGGAGGGCATACACCCCAGGTATGTGTGTTACTGACATGCTTGTTTCAGTGCCTTTGTGTTTGGGCACCTCTGTGTATGTGGCTGTGTGGTGCACTGACATGGTCTCTCTTCTCTAGTCGACCACAGTCGAATCCACCTGCAACTGGGAACCAATGACTACATCAACGCCAGCCTGATATCCATGGAGGAGGCCAAGCGCAGCTACATTCTCACACAGGTCAGCACCAGTAAGAATCCTATAGAATCCGACTCGTTATTGAGGGAGTTATTCCACAGATCAATTGGTGATTTGTTGCTAACAAAGTAGTTACATAAACCTGTTGTGCACTTCTATAGGTTATATATGGGTGCAGTTTTAAAGATGTTCTGATAAATATCTGTTACTACTCTGGATTAAAGAAATTGTTTGCAAGCAATGCTTTCAGGTAGCGTTGCACTTCCTTGGTACATGAAAGGTGGAATTGTCCCCACCCCTAACATTATCTTTCCTGTCATAACCAAACCAGCTGCTTCCCCTATTGGCTGACATGCTTTCAGTCAGTAACATTACCCAGAAGAGACTGCTGAGGTAACCCAGGAAGTGTAAACAGATAACCGAGAATAAGGCATAGAAACAGAGAGCTTCCTTTAACCTAAGAGTATCAGATTCATTTCACTGTACCTTTATAAAATCCTTTGTGGCTAGTAAGCTGATCGCTTTCCATTGTTTTTCATTAAGGGCCCTCTGCCCAACACCTGCGGTCACTTCTGGGAGATGGTGTGGGAGCAGAAGAGCCATGGAGTGGTCATGCTGAACCGAGTCATCGAGAAGGGCTCTGTGAGTATCTCCGTCCACACCAAGGCTTCCTACCATCCATAATAAATATATATATATATAGATATAGATATAGATATATCTCTATATACAGTGCCTATAGAAGGTCTACACCCCCTTAAGAATTTCATGCATTTAAATGAGAATTTTTTCCTCTTATCTACACACCATACTCCACACTGTTAAGGGGAAAAAGTTTTATTGAGAAAAAATTATATATTAAAGATCATAATTGGATAAGTCTCCACCCCCCTGAGTTAATACTTGGTGGAAGCACCTTTGGCAGCAATTACAGCTGTGAGTCTGTTGGGATAGGTCTCTACCAACTTTGCACACCTAGATTTGGCAATATTTGACCATTCTTCTTTACAAAACTGTTCAAACTCTGTCAAGTTCCTTGGGGAGCGTTGATGGACAGCAATCTTAAGTGATGCCACAAATTTCCGATTGGATTTAGGTCGGGGCTCTGACTGGGCCACTCAGGGACATAGACCTTTTTGTTCCTTAGCCACTCCAGTGTTGCTTTGGCTGTGTGCTTTGGGTCGTTGTCATGCTGAAAGGTGAACTTCCGTCCCAGTTTCAGCTTTCTTGCAGAAGGCAGCAGGTTTTCCTCAAGGACTTCGCTGTACTTTGCTCCATCTGTGCCTTTCAACAACTTTGTCCTGGAGTTCTTTTGAAAGCGTCTTGGTGCGCACTACCCAGCAGAGGGAACCTACAGGAACTGCTGAATTTATCCTGAAATCATGTGAATCACTACAATATAACACAGGTGGAGGTCACTTAACCTGGTGTGTGATTTTAAAGGCGATTGGTTACACCTGAGCTAATTTAGGAGTGCTATTACAAAGGGGGGGTGGACACTTATCCAACCAAGCTATTTCAGTTTTTATTTGTAATACATTGTCTACAAATTTTTAGAATATTTGTTTTCACTTGGAAGTTGTGGGGTAGGATGATAAATGGGGGGACACTAGAGAGAGAGAGGAATAATCATGGCCAATTAACACAACAAATTTATGCAGTTAGCCTTTGACTCGCTTTCCTAATTCATTGAACGTTCATACCAAGTTTTGCACAAATGAAGGCTTAAGACTTAAACTAAAGCATAATTTCTGAAAACAGCAGAATCTTTTTTTTCATTTTTAAGAGTGTTTGCCAGTATAAACTGTTCCTCAAAAGTACCCATTTATGTTTCATACAGATGGGAAAAGATGATAAAACGTCACTAGTAGTCCTACTATTGTAGGTCATAATAATAATAGTAATAATGATGATGATGATGATGATGATGATGATGATAGATAGATAGATAGATAGATATTTATTTCTTAGCAGACACCCTCATCCAAGGCGACTTACAGTTACAGCGACTTACATTCACAAAATATCACATTACAAAGTATCACATTACAAAATATCATAAGAACATAAATTCTAGAACGAGAAAAGTCAATTCGGCCCACCTATGCTCACTCGCTTAATGCAAGCGTGGTCAGGAGAGGAAATACAACCCCCCCCCAACCAGGTTAGTAAAAACCCAACTGTATAAATGGGTAATTGTATGTAAAAAATAATGTGATATCTTGTAGCAATTGTAAGTCTTCCTGGATAAGGCAGTCTGACAATAAATAAATAATTATAGGAGGCTGTGTGGTCCAGTGGTTAAAGAAAAGGGCTTGTAACCAGGAGGTCCCCGGTTCAAATCCCACCTCAGCCACTGACTCATTGTGTGACCCTGAGCATGTCACTTGACCTCCTTGTGCTCCGTGTTTCGGGTGAGACGTAATTGTAAGTGACTCTGCAGCTGATGCACAGTTCACACACCCTAGTCTCTGTAAGTCGCCTTGGATAAAGGTGTCTGCTAAATAAACAAATAATAATAATAATACTGACCACTCTGTGAAGATACTGCAGTGCTGTATATTGCACTTCACGTGAGGACACATCAAACAATTACTGACCACTCTGTGAAGATACTGCAGTGCTGTATATTGCACTTCATGTCCAGGAAAACATCAAACAATTACTGACCACTCTGTGAAGATGCTTCAGTGCTGTATATTGCACTTCACGTGAGGACACATCAAACAATTACTGACCACTCTGTGAAGATGCTTCAGTGCTGTATATTGCACTTCACGTCCAGGAACACATCAAACAATTACTGACCACTCTGTGAAGATACTGCAGTGCTGTATATTCCACTTCACGTCCAGGAACACATCGGTCACAGGAGCTTGTTCTTGTGAAGGACATCAGTGTTTGAAAATGATATTGCCTGACGGGCCCGGAGCATGTACAGATTTCGGTGGGACCTACAATTTTTCAATGCCCTAAAACAAAAGCAAGTGATTACTTTATTGCAGATTTAAACTTCTGTATTTGCTCCTTCATCACTTTTTATTTTTTTACCTACATCCTTAACAGCCAGCATCTCATATGTTCTAGTATTGCGTCACTGTGCACCTGCGCGAACAGCAGAAAATGTGATGCCCAAGTGTTTTGAGCTGCTATTGGTTAAGCTATTCTGCTGTCGGCGTGGTAATGGATTGTGTTTGCAATGGATTACCCAAACTGGGGGGAAATAACAAAAAGCGTTTAATCAGAGATTCCGCACATTTTGAGCATTCTTTAAAGTTTATTTTAAAATAATGTTATTTTGTGTCAGTGAGTTACACCATTGTTAAACTATTTTGGCCGTCCCCCCCCCACCCTCCAACATTTTGTTTTCGTGATAGTATACTGGATGTATACGGTGCTTAATTTGTAAAGAAAGAGGTGCCGGGGCACGAGCAATGACAATAAAACCGTCCTTCACCGCACATTCGACAATAATTAAAGGCAACCGCATTAAATAAGTTAAAAAAAAAACCTTGTATACATGCTTTGTTATGGTTTTGCATTTAAATGGTTTAAAAAACAAACACATTAAGACATTCAGAGAACTCCAGAAGGACGACATTGATTTAAAAATAAATAAAAATACGCACCCCAACGCGACCCACGGTCTGCACTATTATCAGCGATGTGTATGGAACAGAAGCCACTGGTAGATTACAAAAAACATTAATTAAACTTAGGCTAGGTAGTTGATGTCTTTAGTATGTTTGTTTTTAATCTCTATTAATTAAATTATATTCATTAAAAAAGGCAAGAGAACCAGATCTTCATTTTTTATTATTTTTGTTTAATGTAATGTAGCAGGCCAATGATCCTATTCAAGTAGGCTGCAATATTTTGTTTTCATTAAACAGTTGTCGTTGTTCTTTGAAGTTAATGTTCAGCTTTCATATTTTGTTGTGTATTACTCATTTAATCAAACCAAGTAGTGTAAGAAGTTGCTTATATCGTTCATGAAGTTTTTCAAATCAAGTAAGCTTATTTGTGTATAAAAAACGACAATAGAGTTGTAGCCTGCAGTGTCATCTTACTTAAAGGCACTCAAGCTGAAATCATAAAGTAATTAAAAGTAGGCTAGAAACGTGGCAGTCTCTCTTTAGCGCGCATGCAAGAACTTGCAGACTTGATACAGCTGTGTTGAGAATTTAAAAAGAAAGCATTTTATAAGATTTTTAATTAGAGGTACCAGGAATATGACTCTGCGCGCCCAGAGGTTCCGGGGCTGTGCCCTGGCAAGCCCTGCCACAAATTAAGCACTGGATGTATGCTTATTTGATGAAAAAAATTTCAACTAAGAGGATGCAGCAGTGGAACATTGGATGTTTGAGACTGTGTTAGCACGAGACACACTTGACTCACAGCAGGACATGCAGTCCAGAAGTCCTCTATCAGTTTGGAATCACCAGCAGCAGAAAAGCATTTTTCAGTTTCACACTTGGGCTTGTAAAATTGTGTGTTGGGCACGTAAAATTTAGAGCTACATGCCTGACCGGGCATGTTAAGATTTTGGGAATTTTCTACCCCTGGACAGACATGGCAGGCTTTGCTATTGTAAAGGACAGACATGGCAGGCATTGCTATTGTAAAGGACAGACATGGCAGGCATTGCTATTGTAAAGGACAGACATGGCAGGCATTGCTATTGTAAAGGACAGACATGGCAGGCATTGCTATTGTAAAGGACAGACATGGCAGGCATTTGTAGCAGTGCTGGGAAGAACATGGAATTATCACGTTTGGCTATCTGCTCAAGATTCAGACAAGTATTTGAATATTCCTTCCTTTGCCAAACGTGATCAATGCCGTTATATGTAACACTGTATTGAAGCTGAATGAAATGTTGCAGACCTAAGAATAGGCTGTGAAGGCCTTCCTTTACCTCAATGAATAAACTGCAAAACAAAGGATGCCCTACAGCAGGTTTCTCAATCCTGGGGACCCCTGTGTCAGCTGGTTTTCATTCCAGCTGAGCTCTCAATTACTTAATCAAACCCTTCATTGAACTAATAATGTGCTTAATTAGACCTTTGTAATTGTTCTCAGCTCCGAAAAAATTGACTGTCAAGTTACTTATAAAATTGTATAGTTAACTTGAAATCTCCAACTGTTTAAAACTGAAAACCATTAAAAAGATCTAATTAATGAAATTATCATTTCAATGAATGGTTTGATTAAGTAATTGAGAGCTGAGCTGAATGAAAACCAGCAGACACAGTGGTCCCCAGGACCAGGATTGGGAAACCCTGCACGGTTTAAAAAGTACAGCGTTTCATTTTTATCTTCCCTGCCATTGTGTCTTTGCAATAAACAAAATGGCCACAGACACATTTTAATAAAATAAGAACATTTGCTTTGAACTTCAAATAAAATAAATGTGGATCGCAACATGAAAGAAAACCACAATGTTGCTCTCAATACAAGACATTTCCTTTGCGAGTTGGGCCAGCATTTTGGAGTGCATACCTGGTCTGTATCACATGACAGACAGAAATGGACTCGATTGACTCGCTTCCCAAATCGGAAGCAGAACCTGAAGCTTTGTGCATCTCTGTTTGGCAGCTGGTGTTGCGTGTGCATGCTAATCTGGACTCTTTTAAAATGCAGCTGTGTTTTACACAGAAAGCCCACGCAGACGGAGCTCTGGTGTGTATTCTGGCGAGGTGGTAAATCTGTCAAAGGCAAAGCATGTTGTGATACGTGTTTCTCATTTCAGTCAATTGAGACATTTCTGGCAGACATGCACATGTTGGTTTTTTTGCTTTCAGTGTCCCAACACTAATTTATAAAGTTTCAAGTTTCATTATTCTTTGAAAAATATATGGACTGCAGGAAGGTTGTAGTGGAAAATGATGCCCCGAGGGAACCCTGGTGTTACCGACAGGGGGCTATAATGCTTTTAATTTCCACTGTGAGCGGAGTCTGCACTACATATTTAATATATCAGTCAGTCAAAATAATGAGAGGCAAGGTTGGATAGTAAATATGACTTTATACACTGTAAAGACATAAATATTTGCAAGCTTTTTATGATGCCTTTTTTACGTATGAAAAAAACCCATAAACATTGTTGGCACGAATATCATAGTGCTGTACATATGATGAAGTAATATACTACTACCAGTGCAAGTAAAATATACAGATATATATATATATATATATATTATTATTATTTGTTTACTTAGCAGACGCCTTTATCCAAGGCGACTTAGAGACTAGGGTGTGTGAACTATGCATCAGCTGCAGAGTCACTTACAACTACGTCTCACCCGAAAGACGGAGCACAAGGAGGTTAAGTGACTTGCTCAGGGTCACACAATGAGTCAGTGAGTGAGGTGGGATTTGAACTGGGGACCTCCTGGTTACAAGCCCTTTTCTTTAACCACTGGACCATATATATATATATTCTCTTAGGGGGAAAGTCACAAAAAAAGGTCTTGTGTGTTTTTTTTTTATTTCTAATTAAAAACTACAATAAAACTTCAATAACTTACAAAACATACAGTATGCATTATATAGAAGTCAAGAATAATAACATAGCTAGTAGTTTAACAACTCATTAAGTAAAACGTAATACAAGAGAGAATGGCAACCTGCAACAAAATATTATACAAATATAATTACAATGTGTATACTATTGTTTCAGGTTGCCATTCTTTATTGCATATTACATTTCATTTAATAATTACTAATTATTAAATCAAACACAATACAAGAGATAGTAAATTTAAACATTTGTTTATTATTTAAAAAAAATAATGTAATTTCTTAACCTGCCTTGCTGACCAAACTAGAATGAGAAACCTTGTCAGCAATAACAGATACATACAAGTGAAAGTCTCAGTAAAATAATACAATAACTGGGGAGCTCACTTATAAATGCATATTTATATCAACATCCATGAGCCTTCAGTTTCGAGGGAGAGTGATCTGACATGGACTGACCCATTAATAGAATTTAATATCCTCCGCGTTTCTCTTGCGGAACGAAACGTCATTAATAAGGTTATTGATAAATGTGTAAATACAATTCAAATAGTTTGTGTTTATGAGCTTTCTGTATTAAACACTCGCTCCCCTTCTTTCTCTGACAAGTTTTTCTAATGAAGAGGTTCCTATGGACTACAGATCCCAGGGAGGGCTGCTTCAGTGACTGCCTAGCGCGAGCCGCTGGAATGTGGGAGTAACTTTTATGATGAGTGATGACCATGAAGAAGACGTGAAGTTTTATAGTAAAATAATCGATCGAAATTTTGCAGTTTATTAATCGCTCACACGGTTTCGGTATTTAATTTAATAATCAGAAATGAACCGGATTTTAGATTAACCGCTCATCACTAATTTTATATATATATATATATATATATATATATATATATATATATATATATATATATATATATATATATATATATATATGGATGAAGGCTATATTTGCATCCTGAGCCATTCGAAAAAAAGTAATAATATCACAGTAGTGATGTCAAAGTGATAATTCCTCTAGAGGAAAATATACTTGAACTTTGACCCATTCGACTCCTCGAGACCATCACTTTCAATGCAAACACAATGTCTCGTTTTCAATCACACGACAACACCCACAGTACAGAAATTGATGATCAACAAAATGAGAAAATATTAAAAAAAAAAAAAAAGTAAAGTTAGTACATTAATATCTCAGAGAAACTCAACGGTTAACGACATAGAACGTCTGTACAGCACTGAAACACAGTATTTAAAAAAAAAAAAAAAAACCTGAACTGTACTGCTGAACCTCGTCTTTAATATTAGCATCACATTATTTATATATATATACAGTACTGTGCAAAAGTTTTAGGCAGGTGTGAAAAAATGCTGTAAAATAAGAATGCTTTCAAAAATAGACATGTTAATAGATTATATTTATCAATTAACTAAATGCAAAGTGAGTGAACAGAAGAAAAATCTAAATCAAATCCATATTTGGTGTGACAACCCTTTGCCTTCAAAACAGCATCAGTTCTTCTAGGTACACTTGCACAAAGTCAGGGATTTTGTAGGCATATAGTCAGGTGTATGATTAAACAATTATACCAAAACAGGTGCTAATGATCATCAATTCAATATGTAGGTTGAAACACAATCATTAACTGAAACAGAAACAGCTGTGTAGGAGGAATAAAACTGGGTGAGGAACAGCCAAACTCAGCTAACAAGGTGAGGTTGCTGAAGACAGTTTACTGTCAAAAGTCATACACCATGGCAAGACTGAGCACAGCAACAAGACACAAGGTAGTTATACTGCATCAGCAAGGTCTCTCCCAGGTAGAAATTTCAAGGCAGACAGGGGTTTCCAGATGTGCTGTCCAAGCTCTTTTGAAGAAGCACAAAGAAACGGGCAACGTTGAGGACCGTGAGCGCAGTGGTCGGCCAAGGAAACTTACTGCAGCAGATGAAAGACACATCATGCTTACTTCCCTTCGCAATCGGAAGATGTCCAGCAGTGCCATCAGCTCAGAACTGGCAGAAAACAGTGGGACCCTGGTACACCCATCTACTGTCCGGAGAAGTCTGGTCAGAAGTGGCCTTCATGGAAGACTTGCGGCCAAAAGCCATACCTCCGGCGTGGAAACAAGGCCAAGCGACTCAACTCTGCACGAAAACACAGGAACTGGGGTGCAGAAAAATGGCAGCAGGTGCTCTGGACTGATGAGTCAAAATTTGAAATATTTGGCTGTAGCAGAAGGCAGTTTGTTCGCGAAGGGCTGGAGAGCGTGCGAATGAGTGTCTGCAGGCAACAGTGAAGCATGGTGGAGGTTCCTTGCAAGTTTGGGGCTGCATTTCTGCAAATGGAGTTGGGGATTTGGTCAGAATTAATGGTCTCCTCAATGCTGAGAAGTACAGGCAGATATTTATCCATCATGCAATACCATCAGGGAGGCATCTGATTGGCCCCAAATTTATTCTGCAGCATGACAACGACCCCAAACATACAGCAAAAGTCATTAAGAACTATCTTCAGCGTAAAGAAGAACAAGGAGTCCTGGAAGTGATGGTATGGCCCCCACAGAGCCCTGATCTCAACATCATCGAGTCTGTCTGGGATTACATGAAGAGAGAGAAGCAACTGAGGCTGCCTAAATCCACAGAAGAACTGTGGTTAGTTCTCCAAGATGTTTGGAGAACTTTTGCACAGTACTGTATATATATATATATATATATATATATATATATATATATATATATATATATATATATATATATATATATATATATATATACAGTACTGTGCAAAAGTTTTAGGCAGGTGTGAAAAATGCTGTAAAAGTAAGAATGCTTTCAAAAATAGACATGTTAATAGATTATATTTATCAATTAACTAAATGCAAAGTGAGTGAACAGAAGAAAAATCTAAATCAAATCCATATTTGGTGTGGCAACCCTTTGCCTTCAAAACAGCATCAATTCTTCTTGGTACACTTGCACAAAGTCAGGGATTTTGTAGGCATATAGTCAGGTGTATGATTAAACAATTATACCAAACAGGTGCTAATGATCATCAATTCAATATGTCGGTTGAAACACAATCATTAACTGAAACAGAAACAGCTGTGTAGGAGGAATAAAACTGGGTGAGGAACAGCCAAACTCAGCTAACAAGGTGAGGTTGCTGAAGACAGTTTACTGTCAAAAGTCATACACCATGGCAAGACTGAGCACAGCAACAAGACACAAGGTAGTTATACTGCATCAGCAAGGTCTCTCCCAGGCAGAAATTTCAAGGCAGACAGGGGTTTCCAGATGTGCTGTCCAAGCTCTTTTGAAGAAGCACAAAGAAATGGGCAACGTTGAGGACCGTAGTCGCAGTGGTCGGCCAAGGAAACTTACTGCAGCAGATGAAAGACACATCATGCTTACTTCCCTTCGCAATCGGAAGATGTCCAGCACTGTCATCAGCTCAGAACTGGCAGAAAACAGTGGGACCCTGGTACACCCATCTACTGTCCGGAGAAGTCTGGTCAGAAGTGGCCTTCATGGAAGACTTGCGGCCAAAAAGCCATACCTCCGACGTGGAAACAAGGCCAAGCGACTCAACTATGCACGAAAACACAGGAACTGGGGTGCAGAAAAATGGCAGCAGGTGCTCTGGACTGATGAGTCAAAATTTGAAATATTTGGCTGTAACAGAAGGCAGTTTGTTCGCCGAAGGGCTGGAGGGCGGTACACGAATGAGTATCTGCAGGCAACAGTGAAGCATGGTGGAGGTTCCTTGCAAGTCTGGGGCTGCATTTCTGCAAATGGAGTTGGGGATTTGGTCAGAATTAATGGTCTCCTCAATGCTGAGAAGTACAGGCAGATACTTATCCATCATGCAATACCATCAGGGAGGCATCTGATTGGCCCCAAATTTATTCTGCAGCATGACAACAACCCCAAACATACAGCGAAAGTCATTAAGAACTATCTTCAGCGTAAAGAAGAACAAGGAATCCTGGAAGTGATGGTATGGCCCCACAGAGCCCTGATCTCAACATCATCGAGTCTGTCTGGGATTACATGAAGAGAGAGAAGCAACTGAGGCTGCCTAAATCCACAGAAGAACTGTGGTTAGTTCTCCAAGATGTTTGGGCCAACCTACCTGCCGAGTTCCTTCAAAAACTGTGTGCAAGTGTACCTAGAAGAATTGATGCTTGATGCTGTTTTGAAGGCAAAGGGTGGTCACACCAAATATGGATTTGATTTAGATTTTTCTTCTGTTCACTCACTTTGCATTTAGTTAATTGATAAATATAATCTATTAACATGTCTATTTTTGAAAGCATTCTTACTTTACAGCATTTTTTCACACCTGCCTAAAACTTTTGCACAGTACTGTGTATATATATATATATATATATATATATATATATATATATATATATATATATATATATATATATATATATATATACATACACACTACCGGTCAAAAGTTTTTAATTTTTTCAGTTTTTATTGAAATTTACACATTGTCTCAATGTACTCAATGTCTCAATGTACTCTGAAATTTAAAGCATAGAACAAATAAACAATTGGAGATAAAAAAGAAATCATGGAATCGTTTTCTTTAACAAAATTTAATCTAAATTTTTGACTCATCAAAGTAGCCACCTTTTGCAGATATAACAGCCGAACACACTCGTGGCATTCTTTCTACAATGGAAATCAAATATTGTTCGGAAAGTTCTTCCCAACACTGTTGCAGAAGTTCCCACAAATGTGTTGCACTTGTAGATTACTTTGCTTTCACCCTTCTGTCCAGTTCATCCCAAACCAGCTCGATGGGGTTTAAGTCTGGAGACTGTGCTGGCCATTCCATGATTTGAAGCCTACCGTCTTGTTCTTTTCTTCTAAGGTAGTTCTGACATAGCCTGGAGGGTTATGTTTTGGGTCATTATCTTGCTGTAGGATGAACCCCTGACCAACTAGGCATATACCAGAGGGTATTGCATGGCGCTGCAAAATGCTGTGGTAGCCGTTTTGGTTCAGGGTGCCACTCACTCTGTGCAAGTCGCCGACTCTGGATCCAGCAACAGAGCCCCAGACCATCACGCTTCCTCCTCCATGTTTGACAGTTGGTGTCACACACCGAGGAACCATCCTTTCGCCTACTCGACGGCGTACAAAAACCCTGCGTGATGAACCGAAGATTTCAAATTTTGATTCATCGGTCCATAAGACCTTCTTCCAGTCTTCAGTAGTCCACTGGCGGTGCTTCATGGCCCAGGCAAGCCTCTTTTTCTTATTTTGCCATCTTAGCAATGGCTTTCTTACTGCCACTCGACCTGTCAAACCTGCAGCTCGAAGTCTTCTCTTCACAGTTGAAACTGAGACTTGCTTACTTCGACCAGTGTTAAGCTGTGCTTGAAGCTGTTGTCCTGTGAGCCGCCTATCACACAAGCTGTTGACTCTCAGAAACTTGTCTTCTGATTCTGTTTTTGGCTTTGGGTCTGCCAGACCTCTTCCTGTCAGAGTTTCCTCCAGTTTCCAAGTGCCTTTTGATGGTGTAGGAAACTGTACTCACTGACACCTTGGCTTTCTTTGCAATTTCTCTAAAGGAAAGACCTACACTTTTAAGGGTTGTAATGGTCTGTCTGTATGTCTTCCTTTGTTAATTGCCTTTTTCTCGCCATTATGATAGCAATATACTACTTCCTGCAGTACAATACTGTCCAAATAATGCTTAAGAGGGCGTAGTAACACCGTCTGTTCCAACACTGCTTTTATACAGACAGAGGGTTTGTAAGTAATCAACAAAAGTTGGGACACCTGTAGGAATTGTTAGCATCAACTTTCAAGGCTTAATTTACTTCCATTGCTGCAGAACAGCTGTAAGTTGTTAACCCATTACTTGTTCCCTGAAAGGCATTTTTGTATAACTCTGAAATGTACATTATTTTTCAGTTTTTGGTAACCTAAACTTTTTTTTTAACCTCTGGCAGTTTACCGCTTACCTTTGTACCATTTCAGGTTATTCACTGGACTTGAACTGCTTAAATTTCAATAAAAACTGGAAAAATGGGGGTGTTCTAAAACTTTTGATTGGTAGTGTATATATATAAATTTATTTTATTAGCGGTGGGCATCGATATGAAAATTGTATATCGATATTGCGTATTTCAGTATCGATAATATCAAAGTCTTCCAAACACCAGAATATAATTAGGGCTTCTGTTTTTCGGGTTTTATTAATTGTATTTTGCGGTGCTTATTTTTAACTATTTTTGAATTTTATGTAAATTTGTTTTTTTTTCGGGGCTTTTGTTTTTGATATACTGTTTGAATTTAGTGTTTTTGGTTACTTTCTAAAATGCTTGAGCTTTTTTTTCTGTCAAAATATGTATACAGTAGTAACTTGACAGTACTTGCACTCTTAACTCGTCCCTTCTTTCCTTCGCTGTCTTCCACAGTGAAATCCTCATGGTCACGAGCACATTCTTCTGGGGTTTTTGTGTGGAGGCATTTTTGTACTTTTCGACGCAGTTCTGTTTCAAATCCTCTGCATCTTAACTGTAATATAGCTTTAAATCCTGCTAACAAACCTCCACCCTGGCTGTAATCTCTTTTTAAATCTCGCAAGCAGAGTCTCCAATAGAAATGTTGGAATGTGTTGTCACTCAGTAGTTTGGGGGAGGGGGGGGGAGGGTTTTAAAGTATTCAGAACCAATCAATGATAGATGCAAGTCAGGAAGGCGGGACATTGCCCAGCAGCACTGGGAAATGTATGTATTACTATTGTAGTAGGGTTTGTTTTTTAATAGAAAGTGTAAAGTCAGCATGAATTGATGAACCATTTCCACAGTTTCAGGTGTTTTTGGTCTTTCTTGGCAATCCACCGATTTCATTTATTTTGTATCGGGTGTTTTATCGGTTAAAACAGAAATTCAGAAGCCCTAAATATAATTAACATTGCAATATAGATATTTACATATGAAAAGCAGTAACTTACTTTAACTTGGTGGTGCTTTGCTTCACAATATCCATAGTGAAAAACAAGGTCTTGTTATATTGTTTTATTGTTTCATCAGCCGCTTCAAAACCGAAATATTTCTATACTTCTCTAAGCCCAGACCTTCTAGCCACTCTGGCAGTAATTGAATATTCAGCTGCTGCGTGTGAACGCTGACTCGCGACACCTCGAAGTATTAAGTACGGTGTCTTGCCGAATGTTGCATTATTTTGAGATCTGTTTTGATGTTTTAAAAGTACATCTTTTATAGTACCGAAAGTTCACATTTTTTAAAATACATTAATAATAGTGTAAGTAATCACACAGACAAAATGCAGTGAGCCGCTGACGCATGTGCGTGTCTCAGAATAATGCCAATCGTGCTGAACTCTTTAAGGTCCGGGCCAATTGTCACCTGTTTTCACTGTTTTCAGATTTGTGCCTGCGGCGCCATAACTGTAGGGGTGACCATGCAAGTGCCTTACATCCAATGAAAGGGCACAAAAAAACAAAAACAAAAATACTCACACTCGCACAATCTCACACTCGCCCTCTTTGGTGTAGGTAACAAAAAAATCGTTTTTTTAAAAAAGAAATCTTCATTTATTTATAAAAAAAAGTAAAATAAATCCGCATTGCTGCCTGAAACTTCAACATTAAATGAACATCAACTACACATTCTGAATAGATTGGGCTAAAAACAAAAGTGATGTCATTGCGCACTGACAGTGGTCAGATGCACAGCGAGAATAATACCATAGAGGTGCACGTACTTTAGCAGTGTGGAGTAGTGGTCAGGGCTCCGGACTCTTGAACAGAGGGTCGTGGGTTCAGTCCCAGGTGGGGGACACTGCTGCTGTACTCTTGAGCAAGGTACTTTACCTAGATTGCTCCAGTAAAAAAAACAAAAAACTGTATAAATGGGTAATTGTATATAAAAATAATGTGTAAAAAATAATGTAATTGTATGTAGAAATGTGATATCTTTCAACAATTGTAAGTCGCTCTGGATAAGGGTGTCTGCTAAGAAATAAATAATAATAATTACATAGCAAACAGTAGCAATTATCATTTCTAAATATATATTTACATCATAAGAGAAACCAATGATATGCTTACATTTCCAGTAAAGGATCTCTTCCTACAAAGCCCCTCCTCTTCGGTATCCCAGCTCTCCAAACAGATCCATCGCTGTCTGTCCCAGCTCTCCAAACAGATCCATCGCTGTCTGTCCCAGCTCTCCAAACAGATCCATCGCTGTCTGTCCCAGCTCTCCAAACAGATCCATCGCTGTCTGTCCCAGCGCTCCAAACAGATCCATCGCTGTCTGTCCCAGCTCTCCAAACAGATCCATCGCTGTCTGTCCCAGCGCTCCAAATAGATCCATCACTTCAGCGCAGGCATGCAGAGGCATGATACTTCAGGGAGGGAGGGAGGGGGGGTTCATGTATTTTACCATTTTTCTGCTTGTTGATTGAAAATCTCTTCTTGTACACGCCCTCTGAACGTTGTCTGTCAATGTAGATTATTCTGCTTCCTCGCTGTCCTAACTATCTATTTACATTTAATATAGCAAATAAAGTTTAAAAATAAGTCTAATAGTGTTTGCTGTCAGCGTCAATACAGTAACCACAATAGCAACTGGTCTCCGGTTTGAATGACGAGTTGAAGAAAACAGTGGATAAAACAGAGAATATACTAACAACACAGGCACGGCACGCTCTTCTCTAATGCCAGGAAGGAGGCTTTAGAACAAACTCACGAACATGCACTCAAACCCAAATAAAAAACATAGCTGTGCTTTTATTCTTTACATGTTTTACAAACAGGTTTGATTTCCTGTCCGAGGTACCTGAACTGAAGAACAGCTTCTTGTATGTAGAAACTTTTACCATGTTAAATACCCATGAAGTGTCCACCGCTGGGGTGAAGGCTCGGGTGGAATTCTGAGCAAGCCACATTACCCAATGAGGAAAATGATTGTATTCATTCGCAACAAAAACTAGTGCTGCATAAAATCATGAAAAAAACAAACAAAAACTTGAAATGTTGTTGTTGTTGTTGTTGGGTTTTTTTTGCGTGTTTTTTTTAACGTATCCATTTTCTAATAGCAATCTAACCCTCGTAAGAGTGCTTTATCATCTGGGAAGGCCCTTCTCATTATGTTAAATGGCTTTGAACAATAACCTGCAGGTCCAATAATAGCCACATGGACCTGCAGTTGAACACCACACTGCAGTAAAATCACACCAACTGCAGCTTAACATTACATTTAATAGAATCACTTAAACAGTTGGGAATGAGCAGTATGTTACATCCTTGCTGTGTAACAATTATTTACATTCATGTTTCATGGTCATGATTATTTTATTTTTTTTTTACTGTTAATGAAGATTGCATTATAAATAGGGCTTCTGGCAAAAACCGATAAAACACCCCCGATACAAAAAAAATGAAATTGGCGTATAGCCAATAAATACCGGAAAACGTTAATCAGTTCACGTAGACTTCACCACAAAAAAAAAACACACCCTACCTTTCCCAATCGCAAATTGTGGCGAAATGCAAGCCCTAATTATAAATGTTTCATTAATAGATGATAATTGGAGGTTTTTATGGACAAAACATGAGGCATTTTGAGACCTTGTGAAATGAATCTTATGTCTTGTCCATTATAACCTGTTTAAACTGACATAAAGGGCCACTACATTACGTTAAGTCACTTATGTTGTCTATTGTGACACTTCATTTCTTATCTTACAGTTATGCAGCATAGATTTAAAAAACTATGTCGATACAAAAGATCAACCTTGTTTTACTATTTTGCTAGAATTACTGAGTTTGCTCTCTTTGCATTAACATGTCTAATACAATGTGGTGAAGTGTAGCAGTCATGTATGGAACACCACAGAAGTGCTGTAGTTTTTACAATGAAAATAAAAACAGTCTTCAAAAAGCAAGGACATTCTTTGCAAAAAAACGGCGTTAATGCAGCAGTCAGGGTTGAACTCATCGCCACAAAAGCAAGGAAATGTGACGTTAAGGTTTTTAACCCTAACTGGCCATTCTCACCCCCACACAAGCAGCCAAAGGAACCAGACAACACAAGCAACCGCAGACTGCTGTCATCAGGGAAGACATAAGAAGATCATAAAGTTTACAAACAAGAGGAGGCCATTCAGCCCATCTTGCTCGTTTGGTTGTTAGTAGCTTATTGATCCCAGAATCTCATCAAGCAGCTTCTTGAAGGATCCCAGGGTGTCAGCTTCAACAACATTACTGGGGAGTTGGTTCCAGACCCTCACAATTCTCTGTGTAAAAAACTGCCTCCTATTTTCTGTTCTGAATGCCCCTTTATATAATCTCCATTTGTGACCCCTTGTCCTTGTTTCTTTTTTCAGGTCAAAAAAGTCCCCAGGGTCGACCATTGTCTATACCTTTTAGGATTTTGAATGCTTGAATCACCGCGTAGTCTTCTTTGTTCAAGACTGAACAGATTCAGTTCTTTTAGCCTGTCTGCATATGACATGCCTTTTCAACCTGGGATAATTCTGGTTGCTCTTCTTTGCACTCTTTCTAGAGCAGCAATATCCTTTTTGTAACGAGATGACCAGAACTGAACACAATATTCTAGGTGAGGTCTTACTAATGCATTGTAAAGTTTTAACATTACTTTCCTTGATTTAAATTCAACACTTCTCACAATATATCTGAGCATCTTGTTTGCTTTTTTTTATAGCTTCCCCATATTGCCTAGATGAAGACATTTCTGAGTCAACATAAACTCCTAGGTCTTTTTCATAGTTCCCTTCTTCAATTTCAGTATCTCCCATATGATATTTATAATGCACATTTTTATTGCCTGCATGCAATACTTTACACTTTTCTCTATTAAATGTCATTTGCCATGTGTCTGCCCAGTTCTGAATAAGAATGCTGTCTAGATAATTTTGAATGACCTTTGCTGCTGCAACAGTGTTTGCCACTCCTATTTTTGTGTCGTCTGCAAATCTAACGAGTTTGCTTACTATACCAGAATCTAAATCATTAATGTAGATTAGGAATAGCAAAGGACCTAATACTGATCCCTGTGGTACACCACTGGTTACCTCGCTCCATTTTGAGGTTTCTCCTCTAATCAGTACTTTCTGTTTTCTACATGTTAACCACTCCCTAATCTATGTGCATACATTTCCTAGAATCCCTACTGCGTTCAGTTTGAGAATTAATCTTTTATGCGGGAATTTGTCAAAAGCTTTCTGGAAATCTAAATAAACCATGTCGTATGCTTTGTAGTTATCCATTTTCAATGTTGCATCCTCAAAAAAGTCAAGCAGGTTTGTTAGACACGATCTCCCTTTTCTAAAACCATGCTGACTGTCTCCCAGGATATTGTTGCCATATAGGTAGTTTTCCATTTTAGATCTTATTATAGTTTCCATAAGTTTACATATAATAGAAGTCAGGCTTATTGGTCTGTAGTTACCTGGTTCGGTTTTGTCTCCCGTTTTGTGGATCGGTATTACGTTTGCTTTTTTCCAGTCTGTTGGTACAACCCCTGTGTCAAGAGACTGTTGCATGATCTTGGTTAGTGGTTTGTAAATAACTTCTTTCATTTCTTTGAGTACTATTGGGAGGATCTCATCTGGCCCAGGGGATTTGTTTATTTTAAGAGCTCCTAGTCCCTTTA